>CM057966.1:19388885-19988885 GCA_030142095.1 Rubus idaeus
GAAAGACTTATTCTATCTTTACAAAAGCGTCATTCTAAACTTCAAGCTCCCATGAGTAATTCTAACATTCTAAGAAGAACCTCCGTCATTGTCGAGTGTTGGCGACTCTCTTCGGGCCTCGTTTTGTCAAGCCAAGATGAGTCTCAACTTATTGTATCAAGTTTTAATGTAATGCGGTAGTAACATCGTTAGCAAAACAAGGAAAAAAAACAAGTAAAAATGTTTGAAGTACTCTTACTTTTTTTTTTTTTGGAAGAATGAACGAGCATAGAGTACAGAGTAATGGGAAGATTCGAGCACAATCCAGAAAACACAAATACACGAGTGCGCCCCATACAAGAAGGAATGGTCAACGGAGACGTCTTGGCAAGCACTTTAAACCTAACCAATAAAAACCCACCACGTATGAGCAAAGCTACACATGACATCTGATGCATGTCAATAAATTAACCATCATGAATCATGTTCCATGCTCCCAATTGAATACGCGTGGGACCCAGAAATTATTCAATTAAAGATGATCATCACGAGCCAAGTTGATGAAGATCGGCAGGAGGATATATTCCTGGCATAGTATTGCGCCACGTCGCCTGTGTCGTGTGTTGACTCGTGTATATCTAGAGCTGATCGCTGATTGGCTGCAAAAATATCTACGACGATACTCAGCCAAGAACAAAGATATTTCTGTCCTCACCGTTAAAGCCCGGCCTGCCCGATCCTTTCCAGCCACTCATCTTCCTGCCTTTCCGGTCATTGCTCGGGCAGAGCTGCCCGCTTCTTTATAAAAATACATTTATTACAGTGCAGTACATTTGCATCCGAGGTTTTGTTATTTTTTTTTTGTAAATTCTAGTGTATGTTAACGTATCTCATACGTACAATTACAACATTTAAGACTTAATTACTCAAACGAGAATGTGTTTACTCTAATGAGGACCTTATTTATCTTAATGAAGATTTTTTCGTAGTTACCACATGTTGCTACCATTTCATATCTGTACCGGGATAGGCCCCGCGTAGGGCCCGAAGTAGCTCACTATCACCGGGAGCAGCCTGCCTATGAACCCCATCACACAGAATCGGTCTGCCAACTCGGTAGGGATCCCCTACCGAGCACATAACCTCGCAACGCCCCAACAAGACGGACCTCGCCCCGGCGGCATCCACGGACTCGGTAGGGATCCCCTACCGAGTATCTGCCCGACAATGCCCCAACGGCAGAGTAAGCCCCGGCCGCAGTCGAAGCCCCGGCAGTACCCCGCCGGTACCGGTAAGACCGGGCGGGTGTACCGACAACAAGCTCTCCCTCCGCCGCACATGGACGTCTCCTAACCAAGTACCAAGAGTGGCCGGCCCCACGTGTGCGGCACGGCCACACGGCACACGTGCTTGTCCACTACCTCACATATCGCACTAGGTCGCATACCCATGCCGCACTAGGCGCGCCATCCTGATGCGCACATCGAGGTAGTGGACCGAGAATATTCCTCGTGTCGGGGATGTCCCCACGCGAAGCTTGTCTCCGACCTCACCTCTATATAAGGAGTCCTCACTCCTATTCGGTACGTTCTCTCCGAATCCCAAACACATGCTCTTAGAACTTCGTACTAACGAGCTCGGAGCCTCGTGTGCCTCCGATCGGTGGCCGTTGAAACATGGTTCCCCAAAGTCAATCACAACACAAAAAGTCAAAGAAGCTTGACAGGTGGGCCTCTTCGGAAGAGCGCCCAGAGGAGCCCAAGATAAGATGGCAAGGTCGAAGCCTGATCAACCGAAAGGTGGAAGCAGCGGTCGCGGAAATATGTCTCTACAGGATAACACAGCCAAGCACCGGATACAAGTCTGTTGTCGGAGGGGTGGTCCGGGAGGGTATATAACACTAGAAGGCCAAAGTACAAAGTGAGGTGTACAGAACCTCGCCGAACAAGGACAATGTAAAAAAGGGCGCTGCACAGGGGTAGTTCATCAATGTGATATAGGTTCCTTCCAGACAACTTACCGTAAGGCAGAAGTGTTGTACGAGCAAGGTGAATATGGAAGCAATCACAGCAACCCTACGAAGTCCAAAAAAGAAAGCCCACTGACATGGTATCGGGGATAAAAGAGGTCCATAAAAAGAGAAGTAAAAAGGAATAAAGTGCCCGTCAAGAAACAGCTATACGTTGAATCCGCCTACCTAATCAAACCACCAAACAATCCAATCCCTCCGGAGTCTATAGTACCTCGGGTCAAGCTATGCAAAATAAATAATATATTAAGTTCAGTATAAAATTACCTTAATTACACTACGTATCCAAATTCGAAAAAATTCTTGTATTTAACGCAGTACGTAAATTGGAAATAAAAGTTTTAAGCCATTATTTGGCTGTCTACTAGTATCTTTGGATTTTTTGGTTGTTATTTTTTTTTTTTAGTTTAGTCTTCTTGATACTGTCTTAACTACTGAAATGAGTTAAAAATATTGGGTTTTGTTTTGTTTAAGTGTCGATAAAAAATGTTGATTTGTATGTTTTTTTAGTTTTTTGTCGTCTTTCCTTTTATAATTAATTTTCCTTTTGTTTTTTTTGCTGTTTTTTGTTTTGATTTTGTGTTTTACTCTTTTTTTTTTTTTTTTTTGTTTTTTATCTTTAACAGTATAATTTTCTGATATTTGTGTTTTTATTTTCAAACTCAAGAATTTCAGAGACTGTAGAAGTTCTGAAAGAAGTAAGGTTCTGAGAAAGGATGAAAAGGTTCCAAACCCAAATCTCTCGATACAAGGTGGTGAGTGCGAATGTTATTTGAGTGTACCTCAATACACCTCGAGATATTGACCCGTATTCGAGATGGCCCTCGGTAGGTTTGGTCAACGTCGAGGTAACAGCCCAGGTAAAGGGTAGTGGTGGTCCTCCTAAACCATACTAGCCCGAGAAGTAGCTACATTGTCATAAATCCCCACTCGGGTGTATATCGAAGGCCAGGTCACCGAAACAAAGCCAGACGGGAGTAGTGATAAGGAGGACGGGGAAGGAATCGAAACCACAGGAGGTATACGATCGCTTGTTCGAACACTAACGGGTAGTGATTGGTAGCGGTCGCCCCGGTGACTTAATCAAGTCAAGGATAATGCGGTATTCGTCTAGAAGTATCTACCACACTATTCAGTCGGATCGATCCAGGACGAAGAGAGCGGGAGAGAAGAGGTGACAAGAGACGGTTTCACGGAGTTCAATACCTGTTAAGTATTAGTGAAAAACCCAACGGAAATGGTGTGCATCGATTCCTCACAAGCCAGGTCACCAAGGATCGAGCCGTCCGCCACGTTTTCCGATCCGTTGGTTAATTCCCCGGAAGCCGAGGTATATGTAACCAGGCAAGGTAAAGAAAAGTGACACTGTAAGAGATTTTTTCCAAAGGGAGAATCATAAGTGCTGCTAGCAAGGAAAATTCCTGGTAGCCAGGGGTATAGGCTAACAGAAGCGAAAGGATTGGGTCTCCCAAAACTCAAGAGCAAAGTTAAGGGGATCACGGGTTCTATCAGTCATCGGCCTTCTTAAAATTTTAAGGGAAGAAGTTCAAGGTGGAAGATGCACAAGCTTCGCCATTGAAGGGTATCGCGGCGCGCGCCGCAGACCGTATTAGGCGAACCCATTCCTATCCATCATCAAGGGGGAGTTCGATCCTAGTTAGGAGCCACAGAGCTGGTGACTATACAAGCAATCTTTCGTGGATCGAGACTCGGTACCGAAATCAGCAGCTCATCCTCGCACTAGATCTCGCCGAAGGCTCGCCCATACTTCCGGGCCCCCCATTGTGGTGCTTCCGATCACCCACTCGGGATGCAAACCGGCAGGACTCGAAGTGGAGCATCGAGCTCGTGAGTTCGACATCACTACGGCCTCGACCGCATCAAAGCACAAGTCGCGACTTTGTCTCTAAATTCACATAGGCAGTCCCTCCACATCGGTAAAGGAGCGGCCGGCGGAGGCGGCGAGAACACGTTGACGCCTACCGTCGCTATAGTGGATGGCGCGAATACCACGTAGGGGGCGATCTCCTCTCCTCCTCACCGTAGTCGAACATCGGTCAAGTGCTCTCCGGTTAACGAGTTCCAATGAGGCCAAGTAGAAGCACCAGGTCGGCCTCGGTTGCTGGCACGAGGAACCCGCTCAGCTTCGCGACTCCCTCTTGTCAACAAGTCTCGGGGGACTACCGGCTAAAGACACCAGTCCGTATAGACTTGGCAAAGGCTCCTCGGTTTCTCGCTCAGCTAACAAGGTACTGAGAAGAAAATCAAAGGGGAGCTCCAAGAATAGCCCTGACCCAAGGAACCACTGAACAGAAAGGAACAACGGAGGTAAACATAGTCAGAGGAGGCAGGAGACACAATCGGAATAGGCGATGGTTCCTAATGACAAAATAAGTCGTCCTCCGTACCTTAAACACCTCTCCGCTCCCCTCCTCTTTGATCTCGAGGAGTCAGCCTCAAGGAGTACAAGGGCGTGCCCCGGAACCACGGCCCACCCCCTTACAAGCTACTCAGCAAGTCCAAAGGATACGAGTCACCCTGTCTTTCCCCAGTAGGGCGGGGTGAAACACCCCCAGGAGTAAGCCCCAGTCTCCCTAGTCCTCTGAACTCCGCACGCATATCGTTCAGGAGAGGTTCACCTACACCCCAACCGGAAAACAACAATCTGAAAGAAAGCAGGTTCGGCTCCCTCCTACAAGGCCTGTGGTGTTTGAAATCACCACAATACGTACCAGTAAATGAAGTAAAAATATTAACATTATTTACTAAACAATGTTGAAAAAAAGTTTTCCAAATAAAACTACAACTAAATATTAATCATAAAAAAGAAAACCCAAAAAAATAAATAAAAAAATAAAAAAAAAAAAAAAAATATACATCAAGAAACAAAATTAAAAAATCTAAAACAGCAAATAAAACACAATAAATAGTTCCAATAATAATACAAATATAACATTAAAAAAACTTAAAAATTCTTTTTTTTTTTTTTTTTTCTTTTTTTTTAATTTTTTTTTTTTTTTTTTTTTTCAGGAGCCGGTATTACGGGTGAGGTGGGGGGAATGGGAATGAGCAAAAAGGGTAGGGCCGAGAGGGGGAAAAGCGAAGCGCGGCGAGAGTGGGGGGAGGGGGGGGAGGGGGGTTGTTTCATGAGTTAAAGAGAAGGGGGAGAGGGCTTAGGTAGTTAAGGGGGGGGGGGGGGGGGTAACGAAGGGGGGAGGGGAAGGAAGTGGAGTAAGGAGGACAGGGGTAGGGGTGGAGGTGAGCCATACAGGGAGAAGTGCAGGGGGGGTGAGCCTTGCAAAGGGGCAGGTGTGCGAGTGGATTTTGAAATCAAATGGCAAGTGAATTGCAGGAAAGGGGTGGTTTGAAATGTGGTGAAGGTGGTGGTGATGGGTGGGGCAAGACATTGATCCAACCTACAAAGTCAAAACAAAAGAAAATAAATTAGCAAAATAAAAATAAAATAATAAATATAATGATAATAACTAAAATAATAATAACAATAATAGTAAAAATAATTACTATACTAAATAAAGAAAAATAGAATTAAAAAAATTTATAAAAGGAATAAAGAGTTTAGAAATATATTTTTGGGTGTGGTTAGGTATGGTTCAAGTTTTCAAAATTTCGTACATGAAACCTCAGAAATCTGTCATTTCAATATCGAAAAGTCACTTGACTTTTCGATTCAATCTTCGATTCTAAAACCTAAACTTTGACAAATAAAATTTTCTTCGTAATAACCCTAATATTAAATTACTAATAGCTAACTACACGTAGGTACTTGGTATTTTGTTCAATCGGCGTAACAAAGTACAAGGCTCTATGCATTCAATCAAAGGAAGGTCAACCTAGTGATCGAAGTCCTCAAGGTACTACCAGTTGGATCCGTACTATCCACGACTGGAACATAGAGCACCTTCGCTACTACACCGTAGACCATGCTAGAAAAACGAATATACTAGGGTAGTCGTAGCAATGTCCCACGGTACCGTACAAACCCCTTATGTAAATTTCAAAATATACTCGTCGAATGCCCCCGTCTATGTACAGGTGTTAAACCAGTCACCTATGTTCCAAAAATACTAAAACCGCATATTCATAACGGTACTTACGTTATTTAAACTGTATTGTCTCGTCTAAGGATGCTCCGGGAATGGAAATCTAAAAGTGCCACACACGTCCGAGGTGAATAAATGCCAGAAAAAATAAAGCAAACTCGTAACTGGTCTCCCTAGTTTTGTATATTTAAGTTCCCCTGTAAATATGTAAGGTGGGTACCCCTCTAAGTTTTTGTATATTTTAACGGTACCGACCCATGTAAGACTCTTGTAAGCCGTGGCGGTAACCCTGCATAGGTTTCCCTTCCTAATTACCTGTTATTTCATCATCATCTGCGATATCCAATACCACATGAAACATACTCGAAAAGATACCAAGAGGGAATAAACCAGTCCTCCGAGTGAACACTTGATATGAAAAACAGAATTTATCAAACGGCGAAAACACGCCATTGTTCAAAACAAAAATAAAGGGCCTTATAGCAAATCAAGTACTAGCTCCCAGAGAGCACTCCTACGGGAGAGTTGTTCGAAAAAGGGTTTAAATCCCCAACAAAGAAAAAAGCAAAATGCGTTAAAATACAGGCCCTCGGCGTACCACCTAGACATGGGGGACTTCACTCTTGAGCAGCTTCCGAGGTACCGACAGCTCCTCCTCGATCTCTGGAGGATGCCCTGTGCTCATCATCCACTTGATCCTCGTAAGCTCGAGCAGGAGCCGGCTCCCATCTGCTCGGGAAGGCCTCTTGATCTTGCCAAGGATATACACACCACCCTCATATAGGCGGTGGCCTGCTCACGGCCGACCACGACGTTAGGCAGCACGACCTCTTCTTGGCCTTCCGAGAGCCACCTCAAGCGTTGATTGAACTCACCCGGAGCGGGCGCTCTGCACGCGGCCTTGGCTAGTCCTCGGCCTCGGACGAGCCTCCGGTCCTCCTTGACCTTGGCAAGTTCGCCTCGCCTTCTCCGGCAGCCCGATGTGTAGCAAGCGTCCGCGACGGCGACTTTCTACCGGTATTTTGGAGCTCCTCCCGGTCGCACTCCGCCACTCCTCGCCAACGCTAGAAGAGTGAGCACCAAAAAACCGAAAAACAAAAGGGAGAGGTAAGCAGGTACCCGCGCCGAAAGGAGATCCAGATCCTTGATGTGCTCTCGGGAAGGAAGAAGCCAAGGTTCTTATCGGGAGGGATAACCAGCAGCACCTAACCGACTAAGGTGGACAGTCTCAAACGTACAACACAACACAAAAAGCAAAAACTACAACAAGGTACCGTACTTACATTGTGAAGGAAAACCGACAACGGTTGTTGGCAAGCACTAGAGACGAGCTCTAGTCCTTTCTACGAGAAATCGAGCGTGGATTGAAATTTGCAAGAATGAGGTGAAGTGAATTCTCTTCCTATATATAGCGGAGTCAACCCTCGAGTAGACGTGAACCGTCGCGGTCCAAGATGACGACACGTGGCAACGCAACGTTGAACTTCCCAAGGCGGTTTTAAACCGGCCGAGCTCGACACGTATCACCCCATACCTCGGCGTTAGAGGAGCTAGACCACGACGCTTAACTCCCCTTGGAACTCGGAGCGGTTACAATTCCAACGGGAGGAACCCCTTGTTCGGGGACTTGGGGGACTACTAGGACGGTACCAGCGCCGCCGCGGCTGCCCCACCGACACTTCGCTACATCCCGATATGAACTTCTGGAATAAGTCCCCGACCAAAAGTTTCCTCTTGCTCAGGACTTAGGGGACTTCTGTTGCTACCATTTCATATATGTACAGGGATAGGCCGCGCGCAGGCCCGAAGTAGCTCACTATCACGGAGAGCGCCGCCTATGAACCCCATCACACAAAATCGCTCGCCGACTCGGTAAGGATCTCCTACCGAGTACATAACCCGGCAACGCCCCGGCGGCACAGACCTCGCCCCGGCGGCATCCACCGACTCGGTAGGATCCCTACCGAGTATACCGCCCGACAATGCCCCAACGGCGAGTAAGCCCCGGCCGCGGTCGAAGCCCCGGCGTACCCCCAACGGTACCGGTAAGACCAGGTCGGGTGTACCGACAACAAGCTCTCCCTCCGCCGCACATGGACGTCTCGACCGTGACCGAGAGTGCCCGGCCCACATGTACGCACGGCCACCGGCACACGTGCTTGTCCACTACCTCACGGATCGCACTAGGTCGCATACCCATGCTGCACTAGGCGCTGCCATCCCTCGATGCGCACATCGAGGTAGTGGACCAGAGAATATTCCTCGTGTCAGGGGATGTCCCCCACGCCAGGGAAGCTTGTCTCCGACCTCACCTCATATATAAGGAGTCCTCACTCCTTATTCAGGTACGTTCTCTCCGAATCCCAAACACACTGCTCTTAGAACTTACCGGTACTAACTTGAGCGTCGGAGGGCCTTCGGTCGGTACACACCAACCTCCCCTGACCAATCTTGTGCTTTCAGGTACCCGCGTACGACACTACCGGCAGATTGGGAAACGGCAAAATCACCACATAAGTTGTCGAAGTGGTAATATGTGTCCTCAAGTCGTAAACTAGTATAATTACAACTTTTAAGACTTAATTACTCAAATGAGAACCTAATTGACTCTAATGAGGATCTTATTTACCTAAACAAGGACTTTCTCTCCTCATTACGTATGAGAAATGTTAACATACCATAGCCTTACTCTTTTTTTTAACATTTTTATTCCTAATGATTAAAATAATATATATATATAGTTATTTAATTTTTTTTCTGTTGATAGAAAGGAGAAACTTTATTAATCAATAAAACATTACAATCCTTAGTATGAACATCCTAAAAATAAGCAGTACAAACCATACAAATGGTCTAATCGATGAGTCTAAAACTATAACCATAATCAATGATTCGAAACTTATAACAATACATACATCGTGCATCACTGCTATTCATAATCGCCAGCTCCAACTCCAGCAAGTATTATCATGCATTGAGACCAATAAAATTAGTTTAGCTCAAGAAGAACCCATGAAAAAAAAAATGTAAAACCACAGTCGAAACTTGCACAACTGATCATGCTTATTCTTAAACAAAAAATTAAAAGAACCCAAATCAAATAACCAAATTTGACTTGGGTTAAAAACTTTAATAGTGCCCCACTAGTAATAGGGTCACCAACTTGGAACACAAACGTTGTTGAGCTGTCGAAACCGAGCACCAAAAACTCACCCAGATCTCAGACCTTGAATACTTGGATTTGATTTATACCCAACAAAACTGGCAGCAATAAGCAAATCTGAATCCAAAAAGAAACCAGATCTAATCGAGGTGTCAACCATCTCTGAGAGCCCAAGAGATGTCCTGCAGGAGCATAACTATTAAGGGTCTGAAAAGAGCATGACGGACAGACCCGTTCTTGTGAGTGAGAGAGGTCAAGACCATCCTCACCATAAGAAGCCGCACCAGCGATCGTTGACGGCGCTAGAATTTGTGCGGTGAAAAGTATAGAAAAAAAAACCACAGGTTATGAGGATAGTACACGAAAGTGTTGCTGGATTTTATGCACACAAAGGCGTTGCTCAGGCATCTCATATTGGCTAGAGATTCGCTGTAGAGATGCTCTCTATAGTTATTTAATTTTTAGGGAGTATTAAGGTAAAAAATTTCGGTTGTAGTTGGAAATACGAGTTCACTTAATGATAGTATAGTTATATATATAATATTTAAAACAAGGCGGTGCTCGTGTGTGCAAGAAATGTTCCCAATTGTTTAGTATTTTGCATTATTTGCTCCTCGTTTTATTATAATATTTTTGAAATCAAATAAAAAATAAAATAAAAGAAGAAATAAAAAATAAAAGGCAAGTGGGCAAATTGGTGGGAGGCCTTCATATTAATTAATTTATTATTTATTAATTTACTAATTTACTGTTTTAACCTTAGTATATTTAAGGTTATTTATTAGCTAATATAAGTGAGGAATGACAAACTTTGGATTTTCAAAAATTTAACCACAACCCATATTTTGGCTTTATTAATATCAACTCATCTTCATGCGTGCGCATTATTCGGGTTTTAATTTCTAATACGGTAAATTGATCTATTGATCTCCGATGTGCCAAAAATTAGTTTATTTTTGAGCTCCATCTATTATTTATTTTATTTTTTATATTGTGTGTGTTAAATATTCGTATTCTGATTTCTAGTGTAGTAGATCGATGTAAGGATCTCTAATGTTAAAAACTGATTATGTTAAGGATCCATTCATATATTCTTTTTTTGAAAGGAAGAAATATTATTGAAGTTAAATACGATTACAATTGTAAGAGATGGCATCCCGAATGAATTCTGGAGCATGGGAGAACCATTCAACATGAACATTTGAATCAAAACTGAATTGAGCTAGTCTATGAGCTACATGATTAGTAGTACGATTAGCATGTTGAATGAAGATACCAGGAGAGACCTTAAGTAAATCTTTAATGTATTTGATAAGGTTGCCGAGAGGAGACAAATCCTCCTCTGATGAGAGAATAGGTTGGACTCCCAGAAGACAATCACTATGAACCACCGCTGCTTCCACCTCCATAGCCTAAAGAAATTCAATGCCATCCTTGATAGCCAAAAGCTCAACCTGCTGCGGTGAAGCCACATAAGATTCCTTATAAGCAAAAGCCGCAACAAACTCTCCCGACTCATTTCGAACAACTCCCCCAAAAGTTAAGGAATTAAGGAAAGCCCCATCCACATTGAGTTTCAACAAACCAGGAGAAGGAGTGCACCATACCTTTGCTTTTTGTTTATTTTGAATAGAGGAGAACTACACAGTCTGGGAGGCTTGAAGAAAGTTTTCATACCAAGCCATACAAGAAGAGACAATCACAGGTGCAGACTTCATAACATTATTCCAGAGCATATCATTGCGATTTTTCCACAAACTCCAAAGAAGCATTATTAATTTAGCAAAATTTCTAGAATTCAATAAAGTTGCTTGTTCAAGCATCCACTCCTTGAAATTGAAAGAAGAAGTGAATTGGACTTGAAAAGAAAGAGGAACTCCAGCAAAAATGGCTCTAGCTGTAGGACAGTCACACAAAACATGACCAACACTCTCCAAACGATGAGGACACAACAAGCATTTCATGTCACTAGTATAACCTTTAGTGTAAAGCTTCTCTCTAGTTGGAAGTAAGTTATGACATGCCCGCCAAACACAAATAGAGACCTTACCCGGAACATTAGCATTCCATAAAGTTTTCCAAAGCAAAGTAAAAGGATCACCATGGGAAGTAGATGATAAGATGTCTCCAAGAACAAAATCCCGAGCAATCCAATAGGTTGTTTTCACTGAAAAATAGCCTTTCTTCTCTAGTTTCCAAGTAACACGATCACAGAGATATCGAGAACTCAGAGGAATACACGCAATAGCCTCCACAACCTCCTATGAAAAAAGAGCTTGAAGTAAAGAAAGATTCCATTGTCGCTTCCGTGGATTAATCAAGTCAGCAACACTTTCAAGGTGGCAGTCGGTAGGCTTAATAAGAGGAGATGCATCAATTTTAGGAATCCAATTATCCTTCCATACATTTATAGAAGTGCCAGAGCCCACTTTCCATACTACACCAGCCTGCAACACCGGGCGAGCCTCCATAATGCTCCGCTAAGAAAAGGATGGAGCATCACCCATATCAGCATCCAAAAAAGAACCCTCAGGAAAGTAAAGGGCTTTATAAAGTCTAGCAATAATAGAAGTTGGATTCGAGAGCAATCTCCAACCTTGTTTTAGAAGCATAGCAAGATTATAAGCATGAAGATTTTTGAAACCTAAACCGCCTTCAGCCTTGGATAAACACATCTGATCCCAAGATCGCCAATGTATTTTTTTTCTTTTCCTCAGTGTCACCCCAAAAGAATTGAGAACACAGTTGATGCAAGTCATCATAAAGACCTTTAGGAAGCATATAGCAATTCATCACATAAAGAGGTATTGCTTAGGCTACTGCTTTAATCAAAATCTTCTTTTCAGCAGCACTAAGAATCTTTGTACGCCAACTAACAAGTTTCTTGGTGAGGCGTTCCTTGAGGTAAGCAAATCTGGCGGTGTTAGACCTACCAATAAGCAGCGGTAAACCAAGGTATAAATCATGCTCTTGCACACATTTGACCTCTAAAATAGCAGACAAATGCACTTGAAGATTAGGATCCACATTTTTGCGTTTCTTGAGGGGCCATTCATATATTTTTATTTATCTTTTAGTTATATTATTTACTTTTTTTGCCTTTATGTTATTAAATTTTCTATTTGTTTGACATATAATTGGAGGGGCAAAATTTGGGTTTTTGAATGTTTACTAAAACTCATGTTTTGACATTATATATATTAGCCTCATACCAGTGTAATGCACATGTTATTTATGAAGGGAAAACAAAATGTGAAAGCTAGTTTTCATCCACCCACTTTTTTTTCTTTTTATATTTATGTTTTTTTACCATAATAACCCTTTTAAATGATTATCATGAGAAATTTATTTTTATTCTGAAGGGTATTTATGTAATTCAAAAAATTAGTGAAGCTTTTGACACCAAACATTTTGACTTGGGTTTATAGTATACATAGATAGATATATTAAGAAAACCCATGTTGTTAAACGTAACTAATTTATTTATTTATTTTAGTGCTCCTTAAAGATTAAATAATTATTTATATCATCTTAATCTATAGGGATAGAAAAGTCAAAACACAAATAGATAATTAATTTAAAAAATCAATATGAAAAATCACTTATAGCTACAAACTCTCATCTTGTAACTACCTACTTCCAAACTCATAAACTGTCATTAATTAATTAGGACTACCAATTGAAACATTTTGAGTGCAATAGACCGGTATAGTATATCGACTACCATATGCACTAAATCCACATATTGGACCAGATTCATGGAGTAATCTTCTCCTGATAAGAGATCTCCAGGATATAGAAGTATAAACGCGAATACTCTCCTCACACAATCGAAAAGGCTGCCACTACACAAATGAAAGAAATGCCACTAGACAATTTAAAGAGATGCAACAATAAAATTGAAAGAGCTGACACTACACAATATTAGTAATCTCAATTAAAAGAGCTACCACTACGAAATCATTAGTAATCCAAATTCAAAGTGGTTGCCACTATACAATTGAAAAAACTGTTACTACATAATCATTAAAAATCTTAATTCAAAAAGGTTACCATGCCACTACATAATCATTAGATGATGCTCAACCAAAGCTATTGATACAAAATTACTTAATTTTTTGAATTGTTTAATCAAATGATATATATTGATCTCCAACCAAAAAGCCAAGAAAAATTATACATTTCCATTGATCAACTGAAAAACTAAAAATCCTATTGATAAGCTTGGGGATTTGTGTTGCATCATCTGAATGGTATATATGGAATGAGGGACTCCACATTCATATCTCTTATAATTTGATGAAGTGTATGTGAGCTGTGGGCCATGCCTGGACCCACGATCACCCCGACATTCCCTTAACCAAACTCGGGTAAGACTGCGACCAAGTCATACTCGGAAGATAGTCATCTTGCAGGTCCAAAATGCTAGCCAACAAGATCTCTCCATGAGGAAGATTCCACTGATCTCACATTGAAGATAAACAATTGAGACTACTCTCACCAATCTATAAGAACCAATCTCTTTCCTCATTATTGAGACACATTTACTCTTTATTAAAGTTATTTTGTCAATATTAATGGGGAGTGAAATTTACACCCCCCAAATTGTAATCCACACCCCCACTTTATTATTTTAATATTATTTATCTCACACTCTTCTGAACTTCCCAATATACCCCCCCTTACGTCAGATTTTTTTTTTCATACCTCTTTCAGAGGAACCAACTGAAATTTACAAAACTCTCCAATTTTGCATGAGGCAAGATTCGAACCTCACACCCCATGCTTGCAAGCTTACACCTCAACCACCCCAACACAAGCTTCCCTCGATAATATATATGCAAAACATAATATTTATAAGTTACTAGTGGCAAATCAGACCCACTTGCCCACTTCTTTACTTTTTTTACTTTTTAAAAATTTAATTTATTTTATATTTAAACATTCATTTTGATTTATATTTTTCTATAAAAGATTTTTTTTCTTCTTCTCTATTTTTCTCCTACACGCGTCATTCACTTACGTTTAAAAATATTCATTTGTTAAAATATCAAAGTACATGCCCATAATCAAATTGTAATTAATTAATATAAATAAAAAATAATACGAACATTTGTTAAAATATCAAATTGCATGTCCATAATTAAATTGTAATTAATTAATATAAATAAAAAATGATACGAACATTTTGTACGTACATGACGCGTTTGGAAAAAAATGAGATGAAAAAAATTAATTACAAATGTTCAAACATTTTGTACGTACATATTCATTCACTTTTTATTTATATTAATTAATTATAATTTGATTATGGGCATGTAATTTGATATTTTAATAAATGAATGTTTTTAAACGTAAGTGAATGACGCATGTAGGAGAAAAATAGAGAAGAAAAAAAAATCTTTTATAGAAAAATATAAATCAAAATGAATGTTTAAATATAAAATAAATTAAATTTTTAAAAAGTAAAAAATGTAAAGAAGTTGGCAAGTGGGTCTGATTTGCCACTAGTAACTTATAAATATTATGTTTTGCAGATATATTATTGAGGGAAGCTTGTGCTGGGGTGGTTGGGGTGCTTGCCATGCAAACATGGGATTCGAGGTTCGAATCTCGCCTCATCCAAAATTGGAGATTTTTTTTGAATTTCAGTTGGTTCTGCTGAAAGAGGTATGAAAAAAAATCTGACATAAGGGGGTATATTGGGAAGTTCAAAAGAGTGTGAGATAAATAATATTAAAATAATGAAGTGGAGGTGTGGATTACAATTTGGGGGGTGTAAATTTCACTCCCCATATTAATACATTGTGCTGATTTGGGCATCAGAGGAGCGAAGACCGGCCACTTGTTTCCTCTTAACGCTAGTTAATTCTTCTTGACATGTAACCGGACTTGGGATCTTGTGGTCAACTCCTTCCCGTACCTCTAGTCTAATCCCCCCCCCCCCCCCCCCGAATATAGACGAGAAGATAGAAACACTACTAAAAACTGTAGTAGAACTTTTATTTTGAAATAGGTTGATAAGATTAATTAAATTTTTTTTATGAAGAAAGACAAAAATTATATTAAGCTAGAAAGGAGTACAACTGATAGATGTAGAAACTAGATCAAAATTAAAAATAACTAGAACAAAACAAGAAGCAGCAATGCAAAGGAAAATAAACCTAGCAAAGACATAACTAGATGCAAGAATGCATTGAATAAGGCACCGGTAGTAAACCGAGTGATGAGAAAAGTAACCGATGGTATAACCGACCATGCTAATTCCACGCAATAAAATACGTCGAACAGAAGGAAATCTTCCACTTATGTAACCGGTCGTATGGCCGACCATGCAAACTCCACGTAAGTTCATACGTCGAATAGAGAGCAATCTTCTATCTAAGCAATTGAAGAACCAAATAACAAGAGTTACATTCCAAAGCGCAACAAAAGAGAGAGCTGATAACAAATCTCCTGGGTCCCAAATGCAAATCCAATCAATAGTAGATCCAAGCACCACCACTGACATAATCCACCGCAAAAGGTCCAATCCAAATTTGAGCCCAAACCCTTGTAGCATTGCTCCCAGCTATCAAACTAGCACTGTCGCCGCTGTCTGCAAAAACTGAAGTAGCTCCAGGCCTCCACGACATCAAATGTTGGGCAAATTCGCCATGGATCTGCCAAGATAAAAACCAGTCAACAAATAGCCAACCCTGCAATTTTCACCAACCAAAACACCAGTCTGAGACAGAGTCTCTCTCCAACCAAATCGTTGTGTCATCGAGAAGCATTGCGGCACTGAAATCAAAGATTGCGCCCCCACCCAGTTTGCCCCTTCAATCTCCTGCAACATACCAAAATACCCACAACCTCCCAACAACAGGGATCACATAGATTCGGTGAGAAGCCACCCCACGCAACTCCCACAACGGAGGAAATTAAAGAGGAAGACAAGTCTTGAAAAAGTTGAATGTGCACCTCAAAGAACACCGAGTACAAAGACACAGGCCACACTTTCTTTGGGGAAAACAGGAAAATAGGAGAGATAGACGGATCTACACTCCAAATGCGCGACACTGGTGACGATTGCGGAATGAAACCCCATCAAGAACATGGAATGATACTGGATTGCCACTCCGAGAGGCGACTAATCCCTAACCCTAGCAGAGCTTTGCTAGGTCTCATAACTTCACGTGTTTGGATGAAGATTAATTAAACTTGAATGTAATTGGATTGAATTAATCGATTTGATTTATATCGTCCTCATCCCTAATTACAACAAATTAGTTAACGGTCCAAAAATGTTTAGGAGCACATGAACCTAATATATTCCGAACGTGTTCTAAACCCTAATCACATGCTCGCACGGTCGCGCCTATTGGTCACCTCCAAAATATCTCCCAAACACCAAACTTTTTTGTCCTTAATTTTCTCTTTCTTATATAAAAATAGCAATAATTCTACCCCTAAACAATAATAATGGTTTCATATATCATGTGGTTGTGGACGATATAGAGTAAAAGAAAGTTGCCTACCAAGTGCTCGTTCTCTCTTTCCTCGTCATTGACGGACTTTGACAACTTCATAATTATGATGGATGGATGCCATATATGTATGTGGATGCATGCATGCATGTACATGAGACATGACGTGACATTCGACCTCTTGGGCAAGAGCAAAATATCATTGCCGATATTTTGCCACGTACACAGCAATCTACGAGAGCAAGCCTAAGGCCTCCTAAAGATCTTCTCTCTCTCTCTCTCTCTCTCTTTACCAAACCAGCCAAACCACAGCCTCTTGAAAAATATTCCGAGAGCCTCTAGAGATAAAAAAGAAAAGTTGAACTGAATTTTACAGTGGACATTTTCTTGCTTATTAAGGGCATCAAGGACTCAGCCTTCAGTGAAGCACAAGGTATTTTGTTAATTTGTTCCTCTTGTTTGAAAATTTTGTATTGTTCTTGTGCAAATTTAGCTAGTCTGGGCTGTTGTTTCTTTTGAATTTCTCATTTCTGTGATTGAGGGTTTGCTAAATTTTTTTTTTTTAAAGATTAAGGTATGATTTTTGAAGGCAACCAATTTCTTCAATTTGAATTTGTACCATTCATTTATTAGCTTGAAGAAGGTAAAAAGTTCAGTTGTATTGCTAGTGCTAGCTTATTACTGCTCACCTGGGGTTTTTTTTTTTTTGTAATTTTTATTTTGTGTTCCTCTGAGATGGACAGCTGTAAATCTTTGGTGATTTCTTATTCTCTCTCTCTGTTTTTTTTTTTGCTACATGTATCTGATTTTATATTCTACCATCCTTTGACAGAAATCAAATTGCAGCCATTATTGTTTTGTAATGATCAAGATTTGGAAAGTCTTAGCTGAAGGAAGAGGCAGAGACTTGAAGTGGTGACTAACAGAGGGTTGTAGATTGACATTTATGCATTGTTTTCTGGGTAGCACCAGTGTTTTTGCTTTATTGTGGGAGATTGGTGCTGTAATTTTTTGTTGGGATGTTAAACTACAAACTTTTGATTCTTGATTGGTAGCGGGTTGAAGGGAAAGCTTGTGGACTTGTTGATTGTTATTATTGGGCTTGCAAATCGGTGCTGGATTGCATTTTATCTGCCGGATAAATTTTCCATGGCTTGTTCATCTGAAAGGTGGATTGATCGACTTCAATTCTCCTCATTGTTTGGGCCTCCCCCGCAAGACGCTCCAAGACGAAAGGTAAGGCAACTTTTATTTCTTACTATTTTGCTTAATATATATGCATCTCTCTTTCTCTGTAAATATATGTGTGTGTGTGTGTGTGTAGCCTTCTAGTTTGTCACATAATTTTTGATCGGTTCATAACCGTGCGCCACAAATTTTGATATATAATGATAATCTATAAATTGCAGTACCACTAGTTTTCAAGATGTCTGGGGTGTGAAACCTCTCAGCTCTTATTCTCAGTAATTTGTTAACTACGCATAGGATCTTAATCTCTTTGGCATGAACCTTCCAACTTAAATGGAACCTTACAACACAATATGAGTTGCAGCTCAAACTAAATTGTTTAGAACTGTGCAAATAGCTGATAAAGTGGACAAAATCTTATGGCCAACCAAGCATGCCCTTCAAGTTCAGTGTGATTTATAGATTGCCTTTGAGGTACTTATGATGGGCTTGTATATTCTAGTTTGTTTAGATAGGTGACCTAGAATCTAACACGACAAAGTCAAGCTTATATTGAGCAATTAAGGTTAGCCATTTCTCTGATTTATTCATTTATCACCCATTTCTATTTGTTTACTATAGCTAGCTAAAGAGACAAAATCTATGAGTGTCCTTTCCCGAAATAGTGCCTTTTGTTCATGATTTGATATTGGGAGAATCTTAGCAAAACCCACAATGCAACAACCCTGCTGTTTCTTTAGTGCTCTACCTACTAAAATGTGATAATAATTATGGAGTCCTGCCCAAACTGCCATGTTAGCCTTTTTTTTTCCTCGATTTTTCTTGAATTTTATTTTATTTTTTGGTAGGAGATTTATCTTCCTGTCTTTGTCATGATTATTATTTTGTTAACATTTTCCCATAATATCTCTAATTTTATCATTGTGATCGACTATGTTAACATGTACAGCACTCGGAAAACCTCCCAGAAGAACGTTTTTCATCATGTCTAAATAGCATCACTATTGTAATCCCAGCTCACTTTATGGTCTTAACTGATCAGTTTTACGGAATTTCTCGCCAATATGAGTATGGGATAAGCAAAAAGTTAGCCTCCAAGCTATTGAGTGAACCTCCAATAAATCTCATAAGTCTGATGATTCAGAAATTATCCTCAAATCTAACCCAGGTTGTCCACAATCCTCAAATCAAACCCAGGTTGTCCACACAGGAGATGGCAGCACTGCTGATTTTAGCACTGTAGTAGGCGTGAAGCCATTTTTTTCCTTTTTAATGGAGCAATTTAATAAAGTAAAAGAAATAGATCCCCAGATTCAATGAATATTGTTCTAAATCCAACATTTCTACTACCTAAACATTGCTATGTACGAAGCATGGAAAGTGTAAGAGCATTGAGAATAGAATAGCACAAGTAGATATGAAAATTTTAAACATAAGAAAAGTTATAACATTTCCATGTTTCTTACGTACTTTATTTGGCTAGAAGTTTATCATCATCATCAAGGCTTTTTTCTTTTCTCTGGTAGATTTTAGGAATTGGCAGTGTGTTTGTATGCTATCTGCGGTTAAATATAACCAATTTTACTATGCCGAGCTTGATTCAGTTTCAGCTTCTAGCCTCTATCAATTTCTTACAAGAACTGATAAACATGCCTTTTCTCTATTGCCCCCCCTCTTTGAAGGCTCAAATCACTGCCTATGTGGAGTACTTTGCTCAGTTTACATCAGAACAGTTTCCGGAGGATATTTCCGAGGTATGACCCTTGTGTTTTTGTTCTGACTCGCAAGCTCAGTCTTATCCTGCATAATTGTGAAAAGAATGCCAAATCCTTCTTACGTATGTAGTTCAAGTTCTATGAGAGTTGTTACTTATATTGTCTTCTGGCAGCTGATCCGTAACCGCTACCCATCAGAGGTGAAGCGTCTCTTTGACGATGTTTTAGGTATTTATGATTTACCCCTGTTAATTTATGCAATGATTGATTAGACCTTGTAGTTTTCATATCATGTTTTTCTCATTATTGTTTAATGACTACTTTATCTACTTGGATGTATTCCAGCTACGTTTGTCCTTCATCATCCTGAGCATGGGCATGCTGTTGTCCTTCCCATTATTTCATGTATCATTGATGGCACTCTGCCATATGAAAGGACTAGTCCGCCTTTTGCTTCTTTCATATCCTTAGTCTGCCCAAGCTGCGAGGTGATTGATTATCTGGCAATTAAATGTGTTTGCTATCCTTTTCTTTTATGCTTATACTGAGATTGTTCTTTTGTTAATGAACCGTGTCTTCAGTTTAACTTTAAATTCTCTAGAAGTTTACTGCTTTCTTTATGTGTTTTTCAATGTTTATTTTTCAAAATGTACCATCTTTTATTCCTTTTATTTATTCATTTAAAGTTTTGGATAAATGGGGGCTAAAGACCCAAAACAAACAAATCAAACTAAGACTCAGCCCATTCAGCTGTTAGAAGTATTTGATAATTTAGAAACTCTATACAAGTCATACAGAAGAACCATGGTGACTTGAGGAGGAGGTTGCTCAAAAAAGAGAACCTCAGGGTCGGTATCGAGGCTACCCTTAGCAAAGGAACCTGCAACTATGTTCAGTTCTCTGTAGACATGAAACATGTATTGTCCTTTATATGTTGTAGAAAAGTCAGAAGTATTCTATTTATTCTTATTTATATCTTTCAATCTTCCACAGAATGAGTACTCTGAGCAGTGGGCTCTGGCATGCGGGGAGATTTTACGAATATTAACTCATTACAATCGCCCAATATACAAGGTGGAGCAACAGAATAGTGAAACAGAAAGAAGCAGTAGTGGCAGCCATGCTACAACAAGCGACTCTGTTGATGGTGAATCCAGCCATATTCCTTTAGTACAGCAAGAGAGGAAACCTATAAGGCCCTTGTCTCCCTGGATCACTGATATATTGCTTGCTGCACCTCTGGGTATCAGAAGTGATTACTTCCGCTGGTGAGTGCACATTTGGATTGAGATTTTGTTGTCATTTCTGTTAAAATCGTAGACATTGTCTTGTTCAGTATCTTGTTTTCATTCTATTGAATCCAAACTGCCCTTGTTAAAAAACACCAGTTCAATTGCAATTCAACTTTTAGAATGATTCGTAAGTTGACTGGATCTTTCTTTCCATCAGGAATTGCTTAAATATATCTGTTCGTTCAATAGTAATTAGTTTTATCTTGTAAATTGTGTAGATTGAGATGTAACATTGAGGATTGCCGGTCAGTTAGCAATCTGTTTGTCAATATTCTACAAACATCGATATTAGTCTTGTAGTTTAAATTAGAAGATTTAGCTGGGAAACTTTAATCTTCATGCTGGTCTGACCAGTTAAAGGTTTTCTAATGCTATTAGAGTTGACTGAGGTGATTAAGCTTTGGAGTAGATTGACATTTCCCTTTTCGGTCATTAGATCATGTTTTCAAAATAGTTAAGTTTTATATCGGTTTGACAGTATTCTTGGTACTGGATTCAACCAAATTTTCATGTTACTGATTGTTCACAACTTTAAGCAGAATGTGTGAATGCTATAATTTTGTAGTTGTCACATAATCGATGTAGCACAGCCTTTGATCTTTCTCTTAGTTTCTTTATACATTCTTTGCATACTTTAACAGGTGCAGTGGAGTTATGGGAAAATATGCTGCTGGAGAACTGAAGCCACCATCGACTGGTTAGTTAAAACTTTCTTCATGAGTATAATGTAATCTTGCATACTTTTGTTTACTTTCATTTTTTTTTTAAAACAATTTCTTCATTCTGGTACATATTCTAGCCACCATAGTAAATTCTATTCAATGCCTGATTGTTGAAAGTAAGACAATGCTAAATACACCATATTTTATTGCTCCAGATTTAAACCACATGATGTGGTATTTAAACATTGATCCATGTGGCAGTCAAACATTTTTTTGGGTGAATATGTGGCATTCAAAGATTGGTCCAACATCTTAGTACCCTCCAATGTTTAAATGCAGCATCATGCGGTTGAAATGTGGTCTATTTAGATCATATATATGCAGGCTCTGCACACTGTAATCATCCTATATGTCCTCTGTCATGAATTTTCCATGTTTAATTGATGCATTCATTTCTTTAAACATATAAAATTTTCGTGTTTTAAAATAAATTTCTGTGTTTTACTATAATGCTGGACTTCCTAGCTGTGGTGAAGTGATTATTGTTTGGTAGTTGGGTTGTTTGTATTTGGTTCCTTTGCTTTCTGTTCTGTTTTTGGTAGTTTATTTTCATCTGCTAGTTGGTACTTTAGTTAAAAAAAAAATTAATTTCTCTTAAAAAGGAGAAATAAATTTAACTTCACGTTTGAAATTTTCGTCGATACTTCTATTGATATCGGCATTTCTTCATATAGTTTGATTGATACAGACATTTTCTCCCACTACAGTAACGATTGAGATGAAATTCAACTCCCTAGGACAAAAACATTTGTGAATGACCTTTTTTATTTTTTTCTCTCCACTCCTAGCTTCTTCTCGTGGATCTGGAAAACACCCTCAACTCATGCCATCGACTCCAAGGTGGGCTGTTGCTAATGGTGCTGGAGTTATATTAAGCGTTTGTGACGAGGAAGTTTCTCGCTATGAGACTGCTACTTTAACAGCAGTAGCTGTCCCTGCACTTCTACTTCCTCCGCCAACAACAGCTTTGGATGAGCATCTAGTGGCGGGGCTACCAGCTCTCGAGCCATATGCACGTTTATTTCATAGGTAAGTCTTGAAACTTCATCTCAATAGTTACCAAAAACGCAACAATTAGAACCTTTACATATGCCTGAGTTGGTTTTTCTTATATTTGTTAATTTGTTATTTCCTGCAATAGGTATTATGCTATTGCTACTCCAAGTGCTACCCAAAGACTTCTTCTTGGACTTTTAGAAGCACCACCATCATGGGCTCCCGATGCACTTGATGCAGCTGTACAGCTTGTGGAGCTTCTTCGTGCTGCTGAAGATTATGCATCCGGAATAAGGGTAAGCTGGAAATTAATGATTGAATATCAAACTTAGTTGAAGCTGAAATAAATACGATCTGATACTACGCTGGTGAATATCAAACTTGATTGGAGCCGTACTGTCAGCTGGACATACTATTTTATGATATCTTGCACTTTTGCATACTTCAAAAAATAGGTTGATGTACTAATGTAAATTGTACAGTTGAATGATAGAGAGAAATCACTAATAAATATTTTAATGCATGCCATGTTGCATAGACAATAAATGGATTTAAATCTGAGCTTCTAGAATAACATTTCTGAACAGCAGCTTTCCATGTTCATGGTAGGTGAATAGAGGGACACCTTAGTTTTACTCCGATGATCTTTGATCTTTCTTCCCCTCTCCTTCTTTGGTGAAAGATATATTTATTTGTAGTAGCTCTGAAAGTTGATAGACATAGAATTTCTGGTTAAATGCATTTTCTCCTTTGCTGATGTAGCTTCCCAGGAACTGGATGCATTTGCATTTCTTGCGTGCAATTGGGACTGCAATGTCGATGAGAGCAGGTATAGCAGCTGATGCTGCAGCAGCTTTACTTTTTCGGATACTCTCACAGCCTGCATTGCTTTTCCCTCCAATAAGACAAGTTGATGGAGTTGAAGTTCAACATGAACCTTTGGGTGGTTACATCTCAAGCTACAGGAAGCAGGTACCAGTAACCAACTTTCAAGTTTCAGGTTTTTATTCTTTCAGCGAAAAAACACTTTGATCTCTTTTCTTCCCCTTTTTTTCTTTAATCTGAACCTTTTTGTTCTCTCAATAGAGTATGTATTAATTTGAACTTACGTACTATGTCAAAATTCCCTATTAACCAGATAGAAGTTCCTGCCGCTGAAGCAACAATTGAAGCTACTGCCCAAGGGATTGCTTCTATGCTCTGTGCCCATGGACCGGAGGTTGAATGGAGAATCTGTACCATATGGGAAGCTGCCTATGGTCTCATTCCTCTAAGTTCCTCTGCAGTTGACCTTCCTGAGATCATTGTTGCCACTCCATTACAGCCTCCAATATTATCCTGGAATCTGTATATCCCCCTCCTTAAGGTCCTGGAATATCTTCCTCGTGGAAGTCCGTCCGAAGCATGTCTTATGAAGATATTTGTTGCCACAGTTGAAGCGATTCTTCAGAGGACATTTCCGCCTGAATCCTCAAGAGAGCAAAACAGGAAAACAAGATACCTTTTTGGCATAGGGTCTGCCTCAAAAAACCTGGCTGTGGCAGAGCTTCGGACAATGGTTCATTCACTATTCTTAGAATCATGTGCAACGGTAGAGCTTGCTTCACGTCTACTGTTTGTTGTGTTAACCGTGTGTGTGAGTCATGAAGCTCAGTCCAGTGGGAGCAAGAAAGCAAGAGTTGAAGAAAGCTACCCACCTGATGAAAGCATTGAGGAATCACGAGAAATGTCTGAAAAGCAGAGAGACAGAACAACTAAAAAGACCAAAAAACAAGGACCTGTAGCAGCATTTGATTCTTATGTTCTGGCTGCTGTTTGTGCTCTCTCCTGTGAGCTTCAGTTGTTTCCTTTGGTTTCAAGGGGGAGCAATCATTCACACTCTAAAGATGCAAAACATGTGGCCAAGCCTGCCAAAGCGAATGGATCTGCTAATTCTTACAAAAAAATAAATGGATCTACTAATGAGTTTCAAAGCAGTGTTAACTCAGCAATTTGCCACACGCGCAGAATATTAGCCATTTTGGAGGCACTTTTTCTGCTGAAGCCATCTTCTGTTGGCACTTCCTGGAGTTACAGTTCAAATGAGATAGTTGCAGCAGCTATGGTTGCCGCTCATGTATCTGAATTATTTAGATGGTCAAAGGCTTGCATGCATGCACTCTCTGTCTTGATGCGCTGCAAGTGGGATAATGAAATTTTTTCCAGAGCATCATCACTATACAACCTCATTGATATTCACAGCAAGGCTGTTGCATCCATTGTTAACAAGGCTGAACCACTGGAAGCACACTTAATGCAAGTACCAATTTGGAGGGATTCTCTTGTGTGTTCTAAGGGTAGGAAACTAAGTCGATGCGAAAAGAGTAGATGCTTTAATATAGGGCAGTCATCTTCCTCGCAATTTGAGGATTCTGTGCATCCAGAAACTAGAATCAAATCTGAAAGTGCATCACATTCAAATGGGGGCTCCGGAAATACATTTGGTAAAGGTGTTGCAAATTTTCCATTAGATGCTTCAGAATTGGCCAACTTCCTTACTATGGACAGGCATATAGGATTTAGTTGCAGTGCACAGGTTCTTCTAAGATCGGTACTGACAGAGAAACAAGAGCTATGTTTCTCAGTTGTCTCACTGTTGTGGCACAAGTTAATTGCGTCTCCTGAAACCCAACCGACTGCAGAAAGCACTTCTGCTCAACAAGGATGGTGGCAGGTAATCTTATATTATCGTCTCTTTGCGTCATGGTCATCGTTGTTGTTGTTATTGTTTATTATTATAATTATTATACTTACATTGTTTCTTTTCCATTAATTGCATGTGAGTGGAGTCTGAATGTCTTTCATTTAATAGCAAATGAATTCAAATATAATTTTAACTTCCTTTTGAGGCAATTTTTTTTTCTTTTTTCAGTAGAACCTTTTGAGGTAAGTATGAAGTGTGGAATGGACCTTGTGATTCACCTGAAAAAGGAAAAAGCTCCTATGAATTTGATAATTTAATGAATTTTTCCACTTCCATTTGGCTTGGTTGATTTTTTACAATATGGCTTGTTGTATTCATTCATGTAGTTCATATAGTATTTCATTTGACCTTTTGTTTTTGATATTCCAATTCAAAATGTATAATTGACATGTAACTTTTATGTTTAGGTCGTTGATGCATTATGCAATGTTGTATCAGCAACACCAACAAAAGCAGCCACAGCAGTTGTTCTTCAGGTCTTTACTATGTCCCATTTTTACATTTCCATATATATAAGATAAATCTTTTTTTTTTTTTTAAACTTATCTTTGTTGGCTACTGACTTGAACACCACCTGATTTTGCTCAAGGAGAAGTCATTTCCTGTTTTATCCTTGGATACAAAATTGCTCTTCTAATACACAATAAGGACAACCATTCAGACTGAATTTAAAATAAAAATAAAAATACAGAACCATAGTTTTATTCCTGATTTTTGAAGAAGTTCCAGGGACTGTCCAAGTCGATGACTTTCTAATTTATTTTTGTTTAAATTTACTGCACTTTTGTAGTAACTTTCATGACCTTGTACTCTTGCAGGCTGAGAGGGAATTGCAGCCTTGGATTGCCAAAGATGATGATCAAGGTCAGAAAATGTGGAGAATCAACCAGAGGATTGTGAAATTGATTGTAGAGTTGATGAGAATTCATGATAGCCCAGAATCATTGGTAATTTTGTCTAGTGCCTCGGATCTACTTCTGCGCGCCACTGATGGGATGCTTGTTGATGGAGAAGCTTGCACCTTACCCCAGCTTGAGGTAACAGTTAAATACATTAGTGTGCCTTATTACCTATGACTTATGTCCACTAAACTATGACATAAATATTTGCCTATACTTTTTTCCTTTCTTGGGAAACTTAGGAACACCATTCAGATTTGAAAAGGAAGGTGGGTGGATTATTCCACCATGCAGTTAACTCCCATTGGGATGTTCAAACATAGAATTCCTATTTATAAGCTTTTGGAGTTGTATATTTGTATGAAGTAATTAATACATTGGGTTGCTCATTGCTCAAGACATTAAAACAAGAGAAGAAAAAGCCGATACTCTAAACTTGCACTGTATCCCAAAAAATTGGGGATGGCCAAGTAATTTTTTTTTTCCACCATTTTTTCCATCTAATCCTCTCCTCATTAGTAGCCATGTGTGCACCCCTCCACTTGTTCAACTAGAATCAAACCACATTTTTCTTACTATGCATTATGCAACATAGCACCTGACTGGATCATATGTTGCACTCTTTCACATAATATCCTCATATGGTGCCAATTTGCCAGTATCTTCATTCCTTATCCAGTCTTCTATGATGTTGTTACTGATCTATATTGGATCCTCATTTTCACTATATTTTTGAAATGCTTTTTGTTTTTTGTACTTCTTTTCTGTAGAGCATAGACTGAATATTTGTCAACTTTGAATTGTCAACCTTAAATGGTTTGATTCACACATCTGTATGTAAATGGCAGCTACTGGAAGCAACTGCTAGAGCAGTTAAGCCTGTGCTGGAATGGGGAGAATCTGGGCTGGCAGTGGCAGATGGCCTGTCAAACCTATTAAAGGTAAATAGACTATTTAATTGGTATGATCCTAGGCTGAGTGATATTATGCTAGAGTTCATAGCATCATTGGAATTCTGCAGTGTGACATTCCAACTCAAATTTGAGAAAAAGCAGAGGCAAAGTGGTGTAGAAAAAGAAAATAATGCTTTATTTCACTTCATTATTGCAAAGCCATTCTTGATGTGATTTATTTGCTCCACCTTGATGATATGCAGTGTCGTCTGTCAGCTACCATCCGATGCCTTTCTCATCCTAGTGCACATGTTCGCGCTTTGAGTGTATCAGTTCTTCGTGACATTTTGCAAACCAGTTCAATTAGACCTAACCCTAATCCAGTGCAAATAAATGGTATCCATGGTCCTTCCTATAAGTATTTTAACCTAGATGTTGTTGACTGGCAAGCTGATATTGAAAAGTGCTTGACATGGGAAGCTCATAGCAGACTTGCGACTGGAATGCCTATTAAATTTCTCGATACTGCTGCCAAGGAATTGGGTTGTACTATTTCTGTATAATGTAAACTAGCATCAGGTGGATCATTTTCAATGTTAGATTTACCAATAGATACATGCATCTTTTGTTGCCTTGAACGATACGGGTTTCCAGGTAAGTAAATATTCACCTTTTCCGTTCTGGACTAGAAGTTGCATATTGTCAAATTTTTCTTTTCGGGGGGAACCCAACAGTGTTCTAATGAAAGGATGATTTGTGTAAAGAGAATTGAGACGGTAGATAACATTCATTGCTGACACAGCCCTTATGAGGCATTATGTTGTGGTGTCTAATTGTCATTACAATCATCTTAGATCTGATTCATGTTCGCGATATTACCAGACCTAACTGGATTCCCTTGCACAGGTTTGAAAGCAAAAAGCTCCATATTTAACCATACTCTACAAATATTAGGCATTGGTGGACCAAATTGAGATCTAATTCTGGATCATCTATGCCAGTGCTCTTGTTTTCTATTTCAAGTGCTTTGTTAAAAGTACGAAAGCTACTCAAAATTAGGATTTTGTTTTTCAGTTTATTTACAATATATGCCAATTGAAATTGAAAAGAAGAAACTGAAGTGAGGAAACAAGGTCCCAATAGATAAAAGGTCGTGGTTATTTTAATTTGTCCACCATAATCCTTCTGTAAAAACTTGGAACCAACGGATATCATGCCGCATGTTCAACTGTGCATCAGTCAGAAGAATTCTAGTGCGTGATAATTGCTGACCACCGTGTGGTGTAACAGTAAAGTATATACATCACAAATCCAAAGATTCTCCAATGTGGGGAAAGTCTTTGCAGCAGCAAAAAAAGTGAGCAAACCTAGAGGCGTTGCAACCCTAGGCCGCTCTCTTGCACCCAACCAGGTCACCTTTCATGGCGGTTCTAGCATGGAGTTGTAGGGGCATCAATAACGGTACCATTGTGCAAGAAGTATTCAACCATGGTTGGTCTTAAAATTGTCTTGTTAATTACCTTCATATATTCATAGCCCAACCACTAACTGAGAGAGTTCCGAGTCCCCCGTACCTGAAATTTTAGAGCTTTGACTTTGCTCACTACTTCAGGCCAACACTACCACCATACTTGCATTTGAGGCCAACTGGAGTCCTAGTCAAATAATATTCGAGTGATAAACTCTATCGACTTTTCTTGATTAACTATTTCCAGACACAAAATTTCTTTTTCATGTTAGGTGTGTTCCCAAATTTACTCTAGGCACCCAACGACACTTTCTTTTCAACCAAACATTGACACAAGTTAAGGTTCCACACTTCGTCAACCAATTCGTATAACCTCAAACCTTAACACAAAAGTAACTCGAATCAATTCTCAACATTAATTCAACTGTCACACCCCAACTCGAGTATAGGTTTAATTTATCTAATAAAAATAATAATAATATATATATTTAAAACATTTTCTGGATTTCACAATCTACCCTCTTAAAAAAAAAATTCGTCCTCGAAATTTAAAACGTACCGAAGTTAGTGAACAATTATGGGTACTTATTGCGTACTTCGGTTTCTAACTCCCATGTTTCTTCTTGAACATTCCCAGTTTGCCAAAGGATTCTCACTAAAGGAATCGTTTTGTTGTGTAAAACTTGCTCCTTGCGATTTAACACTTGAATTAGTATCGCTTCAAAAGAAAATTGCTCGTCCACTTCAAGTTCTCCCCAGTCATAGTCAATTGAAGAAGTGTAGAGAATTCCTTGAATTTTTGATGACGTAAAGTAGAGGGAAAATATTTTTCGAGAAAGATTTTCTCAAAATCAGCCCATGTACTAATTTCAGTATTTGGAGTACACAGAATTGACTCCCACCAGTGATATGCTTATCCTTCCAGGTAGGTACTAGCAATTATCACATGCAAATCTTCTGGAATTCTCTTATTCGTCAGACTTCGTTTCATTTGGCGAGACCACTCTTCAGCTATCATCGGATTTGTAGTCTCTTTGAATACTGGCGGTTTTGATTTACGAAACTCACCTTGTATCCTTAGAACTTTATCTTCTGCATTCTCTTGATGATTTCCTTTGTTGTTTTTTCTAATGCCACTAGCCATATCTTGAATGGCTGTCAATATTCCGGAGTTGGTGACAAATTCTTCATTGTGTTGCTCTTCTCTTCCCGCCATCTTAAAATTAAATTAAAAAGGACTAAGTCGAATTCTAACAAAATTAAGTCGAGCGAAAACACAACATAGTTCTTTCTAATTTATTTTCTATGAGTAACTAATCACAACAACTTAAACAAACATTTTCATACATATCTCACAAAATATTTACAAACAAAACAATACAAAACACATATATCACACAAATCTAGGTTTTAGCAACCCAAATTATTATCGTTATTTCTATACATTACTTGTTCCCAAAATGATAACTTCATATTATACTATATTCTAACTAATCCTCATCATCATCAAACAAATCTATAATAGATGTGTCAGATGAGATGTTAATTACAGAATGCACAGACTCTTCATCTGAACTACTCTCATTAGCAGGTGGAGGGTTTGCAGGCCCTTGTGTTGATGCCACAAAACCTAGTTCTGTGGGATAATATTCCGGATCTTCTTCTTCCAAATCTGGTGGTGGAGCATTAATATTAGGATTAGCTCCATGGTTGTCTGGGTGAGCTTGATTATTGGGCACTTGCATTCCTGGTGGAGGCCATTGATTCCCACCATTTGTAGCAACATCATCAACAAGTTGTTGATAATATTGATAATATTGATATGATCTCTCGAGCCTTCGTTCACGATTAGCAATATGTTGTAGGGGTGGGTTTGTAAAACCGAAAACCGCCAACCGAATCGAAAGGGGAGCTATTCTTTCACTTAAAAGGGAGCTATTCTTTCACTTAAAAAATATTTTTTGTGAGGTCTACATTTTATGTAATCCTCCATTGAGAGTAAGTAAAAATTTTGAAAATGCTTATGGTTGCTCTAGAAAGTTTTTTTTTTTTTTTTTTTTTTTTTTTTCAGTTTATAAAAAAAACCGAAAAAATGGAAAACCGCACCGAAAAAAACGAACCGAACAAACCGCGGTTCTGATTTTTAAAACCTAGAAACGAAACCGAACCGCCTAGTTCGGTTCTGTATTCGGTTTTGGGTGAAAACCGAACCGTTTGAACCGAACCCACCCCTAATATCTTGTGCTCGCATAATCTGATGTCGTACTAACGTCCTTTGCATATGAGGGGTGTAAAACAATCTTTCTTGCCCTACATTCCGTATTCGATTTCAAAGTCTTAACTTTGCTAGATGTTGTACCTACAGATCATAATCCACTAAGTCTAATGGTCTGGGTCCGTTTGGTCCAAGCCGGAATCCACCTATAGTATCTTGACTCTCTACTGGCTCCATACCTAAACATCAAAATGTAAGGATTGTAAAATCCAATACATATAGATGATTAAATAGGAACAAGGAAGAAAGTAAAATTGTCGATTCCTAAGCGTTTGATCTTCTAATTCACTTTCAAGCTACATTTCTCATTTATTTCCCAACATATTTCTTAAATCTAAACCTAATGCTCTGATACCAATGGTAGGGCTAAAACTAGCACTCAATTAAATCCTTGCAAATAAGAATTTTGTCACGAAGTAGTATAGATAAGTAAGGGTCTCCCGCAGAGGATTGAGCTAACTACTAAACTACAATGACTAAAATAATAAAGTAAAGATTGAGGGGTTTTCAGGTTTTAACTAAACTAACAAATAAGTAAATTAAATGGTGGAAATTAATCCAAGATGTGAAAGTTTGTGTTGAAGAAAATCAATAAGAACAATGTAATCAGGAACATGCTGTTCACCACAAGACAATGTTTCATTCATGATAAGCCAATCTATCCTTCTTAGAAATCGAATGTCATTACTCAAGTTAAGCCGATGATGTGTCGAACTTAACATATTAATCTCTCATACTTGGTATGTTAGATGCATGATGCTTACAAGCTAACTTAGACTCTAATAAGCAACCTAGGATGATATTTCCGAACGGTTCCACAAATTAAAAGTCATTAAGCACATATAGATTTTGAATAACACTATGCAACTTCGATACTGGTGTTGTTCTAATTACCTAGATATTGATTCATATGAATAGGCCAATTATTCATGTGTTACTCTAGAATATGTTATGATAGGTTGATCATGAACACATTCATAGCAATAAAACCCTAGCACGCTTACTAAGCGTGCACTCAAAGTAAACAGACAAGAAGTTTATCAATGAAAACCAATGAATCAACAAACACACAATTGTCTAAGAAGAATTCGATTAAACTAAAATCACTATTGCTACCATTTCATATATGTACCGGGATAGGCCCCGCGCAGGGCCCGAAGTAGCTCACTATCACCGGGAGCAGCTTGCCTATGAACCCCATCACACAGAATCGGTCTGCCGACTCGGTAGGGATCCCCTACCGAGCACATAACCTCGGCAACGCCCCAGCGGCACAGACCTCGCCCCGGCCGCATCTACCAACTCGGTAGGGATCCCCTACCGAGTATACTGCCCCGGCAATGCCCCAACGGCAGAGTAAGCCCCAGGCCGCAGTCGAAGCCCTGGCAGTACCCCAGCGGTACCGGTAAGACCAGGCCGGGTGTACCGACAACAAGCTCTCCCTCCGGCCGCACATGGACGTCTCCTGACCAGGTACCGAGAGTGGCCAGCCCCACAGGTACCGGCACGGCCACCTGGCACACGTGCTTGTCCACTACCTCACAGATCGCACTAGGTCGCATACCCATGCTGCACTAGGCGCCGCCATCCCTCGATGCGCACATCGAGGTAGTGGACCAGGGAATATTCCTCGTGTCAGGGGATGTCCCCCACGCCAGGGAAGCTTGTCTCCGACCTCACCTCATATATAAGGAGTCCTCACTCCTTATTCAGGTACGTTCTCTCCGAATCCCAAACACACTGCTCTTAGAACTTACCGGTACTAACTTGAGCGTCGGAGGGCCTTCGGTCGGTACACACCGACCTCCCCTGACCAATCTTGTGCTTTGAGGTACCCGCGTACGACACTACCGACAGATTGGGAAACGGTAGAAACATTTGGCGCCGTCTGTGGGAACATTTCCACCACTTCATAACCAAAGCATACTTACTCCGTGAGGTCTTCTACCAGTCAAGTAATGACGAAATCAGCTAGCGATGGCTCACAGCCAACGAAGCAAACCAAGAAGTCTAAATCCGCCAAGGAAGCCTTGACTATTACTGGTCTTGGGCCTCTTCCGGAGGAGACGCCAGCGGCGGTCCACTCCACCAAGTCAGAGACCCCAGAGTCCCACCAAGTTGAGCCTTCAACGGTGGCAAGGCTCGAAGCCATGATCCGAGACCTCCAGGAGGGCAACGAACGGTTGCGCCGCGACCAACTCGCTGCTCAAGAGGCTAGCGCGCGAGAGCTCAACGACCGTCTCAGAAGAGTTGAGACCGGTACCGCCAGGAGTGCGCCTAGCCTCGGCATAGTCAAGAAACCCATCGGTCCCTTCACCGGGAGGATCCATAACCACAACCGGGACTTCAAGAATCTGAAGATGGATCCTTACACCGGCAAGGAGGACCCGATGATGCATGTGACTGCCTTCCAGTCTGCCTATAACGGCAGGGGCTATACCGATGAGGACTGGTGCCATGCCTTTGTCAACAACTTGACTCAGGAGGCCATGTTATGGTTCTATGAACTAGAGCCGGAGTCCATCGATAGCTACGAGCAGCTGGTTGAGGCCTTCACCACCGAGTATGCCACCAAATCCAGCTTCTTCTACTGGGTAGGAGAGCTCACCGGCTTCCAGCAGGCCACGGGCGAACGATTGGCTGACTACATGGAACGGTTCAAAAGCTGCCTACCGGCGCTGCAACACCAAGGATGACATCCGTGTAGCCCGGCATCTTCCGGGATGGTCTAGAACCGGGAGAGTTCCTCGAGGCCGAACTCTACCAAGCACGGTCTTCACCTATACCGAGCTCGAGCGAGAACCGGCCCGTACGCTCGCGCTACTGCGACCTACGAGAGGAAGTCTCGGCTCAACGAAATGCACAAAGGCAAGCAAGGCCTCCACGGTCACCGTGGACCCTACCGAGGATAAACGCAAGCGAGGAGCAGGTCGGCGCGCCTAAGGTTGAAGAACCAAGGCGGAATGACAAGCGCAACCGGGGCACCAACTACGGGGGAACAACCGGAACAGCGGCGGGGTAACCGGAATAACAACCGGCGGTATGATCCTCCCCATAGGGAGCGAGAATCACCAATACCAAGCCCCCCGTAACCACCACAAGCACCGACCGGTATACCGGGTTGACTCCGGATACTGGGAGCCAAGTGGTACCGCCCTACTTCGATCAGCACGACCAGGGGCAGAGCTCCGGCTACTCAGCCCAAGGTACACCCCCGGCTTACCAAGGCGGATGGCCATACACCCCGGCTCCCGACGTCAACCAGGTGAACACTCCAAGCCAAGGCTGGACTGAAACCGGGTACAACCGATACCCCAAGAAAAAGAATTCCTGGAGGCAAAACCGGTCCAAGAAGTCCAACCGGCAGGACCTCGCAGATGACAGCCTACCGGTATGTACCATATTCAACAAGCTAATGGAGGACATCTACAAGGAGAACCCCCAACTCTTCCCTCAGCAGTGGAAGAAGCCACCATATGCTGGCAACCGGGTCAACACCGGTAAATACTGTACTCACCATCAGTTTGGTACTCATAATACCGAGGAGTGCCAGGCCCTGAGGGATGTTGCTGAACAATTGCACCGGGATGGGAAGCTCGCCCAGTATGTTGGCCAAGCCCCTCAGGGGTACCGAAAGGAAATCTTCACCATTAGTGGAGGACCTACCCTTTTCGGTACCACTCGTTCCGAGTAGAGATCCCATGTGAAAGAAGCTAAGCAGCACCTGCAGTGCTTCTCGGTATAGTCTGCGCCGGTGCAGAAGAGGCAGAAGCGGGATCCTTGGAACATAGGGTTCTCCAGCGAAGAGGAAGCCGACATCGTGACCCCCCACGATGACCCACTCGTAATCTCGGCCAAAGTCCATACCGATCTGATGCACAAGGTATTGGTTGACGGTGGCAGCTCTGCCAATGTTATCTTCAAGAGTGCCTACCTCAAATTAGACCTGCCCCTCGAGAACATCTCGAGAACGGTAAACCCGCTCATCAGCTTCTCGGGAGACCTTGTCCAGCCCCTCGGTAGCGTTTGGCTCAACGTCGAGGTTGAGCAATACCCACGGTCCCAGAAGGTATCGGCTCACATACTGGTAGTGGATTGCGAGTCCTCCTACAACTTCATACTCGGTAGGCCCATACTCTGCCAGATCAGAGCCTGCGTATGCTACTACTTGCTCATGCTGAAATTCCCCACTCCAGCCGGGATCGCCTCTATCCGAGGAAGCCAGCCCATGGTCTGGTCCTGCTACGCCCAGAAACAAAGCCACGACAGCCCTCCCGGGACGTGTGCAGCATCACCCCCGGTGATAATGCGGCAGCAACGGACATGCCAGATGACCCCCGAGAGGGAGCGGTAGTCATACAGGGAAAACCCCACGAGGAGGTAGAGCAGATCGCTTTGTTCCCTGAACAGCCTGACAGGGTAGTCAAGATTGGTATCGGCCTACCGGTCGCCCTGCGTACCGACTTAATCAAGCTCCTCAAGGATAATGCTTCGGTATTCGCCTGGTCCTACGCTGACATGCCCGGTATCTCTACCACAACTATCTCCCATAAGCTCGAGATCGATCCTGCCTACCGGCCGGTACGGCAGAAGAGACGCGTAGGTGACCAGGGAGCGATATGAGGCTATGAAGGCTGAGGTTGACAAGCTATTGAGCATCGGTTTCATCCGGGAGGTTCAATACTCCCGGTGGTTAGCCAACCCGGTATTAGTGAAAAAACCCAACGGGAAATGGCGCATGTGCATCGATTTCACCGATCTCAACAAGGCATGTCCCAAGGACAGCTTCCCTCTACCAAGGATTGAGCAGCATGTCAACTCCACTGCCAGCCACGGGGCCTTAAGCTTTATGGATGCCTACTCAGGCTAAAACCAGATCAAGCTGGATCCCGAAGACCAGGAGCACACCTCCTTCATGACCGACCAAGGTCTATACTGCTACAAGGTCCTACCCTTCGGATTGAAAAATGCCGGGGCCACCTATCAGGCAGATCAGGAAGACCATGGAGGTATATGTAGACGACATGCTTGTCAAGAGCCTAAAGAAAAGTGACCACCTCACCGATCTACATGAGACATTCTCCATTCTCCAAGACTATGGGATGAAGCTCAATCCCGAGAAGTGCGTCTTCTGCGTAGGCGAAGGAAAATTCCTTGGCTTCATGGTCAGCCACAGGGGTATCGAGGCTAATCCCGAGAAGATCAGAGCAATCCTGGACTTGGAGTCTCCCAAAACCTTCAAGGACGTCCAAAGCCTTAACGGCAGGATCGCAACTCTGTCCCGGTTCATATCACGGTCTTCCGACCGGTGTGCCCCATTCTTCAAAATTTTGAAGACCGGGAAGAAGTTCGAAGGCTGGACCACCGAGTGCGAGCAAGCCTTCGCAGCATTGAAGGACTATCTGGCAGCAGCGCCGCTGCTCAGCAGACCGGTATTAGGCGAACCTCTATTCCTATACCTATCGGTATCAAGGACCGCTGTGAGTTCGATCCTAGTCAGGAGCCACAACAAGGAGGACCTACCGGTAGACTATACAAGCAAATCTTTCGTGGATACCGAGACTCGGTACCCTGAAATCGAGCAGCTCATCCTCGCACTCATGATCTCAGCCAGAAGGCTTCGCCCATACTTCCAGGCACACCCCATTGTGGTGCTTACCGATCACCCACTCAGGCTGATCATGCAAAAGCCAGAGGCATCTGGCAGACTCCTGAAGTGGAGCATCGAGCTCAGTGAGTTCGACATCATCTACCGGCCTTGACCGACAATCAAAGCATAGGTACTGGCTGACTTTGTCTCTGTATTCACATCTGCGCAGTCCACACCCACATCGGTAGAGGGAGCTGGCTCAGCCATGACGGCCTAAGCTGCCAGCGAGGAAACACAGTTTGATCCCGCACTACCGATCTGGCAGCTATATGTGGATGGCGCCTCGAACACCCACGGTAGCGGGGCCAGACTCATCCTCATCACTCCTCACACCGGTAGTCCCGACACATCTCGGCTCGAGAGTGCTCTCCGGTTCAACTTCAGAGCTTCCAACAATGAGGCCGAGTACGAAGCACTCCTGGCCGGCCTTCGGTTGGCCTGACACATGGGAGCCCAGCAGCTCCAAGTGTTCAGCGACTCGCAGCTCATTATCAACCAAGTCTCGGGGGACTACCAGGCCAAAGATCCCACCATGTCTCGGTATATGACTTTGGCAAAAGAGCTCACTGCCGGTTTCTCATGCCTCAAGCTAACGAAGGTACCGAGAGAAGAAAATCAAAGGGCCGACTCTTTGGCAAGAATAGCCTCGGCTATTGATCCCAACCCCGGGAACTCGATACCTATTGACATGCTAGAAAGCCGAAGCACCGAGACAATGCCCGCCGAGGTAAATCACTTACGTCTAGAGGAGGCGAACTGGATGATTTGCGCGATGGCTTCCTCCCGAGAGACAGTGATGACGCAAAGAAAATAAGATTCCGGTCCTCCCGATACCTCATCATCAACAACCATCTCTACCGGCGGGCTCACTCCCTACCATACCTTCGATGCCTCGGACCGGCCGAGTCTCGAGAGGCCATCAAGGAAGTACATGAGGGCATCTGTGGCCACCACCCGGGAGGACGAGCACTGGCCCACAAACTCGTCCGCCTCGGCTACTTCTGGCCAACGCTCCTCCGGGACGCTGTATCATTTACAAGGCAATGCAAGACCTGCCAGTTCAACGCACCGAACGTACCAAAACCATCCCAGCCACTGGAGACGATGGTCAACCCTTGTCCTTTCGCCCAATGGGGAATAGACTTAATTGGGCCCATGCCTAAGGGTACCGGCGGTGTTGAATACGTAGTAGTCGCCACCGACTACTCCACCAAGTGGACAGAAGCTAAAGCCCTCAAGTCAATTACTTCCCAGCAAGTACAATCCTTTATTTGGGAAAACATCATCTGCCGCTTCGGTATCCCTTAAGTCATTGTCACCGACAACGGTAAGCAAGTCGACTCTGCATCCTTCAAGAAATTCTGCTTGGAGAAGGGTATCACCCTTTTCTTTGCATCGGTAGCCCACTCACAGACCAACGGTCAGGTGGAGGCAGTGAACAAAATCCTGAAGCGAACCGTGAGGACCAAGCTCGGTGACAAGAAAGGCGCATGGCCTGAACTGCTACGAGAGGTTCTCTGGGCGTACCGCACCTCATACAAGGCTGCCACCGGCGAGACACCATTTTCCCTTGCTTTCGGTGCAGAAGCCGTGGTACCGGTTGAAATCAATTCCACAACACACCGGATCGATACGTATGATCCAAGTGAAAATGAAGAACAGTTGTGCCTCAACCGGGACCTACTCGAGGAACGTCGGGAACAAGCCAACCTCCGGAATGCAGAACACAAAAACCGGCTCAAACGCAAGTTTGATGCGAAGGCAAAAATCCGGTACCTCAAACTAGGGGACTGGGCACTGCGTCGGATAAGGCAAAGTACGAAGGACTCTGCAGCTATGACATTCAACCAACGATGGGAAGGTCTGTACCGGGTGATCGAAGTCCTCAAGCCAGGTACCTACCAGCTCATGGACTCCACCGGCTACATACTCCCACGACCATGGAACATAGAGCACCTTCGCTACTACTACCCGTAGACCATGCCTAGAAAAAGCCCGGAATATACCGGCAGGGTAGGTCGGTCGAGCAATGCTCCCACCGGTACTTATGTAAAAATCAAAATATTACACTCACACAAGCCCCGGTAGTTATGTACAAACCCGGTGTTAAACCGGCCAGAAGTCACCTTCTGTTCCAAAAATACTAAAACCTGCATTATTCACTCAACACCGGTACATTTATGTTATTTAAACCATGTGGTATTGTTCTCCTACCGATCTAGCGAGGGACGTCTCCGACGGAAATGGAACAATCATAAACATGTTGCAACAACACCATACCGAGGTGAATAACATGCCAAGAACAAAAATGAAAGCAAAACTTCTGTAAGCCATGTGGCCGGTACCAGCGACCCCCATGCATAAGTTTTTGTTATATTTTAACATGTGGCCGGTACCAGCAACCCCCATGTAAGACTCTTGTAAGCCATGTGGCCGGTACCAGCGACCCCCAAGCATAGGTTTCCCTTCCTAATTACACTGTTATTTCATCAATCATGCTGCCGGTATCCAATACCCACATGAAACATACTCAAGAAAACGATACCGAGAGAGAGACTGAATAAACCAGTCCTCCCGAGTGAACACTTGATATGAAAAACAGAATTTATAAAACAGGCGAAAACACGCCATTGTTCAAAACAAAAATAAAGGGCCTTATAGCCAAATCAAGTACTAGCTCCCAAGAGAGCACTCCCTACCGAGAGAGTTGTTTGAAAAAGGGTTTAAATCCCCCAACAAAGAAAAAAGAAAAAAGCAAAAAGCAGTTAAAATACATGGCCCTCGGCCGGTACCACCCAGACATGGGGGACTTTACTCTTCCGGCTGCAGCTGCTTCTCAGAGGTACCGGCAAGCTCCTCCTCGATCTCCTGGAGGATGCCCTTGTGCTCATCATCCACTTGATCCTCGGTAAGCTCAGGCACCGGGAGCCGGCTCCAATCCTGCTCGGGGAAGGCCTCCTTGATCTTGCCAAGGATATACACACCACCCTCAATATAGGCGGTGACCTGCTCCACGGCCCGACCTCGACCACGACGGTAGGCAAGCACGGCCTCTTCTTTGGCCTTACCGAGAGCCACCTCCAAGCGTTGATTGAACTCAACCTGGAGCCGGGCGCTCTCGGCAGCCACCGCAGCCTTGGCCTTGTCCTCAACCTCTTGGACGAGCCTACTGGCTTCCTCCTTGACCTTGGCAAGTTCAGCCTCAGCCTTCTCCCGGGCAGCCCCGATGTTGGTGCAGGCGTCCTGCAGACTGGCGACTCGCCTCCCGGTAGTTTGCAGCTCCTCCCAGGTCCGGCGCTCCAAGGCCAACTCCTCGTAAGCCAACTACGGTACCGAGAAGAGTGAGGACACAAAAAAACCAGGAAAACAACAAAAAAGGGAGAGGTAAAGCAATGGTACCCTCTGCTTGCACTGAAAGAGGAGATCCCTCTGATCCTTGATGTGCATCTCTAGGAAGGAAGCAAGCCGAGAGACCGGGAGCGGGTCCTCTAGCGCCTTCTTCACACAGCCACGAAACAACATGGCATTTTCAGAAGGAATAGACCTCCCGAAGATAGGAACGGAGTCGGAGCTGTGCATAGCAAGGACAGTACCGGCACCCTCCGCACCTTGAGCCACCTCATCAGCGGTAACCTCTTGCTTTTTCTGGTGCTCCCTCACCTGCTTAACAAACTACCACAAAAGTTAGTGCCGGTACAAAAACGCCGCATGCCAGCTCTAAAAGAGACTGAGGTTACCTTCTCCCGAGCAGTACGCTTCTTGGAGGACCCATCCGGGCCCTCGGAAACAACCTCGGTCTCGGGACCGGCATCCAACTTCACCTCTGTCTCCACCTCCACTTCGGTGGTAGACCGAGCTTTGTGGGCCTTCTTCTTCTTCCTCCTACCGGCGGTATCAGCAGCAGCACCGGCCGGCTCGGACTCCACCAACTGAGCCTCCGGCACCGGGTCCTCACCCGTGGCCTTCTTCAGCTGGTAAAAATCCCTGCGCTCTCGCACCATACTTAAATCACCTTTGAGTGTGCGGTACCGGCGGTATTGATAAATGACTGCAAGGACAAGTACCTGTGTTAGCAAGCCAACAACATCAAACAACAAAAGGGGACCTACCGGTAAACACTTACAAGGGTTCGGTAGGGGAGCTAGACCAGAGCAGTCAAGAGAATACCGGTTCAGAAGCACCGTCGATCTCCTAAGCACAATGGAGATATTCTCTCGTATCCACTAGATCTCCTTCCCTTGGCTCTCGGTAAGCCTCCTCCAAGACTGATCCACTGCACACAAAGAAACAAAGGGTTAGTACCGATATCAGCAAACAATACTATACATGTCTATGCTCGGTAAGGGCTAACAACCGGGGGCATCCTTAAAACTACACGGCACCCTCTTCTCCGACGGTACAGATCCTGCCGGGAACTCCCACTCCCCACCGACGAAGAAGTATCTACTCTTCCAAGTTTGCTGGGAGGTAGGGTTGCCAAAAACGAGCGGGTCCCTGATGATCTCGGGACTCCCAAACTCGTGGCTCTCCACGTCATGGGTACCGGTCATCCCCTCCCGGTCGAGAGCATCCTTGGTCACACAGCACCGGATCACCTTCTTGTACTTGTGCGTGAACTCCATCCACGCAGTGTCCGGGGATAGTCGGTACAAGGGTTCACCACCGACTTGAGCTTGTACCAGCCCTTGTCCGCCTCCGAGTGCTCCTCTAGTGCCCACTGACTGAAACACAGCCAAGTCTGGCTCCTCAAACCCACAGTGGTGATACAATGTGTAAAGCGCGTTGAGGCACCGCCAAGTGTTGGGGTTCAGCTGCGCAATAGCTAGACCCACCTCTGCTAGGAACCGTTGCTGGTACTCCGGTAGGGGAATCCTTAACCCCTCACCGAAAAAGAAGGGGTGCACCAAAGTCTCGCCCGGTACTACCGACGAGCTCCTAAGCTCCCCCTTCTCGGGAAGGCGCATTGTCACCGAGCTGGGGATGTTGAAGGCCTCCCTCAGAGCTACCAAGTCCTCCTCGGTAGACGCACTCAACTTCAGCCGGTCCACCGCAAACCCGACCGGTACTGGAGTCACACTACTACTCGCACGGGACTTCACATACCGTTCCGAGGCGAGAGGCACTATGTCCTCCCCGGTAGTAACTCCCCTCACCACCGTTTGAATCATACCGTCCAGACAAAATCGACTGGTTCTCGGCGAACAAGAACTACTGCTACTAGTACTCGAACTGGAGTCCGAACCAGCCTCCTCCACCGATGAACTCCTCTCCTGCTCGTCGCCAGAAAACGCATTACCACTGCTGGCACTCTCACTCTCCGAGTCAGACATCTGCAAAAAACCGCACCAAGCTTCTTATCGGGAGGGATAACCTATGCCTATGCAACCTAGCTCGGTACTAAGACTGGACACCGGTACTCAAACTATGTTACAACAGCAACACAAAAAAGCAAAGAAACATACAACAAGGTACCGGTACTTACATTCTGTGAAGGCTGAAAACTGACTATCGGTTGTTCACAACTGCACTACCGAGACGAGCTCTAGTCCTTTCTACCGACAGAAATCAGAGCTCTGGATTGAAATTTGCAAGAATGAGGTGAAGTGAACTCTCTTAACCCCTATATATATAGCGGGAGTCAACCCATCTTGACCGTACGACGTGAACCGTCGCGGTCCAGGATGACGACACGTGGCAACGCAACGGTTGAACTTCCCAAGGCAGTTTTAAACCGGCCAGAGCTCGACACGTATCACCCCACTACCTCGGCAGTTACGCCGAGGAGCTCAACAACCACGACGCTTCAACTCCCTTTGGAACTCGGAGCGGTTACAATTCCCAACCGGGAGGAACCCCTTGTTCGGGGACTTGGGGGACTACATGGGACGGTACCAAGCGCCGCCGCGGCTGCCCCACCGACACTTCGCTACATCCCGATATGAACTTTTGGAATAAGTCCCCGACAAAAAGTTTCCTCTTGCTCGGGACTTGGGGGACTTCTGTTACTACCATTTCATATCTGTACCGGCACGGCCACCTGGCACACGTGCTTGTCCACTATCTCACAGATCGCACTAGGTCGCATACCCATGCTGCACTAGGCGTCGCCATCCCTCGATGCGCACATCGAGGTAGTGGACCAGGGAATATTCCTCGTGTCAGGGGATGTCCCCCACGCCAGGGAAGCTTGTCTTCGACCTCACCTCATATATAAGGAGTCCTCACTCCTTATTCAGGTACGTTCTCTCCGAATCCCAAACACACTGCTCTTAGAACTTACCGGTACTAACTTGAGCATCGGAGGGCCTTCGGTCGGTACACACCGACCTCCCTTGACCAATCTTGTGCTTTCAGGTACCCGCGTACGACACTACCGGCAGATTGGGAAACGACAGAACCAATCACGAAATCCACATGTCTAGGGCTAGAAGCAGCCCCTAGTTACTAAGGAAATTAGCCACACATGGTCATGGTAGCAATCACAAAGTTCAGAAGGAAAATACTAAGAAAACAAAAGATGGAATACGGTCACGACAATCTTCATGGCTCTCTAGCACTTGCTCTCTAGGTATGATGATATGATCCCCTTTGTGGCTTCTTAATAGATCTTTAAATACCCCGGGTTAGAGTTTAAATCGTCCAAATCCCAATAGGAGTCCAAGCCCATGAGGAAAAGTTACAAATTCTAAATGAATTAGGTTTCCAGATTTGCGAGCAGATTGGCCTTCACTCACTTAATCCACCATAACTTCTTCTTGAAAACTCCAATCACAAACCGTCAGAAGCTATAGAAAATAGACATCCGGGGCTTTCCATCTATATATTACACATCTTCTAGTTCATCTTGAGCTGCTCCCAGTTCTCAATCGAAGTAGGCTGATCTGCACAGGTAAATTCACCAGTTTAGCGTTTAATCTGCACTTTTTGCTTCTTTTCATCTTCAATGCTCCACGAGTCCTATAAAATATAAAACGACATAACTAACTTGAATAAAGATGGAATGTGAGAAAATTAATATAGAATTAAGCACATTGGAGCATATTTGTATGCTCCCATCAACCAACTTGTCACACCCCAACTCAAGTATAGGCTTAATTTATCTAATAAAAATTAATTAAAAATAATAATAATAATAATATATATTTTAAAAATATTTTCTGGATTTCACATCAACATAACTCAAATTCGGCACAAAGAAGCCTTATACTAATTTTTGACCAAGTTCACAATTGAATAACCAATTATTGAACGTCAAAACCAATTATAGTGTAGATAGTATTCTTTGACCATTTCTTCTCTATACACAATAAGATTTCCAGTTATTCATATAACTCTACAAACACTTCAATCAACGATATCTAATGACATTTTCAGTTCTAAGTACGGACTAATCAATCAAGTTCACTAGTAAACAATATTGAAGATTTTAGATATCCAAACTTCGACGCCAATTCAATAAGTATTCAACATATATTCAACCGAGCACTTCACTTGGAGTTCGGAGTTTTACTTGTGTCGACTACTAACAAAGTTCGACAAAATCAGAATAGAGAATGATTTGCCCTTATTTGTAGTGCAAATTGCATTCCTAATCACGGGAATTAAGTGACTCCGAAGGCCCTTTGTTGCATTTAATGTGTGTTTTCATGTTTCTAGGTTAATTATGTGAGTTGAAGTAATTCGGCACAAAAAGGTGCGTTTTGGCTACTTTTGGGCACATTTCCGAGAAGAGGGCAAGAAGTCAACCATGGCTTCTAGACATTGAAGATTGCATAAATCAACCTTCGGAAGACGTTGCCATTGAAGGCCTTGAAGAATCGAAGAAAGGAAGGAAAATGAAGAAATTGCATTTCCGGCGATTTTTCCGGCCAACCACCACCACAAGAGGCGGCAGTACCGCCGGACCACCACCGAAGGTCCACCACATGTAGAGAAGACCACCTTGACCAGCTGCACACATGTGCATGGCTGATCACATGTCCACTAATCCCTCCACTCATCCATAATTTCCTCCACTTCCCATTACTTTCCATTACTTTTCCAATCCACTCACATATTCTATTGGGAATTCATTTGGAGGCTGCAATAGAGCTGTTGGCAGCCATCCCATAACCCTAATTTACTTACACAATTCATCCATACCAGGAATCAGCCATCCCATTACACATTCAACCACCAAGAACACCAAGAACACCAAGAAACTGCCCAGTTTTGTTCTTCCATTTTCACCACTTTCCACTACTCAAATCACTTTCCTTCCTTCACGAAAGTTGTTCCTAAGACATCCATTTATCTTAGGAACCAACTTTCATCACCATTCCACCATCATTCCACCACGTTTCAAGCTCCACAGCTGGGAATTCGTCAAGAACACAAGATTCCAGAAACTTGAAGGAGAAGAAGCTTGGAAGGGAAGAGGAGTTTAAGAGGGGGCTGTCATCTACACTTGGAGTCACCAAGGAGCCACTGGCCATCATCCCTTGAGAATTTCTTAACCCTACTCTTGTTATTCTTTGTATCTATGTTTCCATTCTTGACAATATTGATGTATTCCTTGAACATGTGTGAGTAGTCCTTTAAGATTGGGGACTAGGGTTGTGTGCCCTAGTCCATTGATGATGAAGTTATGATAATTTGATGTTTATTCATGTTGGTTGATGATGAGTATGTTCATTGCCTAATTTAACCATGTTTAATGCTTGTTTATGAATCTAGCTAATTTGTGAGCATGCATTGGATTTATCTTGGTTGAGATTGCATGATTAGCTATCTTGTGATCTTTGGACAGTTGACAATGAGTATGATAAGCATGAGTTTGAGTTCTTAACTTGTCTTGTTTGATTTCCTATATGTCAATGCTTTACGCCTTGATTTGTTAACTCAAAGATCATAATATGACTTAGGTTAATAAATCAAGAGTTTTCATAAACCGTTGTTGGCATGAAAATAACTTAGAAAGACATGATCCTAGAATTAGGATATGGAAATTGACTCATCCATCAATTGGTTTTGTGTAAGTCCTTGCTGCATTTGTTCTTCACCGCCATTCATGTTTGAATGTGAGACTTGATTCTCATGACCTAATTGGGCATGATGACATTAGATTGCACTCGTTTTTTTCCATACCATAACATGGTTGGAATGTGGGATTTACTCATGAACCTTTACAACATGTATTTACATTGGATTGTCTATTCATCGGATATGGATTAGAGTAAACCCGAAACCTCATTCATCTTTATCACTTGATCACAAACACACTCTTGTTGGGCTTGTCACCTCAACAACTTTGCAAAGCTATCATTCACAATCACTTGTGAACTTTACTTGTTTGCCTAGATTAGTATGGTCACATTAAGCTACTGTTTTGGTCATTGTCACTCAAGAGTGACACCCCTTTGAACACTACAAAAACATGTTGCACATACTCCACTTCACTAGTATATAGCTCATCTCTTATCTCACCATTCTAGTGCTATTACATCTTGGTTGCATTGTTTACCAAATAGGGATCTTGGGTCTTCCAATCCCTTGGGTACGATATTTCCCCGGTCATTAATCTTTACCATCCACTACACTTTGACGGCGATACTCCCAAACACGAGATTATCGTTGAGTCAGAGAACCACACAGAGTTTCGACGAATGTTCAAGCTACATTTATGCTCAGAGTCACCACCAGAGGAGTTGCAACCTTGTGTCTCTTTCCAATCTCTGATTGCTTCACAACAAAACATCTGCTATGATACCACTTTCTGTAACGCCTCAAACTGCACATCTTCAATTTTAGCATGTCACAGTGCCGCAAAAGTTTAAAACATAAGCCTTCATTGAAAATCCTAAAATTTCTTTTGCAACTTAAAATAAAACAATTACTTTATAGCCAAAAGTTCTTGGGTAAATTGGAGTTGTTTGAGTAAAATTGAGTTTTTGTGCAAAGTATGAATTGAAAACTAAATTTCTTATTGGGAGACCAAGGAAATAAAGTTTTATTTTTATTTTCATATAGAACTAAAGATTTATTGATAAAAAGAAAACGGAGACAAAGATGAAGGAAGGGGGACAGAGCCAAAACCTTCCCATAAAAGTACAAACACATGCTAAAGCAACTAGCCAAAGCGGCAAGCAAACAAAGAGAGATAAAGTTAAGCAAGGAAATAAAGTTATTAACACAAACTCTTAACAAGGAAGAAATGTAAGCAAGTCTTCGAGATTTTAACGACTTCCAACGATATCAACATTAGGTAAGAATCCTATGAAGAATGCGAACATTTTTTCCTTGCTGAAAGTTTGTGTTAATAATTTTAATTTTATGTCCTTGTTCTCTCAAGAAGAAAATTTAGTTTCAGTTCATACTTTGCACAAAAACTTAATTTTACTAAATCAAACAATTCCAATTTTATCCAAGGGCTTTCAGTATGTTTTAAATTGGAAAAGAAATTTCAGGATTTTCAATAAATCTGGCTTATGTTTTAAAGACTCACGACACTATAACATGCTTAAATTAAAGAGGTGCAGTTTGAGGCGTTACAAAGCCTATGATGACATGTATTATAAAATTATTTTAATTGAGTGATATAAACACAATAACCCTAAACACTTGAGCAGAAATAGCTAGTGATCATAGTAAGTTGGTTAATGATGTTTGGATATATATCTATTTGATTGCAATTGATCGATTTGACACATGGCTGATGACGAGGTCAAAATACAGTGGTAAATTAGATTAAGATCGGGGTTGTCGAACCACGGGGATTGGAAGGTCCTAAACCTAATTGGTAAAATTGTAACCTAAAAATCTAATACTAAAAACAATATTTTGGGGATTTTTATTATAGTTCCAAAACAAACAACAAAAATTAAAAGCTAATTCTAAACAAATTAATTAAACTAAGAATAAAAATTAACTCACAATTAAATAATTAAATTAAAGAAATAAGTGTAACTCTCACACACAAATAATTGAAATAAAATATAAATTAGGTTTTTGAATAAATATCACAACTTACCAAATCACAAATTATTTTTGGTTTTAAGAAATTAATCAAATCACACAAATAATTTACAAATACAAATACAAATACAAAGTTATAGTAATAAGTGTTTCACACAACAATTAATTGATTAAAACTAATAAAAGTAAATTAAATATAACTAAAAGCTAGAGAGAGGATTTATCAAACACAGGAGAGCTCGAGAGAGCTTGGCAGAGAGAGCAGAAGCGACGCCGACAACACAGGTGAGCACCGGTGGTGGCTTGAGCGACATGGGTCTGGGTGTGCTCGGTGGTCGCAGCAGAGAGAGACGCGGGTCTCTGGTGATGCAACGCAGCAGCTCGAGGCGGGGGATCTGATCGGACCCGCGGCTCTGCTTGGGTCGGCGGCGCGGCTTTGAGAAGCGGCGGGGTTCAAGGAGAGAGATGAGCTCGGAGATGCGGCGGTGAAGAATTCCGAGATGGGTGAGCGACAACGGATTTGAGCGGTGATGATGAGTGTGCTGGTGGCGGTCCGAACTGGGCTCGTATCCGGTGGCTTGGAGGAAGCTTGATTGATTGCTTGTTTGTTGATTGTACTTGTGATTGCTGTAAATTGGTGTTTTTGAACTGAAATTGCAGGTGATTTGCAGTGGTGTTGTGATGAGGAACTGCTGGGATGAGGCTGCAACTGTTGGTTGTGATGGCTGCCGGCTGAGCAGAGGCACGGCAGAGGAAAAGAGAGAGAGGTTGGATGAGGTGGGTGTACAGAGTAGAAAACAGAGAGAAGAAAACGAGGGAAGAAGAAGAAGAAGAAGAAGAAGAAGAAGAAGAAGAGAAGAGGAGAAGGGAAAAGAAAAAGAAGAAAGAAAAGAAAAGAAGAAGAAGAAGAAAAGGAGAAGAGAGAGAGCGAGAGAGAGCTGAACGGGGAGAGGAAGAAGAAGATGAAGAAGAAGGATCGTCCAGCCAAAAACGAATCCCAGGAAAATGTCCCCCGATCGGGAAAAAGAAAAAAGACAAAGTCAAAAAGTCTTTCTTTTTATTTTTAAATAAATTAATTTTCAAAAACTATTTTTGAAATAAAAATAAATAGGAAACAATTAAAAATAAATGAACAAGGGAAAACAATTGTGGACTTGAAATGCACTATTTTAGTGCAAAATGTCGAAATCCACTTATTTAACCTGAAAATAAACAAAACACACATTAAATACACAATTAGGCTCTCAGAATAGCATAATCCAAGTGATTTATAAGCATTTTAAGTGCGTGTTTACACACTTATCAGCTGACATGGCAAATGTGCACAATGTGTCAAGCAAGCATCAATTACATAAATTAATCACAAGGCAATCCAATAAAGTTTAAGTATATGCTCTTTATCCACTTAATGTACAACCTAATGGCCTCAAAATCATCATTGGGGTTGAAAAGGACAATCAAAACACACCAAACAAACTTCAAGATTTCAAAATTCTCAAAATTTTAAACTTGTTCGATGAAAACTTTGAAAAATTGAAAATTTTTGGTGGTTCGAAAATGTGAGACAATTTTAGTTTGGCCCAACCTCACCCCCACACTTAAAACCAACATTGTCCTCAATGTTGTGAGGGGTTTAAAAGCAATGAAAATGAAATTGGTATAAGTGAGGAGATTAAAGTCGGGCGAATGCACACATAACAAAACATATAGCAATCGGAAGATAGAGATAAGAAAACCCCCTCGTAGACGACTTCCTTAGCTAGCCGAGAAACCACAAATAGACACCAACCTCATAGCATAAGGCCCTGACTTCCATATGTTTGCTCCTCGGGTGCCAAATGAACTAGAGAGTGTAATTGCATCGGGATCACTTGAAAATATGGGAAAGCAGCAATGCAGCTTCGACCTTCTCCCAATGATTGGGCATAGCTCCAAGAATAGGCATCCAAGTGGAGTGATTCTAATAGAATTTGAAAGTAGACTCAAAGTGGTTTAATTTGGTCACTGGAAACTTAGAAATCACTTTCCGGGCATGCAATGAAGAACCGGTCAAAGTGACCCTTCAGAAAGTCAAACTGCAGTGAGTATTCCTCATTTAAACCAGTATTACGATAGATCCAACAGTGTTTTCAGAGCAAACTCTTGGATACAATTAAAAATTGACTTTGAAAGGTGGCGGCCAAGCAAGCTTCTTCTTCTATCACCTCGTCCCACCATCTCTCTCATTTCTTAATAATTGACTTTGAAGGTGGCGGCCAAGCAAGCTTCTTCTTCTTCACCTCTCCTACCATCTCTCTCATGGTCTTAATTGTTGCTTTTTGTATTGCACTCATGGGAGGAGTCTTCTTTGTAACTCCCTCAAGAAATGAATCATTCCCAAGTATGCATTCATGAGAAAGAGGTAGTGGCATGATGCATGAAGGGTGGTCCACCACATGAGGAAGAGTGTACTCCCTCATGCGTCTCATGGGAGGTGGATTGTTGTTGTTGTGTGAATTTGGTTCTCTCATTGTTGCTTGAGGGGTTGAAGTTAGGTTAATACACCTTCAAAACACAATAAACAATGTTTAAGTATCACAATTGAAGCAAGACATACAAGTATAAGAGGTTAAACAAGCAATGGAAGCAAAGAGGGGAAAAAACGAAGCAAAACTTGGTCCCAGTCGACCGTTCGATCATTGTGGTCGACCGGTCGACAGGTCGAAGTCGATACAGGGAATTGTTGTCGACCGGTCGACACTATTCACTCGACCGGTAGACACTATGAACAGTAATAATTTTTTTTAAAATTTCTAACAACAAGAATTTCTAAAGTAATAAGCTTAGAAATACACTTATGGACGAACTAAATGAAATTAATCTAGACAATTATCAATTTAAGCGAGAATTGTGCAACACTTATTAAGCAAACCAAGAACAAAAGAAAGCCAAAGACTCAACCAAAACTACCAAGAAATCAAAGATTAAACCTAGATCCCCGGCAATGGTGCCATTTGACTAATCGTCAAAGTGTAGTGGGTAAGTATAGTTTAAAGAAGGGGTTGTCGTTTCGTCGAGGATCGTTGGGCTCCTCAATCTCTAGGTAGTGCACTAGATGAGTAACTCTAACAACAATGGAAAGGACAAGAGGTGGAAAGAGTGGGTGAAAGTGTGTATGTGACAATGTGTGAAGTGTGGTGTAGTGAATTGGTTTTGTAAAAGATGGTGGAATGCCAAAACAAACAAACAAATAAAGTAAATGCAAGCAAGGAAAGATAAATGTGTGTGAAATAAGGAAAATATTGGGGTTTCAGATCACCCCTAGCCCACTTCAATGCAATGAACAACCAAAATGAGATGCTTACAACTATGATTCATGATTCCAATTAATCGAGAATATATCACTCTTGCCAACCCAGAGCAAGGTGAACTCTCTAGTGCCAACCCAAGCCATGTCATGGGTCTTTGTATAACACTTCGAGGCTATGAACTCCAATAATCTCAACAATGTATGAACATACCGACCAAGGCCATGATCAACTCAAGTGTGCATGCTAGAGCCGTATAAGGGTCACTAATATACATCACGAGGCTATGAGAGCATTCAAATATATTCTAAAATATGTCTCTCCAATCTAAGGACCGAGACACTCAATGGGCGTAGCTAGAGCCTAACCAAAGGTCTCCAATTACATCCAAAGGCTATGAACACAATGAAATGATTAATGTGATGTATCCTACGTGTAGGAACTCAATGGTATAACTAGAGTCATGGTTCCCTAGCTATATCCAAAGGCTATGAATACTATCAAATTCAACTAGAAAATATGGTTATGTCGGTTAGGACTAAAACCAACTCATTTGGCACACTTTGGACTAAAACCAACTCATTTGGCACACTTAGGATCCAATCAACTCATTTGGCACACTTAGGATCCAATCAACTCATTTGGCTCTTTTGCTCCTCCTTGGCTTTGATGATGAGCCTTGATGCTTTGGTGAGGATCTCTGGCAACAAGATGCTTGGTGTAGTGGAGGTGGAGAGGAATGAGAGTGATGGGTGGTGGTGGCTAAATAGATGGGAGAGATGGGAGATATGAGAGATAAAATAGGCTATATAAAGGTGAAAGGGGAATGAATGGAGGGCTAGGATGAAGTAGAGTTATATCTAATGGCTAAAATGTTTAATGAAGGGTAATGAGGTAAAATCCTATAAGGGACAAAATGAATGAGTAATCTATGGGTGACCTCATGATATCTAGCATAGTCATTTGCTAATTTTTGGATGCACATGTGGGTGAGTCACAAGGTTGGCTTCGCCTTGACTTTGACCACGACCCTCGGAGTTGACCAAAGTTGACTTCTGACCAAACTTCTGGCATTCTCTTGCGACTCACTTCTGGGACTTCATGTTGACTCGTTGGCGATCTAAAGTCGGTGTTGACCACGAGTTGACTTTTGGTTCTCGTGGTGACTTTTCGTCCTTTTGCCGAAAATCCACTAAAAGCTCCAAAATGCGCCCATTTCGCTCCATATATCAATCCAATGCTCGTGAACCCTACAATGGTGCAATTCAAGGATTAGAGACACTAAATGGCCCTTGGATTAGCATTGCTAGAGTGATTAGAGGTCTAATTTGTATGTAAATAACATACAAATCAAATACTGGAGGAGAAAATTATATAACTCATTGATCGGGTTTGTTAATCAAGATTTGTCAAGGGCATTTCTGAAAACAATCACTGAGAGTCAATCTTCATTACTTGTGTGGGCAGCAACTTTTACTACTGTAAACACTACAAAATGTCAGGCTTAAGGGTACAATATGAGCTTTTGGAGTACAATCTAGCTACCCCCCACCCCCCACCCAAAAAAAAACCACCTCTCGGTAGTCTCCATCATTTCTTCTTTTTTCTCTGTTTTCTTCTCTTTCTTCTTCTGCAACTCCACGCTCACTTTCTCAACTGAGTTTTCTATCTTCCAGGTAATCTAAGCTACAAAAATCCTCAATCTTCTTGAGTTCTTCACTATATGACTCATATATATGGCTTTGAGGAAGAAATTTTTTTTTTCCCTTCGGCCAACTAAATTGAACATATAAAGTTAGCCCCCCCCAAGTTTTCAATCCTGGATATGTGGCTGTTTTGGATAATGTTTGGACATTCAACGATAGAACCTATCCAAACTTGGAACAATGGCTTCATTCATATATTGTTACTTCAATATTGGATAAAATTGATGGAGCTTGTTAATTTAGAACAAGTTTTGAAGAAAACTATGGGTTTCAAGGATGGTCGAGTTTTATTATTCGATGTTAAGGAGTGTGTATTCTTTTTACCTATTCGTTTGGCGAAGAAGATTCCAATTTTAGTCAAGCAGACTTACGACTATTGCATATAAGTTTGTATGTGGAGTTACCAAAGACCCAATCAAAGGTCAACAACTACAACTAATTAGATTGGTAACTGTTAGCGATGAATTAACTTGTGTTCTTATTGTCTCTTGATTTCTTGTGATGTTTGGAACGTTTTTCAAGCCCAATAACATTTGAACCTTTAATCACAAGTGAAGTGATTACCATGAGATTCTTACCAAAGTTAAGATTGGTCCTTGCCACAACAACGGAAAAGCGTGTGCCTGGAGCATTAGTGATAAGAAGAAATCCCAAGGAGTTAGCACAAGTTGTGATCATGAGTGATTGGCACATGACGGATAATTGTATTGTAACTTTTGATTTTAAGGGGTATAGATGTCATTGTCAATCAAGAGTTTTGCTATATTCAACATACTTATTTGATTGCAGATGAGAACTTCAAATTTGGGTGAGAGAACATGTTACAGCTTGCCTATCTCAATGTCTTGTTTTACCTCATTTTGGAGTCAACCATTATTGTGAGAATTTGTATTACCACCCTGACAAGGAAGTTGATTTCATCAAGCTTTGCAAGCACATACTTATTGTTGGGCAAGTTATTGGCCTACTACAATCTGTTAAGGCCATTTTAAATGAAGGAGTGGTTAGAACTTGTGAGGAGATTTGACCTATAATCAATACCTATAATAATTTTTGAACGCATGGGTTTTGGTCTCCCTTTTTACAACAGACCTAGTTTGGGGGTGGTGCAGCAAGGGTCTAGGGTTATTATTATTCCAACCATGGTGGTGCGTTGGCTCGGGTGGTGGCGGTTCGATGACTGGATTGGTGGTGCGACAGTGGGGAGGTTGATGATGGGCATGGTTTGGGCTTGGCTAGTGGGCTGTCAAAATTTCCTTCATGTCTTGCCTAGAAATTGGGCCTATGCTTTTATTTTCATATTTGTTGGTGTTTTTATTTTCTAGGTGTAGACGACTTTAGGCCTTTAATAAGTTACTACCATTTTTCTGGTAGGACTAGGTGGGTTTGGTCCCGGTTTCTGCACTCTTTGTGCCTGATTTGCTCTAGTAAGGCGGCATGCCTTTTGCTTGCTCAATTGGATGCAACCTTTTAGTGGCAGGATGAGACAGAGTGTCATCGGAGTTACCTCAATTTGACAACATAATAGGAAAGCTGCATTAATTGTCATCTAGCACCGTGTTTGCGTTATCTTTTCGCTATATCATCATTATTGTAAAGTAAATAGAGTTTCCAGTGATGCACTCTTTGCTAGTTAGTGCATGTTAGAATACATAATTTTAGTGGAGATTCCTACTATTATTTCAGGACTTCTCTCGATGTGGATTGTAGTATGGGGTTTAGGCTATATGTCGCCCCTTGTATTATGCAGTTTTATTAATCAAAGCATGAGGGTAGCCGCACCAGCCCATTCTTAAAATAATAATAATAATCACAAGTTATATGGCATTAACAAACCAGGCTTCTTCACTTATTGGGTAATAATTTCATGCCCTGCAATTAGGTGCTACAAATTCGCTTTGCTTAGTTTATTTTGACTTTCTCACTTGTTATCATTACTATGGAATCTCTTGTACTCTCTTGTACTCCTGAGGAATCTCAAGGTTGTCACGATATTAATTTATTGATTTGGAAGAGTCCAAGGCAAATTCCAGCGCTATTGATGTTATACGTATGAGTGCTTGAATTTGAGGTCAAATTCTCCCCAACCGGAGGAGAATGACGTGGTTCACATTATCGCATTTAAGCTGTGTGAAATTTCTCCTAAACTTTTGGAGGCAAAGACATTATTTAATGTTGTGCTTGTTGATTTGGTAGGAAATGTTTTATTTAGCTGTATTGAATTTGGTCTTTGTAATACTCATACCATATCTGCAATTTTCTGAATTCTTGTCCACGGGTAACAACTGGCTTTCAAGCAAAGGAGTTGACAACCTTGAGATTCCTGAGGAGTACAATTGTACAAGAGAGTGGCTTTCGGCAAGATTGGGAACATAGTAGCTGCACGAGCAAGTTATGATTTGAAATTCTTCATTCTTTGCAAAGATAATAACTCCACAATTGCAAACTTGAATTCGAGGGTGAATTCTCTCCAACCAGCTAGGGGAGAATGATATGGTGTCATTAGTTGCCGTTAGGTAGCAAGTAACTTTATTTTTATAGTTCTTTTTACTATTTTATTTTATTAGTTTTCTTTATTTTCCTAATTAATCTTGAGATTTATTTTCCTTTTTGTTTTCGGATTTAGGGGCTATATATAAATACTCTTCTCTTCATTATAAGATTCAGACTTTGATGAAGTATTAAAAATTTAGAAAGTGTTCTCATCTTGTTCTATAAACTTACCTATTCTTTCGCGAATCAACGAGGCATAGACATCCCTATAACTCTTGGCTATTCTCACGTAGAGAATCAACAAGGTTTAGGGCCCTATGCGTGCAATTATTTATTGTTTAATTTGCTATTCATAGAATTTTTTCATGTTCGTAAACAAGGTTTGAAGTTTTAGTAAAAAAATCCATCACATGCTGCATCAGGGAGCATGCTAGGTTATTATCCTTGTTTGAAGAGATAAGCAATATATATGATGAGATGGAATTGATGGAGGGTGAAGATGGATTGGGAGAGATCCTAAGGCTAAAACTAAGGTCATATGAAGTTAAATGACCAAAAAGGCTAAGGATAAGTGGGAGAGGTGAATGATAGACTAGTAAAATGAGTGGGACAGTACAAATAAGATTTGGGAGGATTAAGAGACAAGAATGTAAGATGCATGGAAGGCGCCGACTAAATGATAAAAAATGTTGGTGCAAATTAATGACATGTTTTTGAATTGGAAATGAGATGTATCACCAAATATCTAAACATCACTAAGGGGAGGATTCCTAGTTGAATTGGGAAGCTTCAAGGATGAGTCACAATTTGACATTTTGATATTTTCCTCGGAGTTTACCTTGGATTGATCTAGTTTGACTTTTTGGTCCAAAGTTGACTTTTGGTCTATATGCCAAATCTCTGAATTTTTCTTGTGCTCCACTTCCGATACTTGACTATTATAATTTCGGTATCATAAAGCATGTTGAATTTTTGTCATTTTCTCGAAAATGCTATAAAAGCTCCCAAAATACGTCCTAATACTTTGAATTACTTCACCTCACTTATTTGAGCTACAAAACATACAAACATGGATTAGTGAAGTTATCTAGCTATTGGAGAATCATAATTCAAGTTATTATATGAATATTTTATTATTAAAATACATACAAATCAATAAGCCTTGCGACTTGTGCCACATGTCATAGACATGCTACACTTGTATCACGACATGAGACTACAATACGGCTTATGTGTCCCTCAGGCACAAAGATAGGAGGCTAGGGTGTGCTGCAACCCACCCCAATGTTTTGATAATTTTTTTTAATATACACATATTATAACCAAGATCTTCAATAATGCAAGATATTATGAAAAAATGATGCAGAGTGTAGAACATGGGAGATAACAGGGGAAGAATTGACTTGGGAATCACTCAACAAGAGAAGGGGTTTGAGAATCACTCAACCAAGAGAATGGTCCTTGATTAAGGTTTCTCTGGCTTTGACTGATGCATCAAAAACATAGTGCAAGTAGGTTTGGAGTTGTATATATTTCTTAGAGATCCAAGTATATGATTGATCATCAATTCTATATCAAAGAACCAAATTATGTGGGTAGTAGAAACCTTCAATTGAGTTATGTTCCCAGTCAAAAAATTGGTGGTGTGTGTACTCATAATGGGATTATCATGAAATTATGATAATCAGTTATAGAAAAATCCAAATGAGGCTATTTCATTGACCTTCATTTAACCAATCGCAACTACCACTTTGGTCGTCATAGTTTTTGACTAATTTCCGATTGTTTTAGTCTTGCTGGTCAATATATCAAATATATTTTCTTTGTGAAAAAGAGAAAGGAATCCATAATGATAACAAGAGATAGAGGATAAATCCCTGCATCTAATTTGGATAGACCAAATTTAGGAGACCAACAATAGAATAAAGAGGGAGAGAAATATAGAATTATGGAGTGTCGCAAGATAAGAAGGGTACTTTTGAAAATATTTTATTAAAATTATGTACACTCTTGTCGAAATTTGAAGAAAAATTTTCCTCGCTACATAAGGTTTAGCCCCCCTCAATTTTAATTCCTGGTGTCCCTTTTATAATTTCTCGCTTAATCGGTTTCATCTTATTCTCAAAATTCTCTAGCTATTTCATTAATCATAAAAGGTTACTTATTCAATAGAAACCCAAACCGTTCTAAGATGAACCCCTATGATGTATGTCATATTGATATTGAATCTCAGAATAGTTATTTTTGTGCTTACTCCTTTGCTAGAGAAGTTTGGAATTGTGCCATAATTAATCAACCAATTTGATCTAATAGTAAGGAAAATTCTACAATACTGGGATGTATGTCATACCTCCACTTACAAATAATCAACAAAATTTGATGTCATTAAGGTAACGAGAATCTTTTTTTGTGTAATTTTAGTTCTATAGAGGTAATTACTTCATCTACGATCTTGTTACAAGTTTGTGAACAATTTGTTGTCAAAGTTATAATTTTGGTTCAATTTTATGTAAATAGTGTAAAACGAATGTGGTAACTTTGTTGTTATTGTAGTAATTTTAGTTCAATTTGATGTAATTTTTGGTTCAAAAAAGTCGTAAATGGGGGTATGATATACATCACCGTACCATAGCCTACCCGCTAATAGTAATACATTTATTGATTAATAAGTTTTATTATTCATAATATTATTAATTCATAGGCTGTTTTAAGTATTTGAAAAGCAATCCCAAACTTATATTCTATTCTTAATGATTGTGTTGCCCATTTTAGCGAGGTAGTAAGAGTGAAGTTCGCTTTCGAAAGATATAATTGAAATATATTTCAACAATATTCTTAGTCTCTATGGAGTAGGAAACTTTAAATTAATTTTCTTTTTTTGTAATGATTTATGTTATCAGCAAGAAAAGAAGAGCTGTGGGGGTCACTAGCTAGGGTGGAGTGACAAATACGTGTGGTGTTTATTTATATTTTCGACAAAATTTCACAAATTGTCATTCAACTGTGACTATTTCGTCATTTTGGTCACTATACTTTCAAAAATATCACTTTGGTCACTCAAAGTGAAAAATGTATTAAACTTGAGTGACCAAAGTAAAGACAATATTGAAGTTGAGTGACCAAAGTAAAGACGATATTGAAGTTGAGTGACCGAAGTGAAAGACAACATTGAAGTTGAGTAACCAAACTGATGTTTTTGACAGTATAGTGACCAAAGTTTCGAAATTTTCATAGTTGAGTGACTATTTGTGAAATTTATCCTATTTTTTACCTTTTGCTCTCCAAAACCCTAGCATTGTCACTTTTGGTGTCGAACAGTACATGTGCGGCCATGTCCGCTGGACCAATTCACTTGATTGTTCCTTGCGATCTTGTGAGCCCCCTTGGTCACTATACTTTCAAAAATATCACTTTGGTCACTCAAAGTGAAAATATATTAAACTTGAGTGATTAAAGTCAAGACAATATTGAAGTTGAATGACCAAAGTGAAAGATGGTATTGAAGTTGAGTGACCGAAGTGAAAGACAACATTGAAGTTGAGTAACCAAACTCATGTTTTTGACAATATAGTAACCAAAGTGTCGAAATTGTTATAGTTGAGTGACGTCTATTTGTGAAATTTATCCTATTTTTTACCTTTTGCTCTCCAAAACCCTACTGGTGTCACTTTTGGTGTTGAATAGTACGTGTGCGGCCATGTCCACTGCTCCAATTGCCTTGATCGTTTCTTGCGATCTTGCCAGCCCTTAGTGGCGTATAGTAGGAGGTCTTATGATTTCCTTGTTCTCAAAGCTCTTCGCTTTTGTTTGGCGAACAAAAAGCCCGAATTTGCTCGGCGGGTTCGCCGTATCTCGGCTACTTGCTCATGATGGTGTTCCTTCTTGTTGGGCGGTGGTAATCGTCCTTGGTCGATTTTATTGCACAACGGAGTATGTGCAATCCGGCCGTTTATGGATTGCAGTGGTGTTGACTTTGATTGGCGTTTGCTGGGGTGGTACACTGGATTACGTCTGATTTTGGAGCATGAGCTTAGTGTGTTTGGCCGAGTCCAATTCGCTCTAGTGGATGGAGATTCCGGCAATGTGCGGTGTTGTCATGGTCCGGTTTAGATTATTGGTGTTGGCGATGATTGAGGTCGTGGGTGGTGGCGCGGATCTGGTTGTCTACAAAACTTGCACCATGATTTTGGTTACTCTCTTAGTATTTGGGTGCCCATGTTAGATTGGGTGCCGGTGCCTTGTTTGTTAGGTGTCCAAGTTTTTTAAATCCAAGGATTCAAAGTCTGAGATTCGGGAGAGTTTTGGGTGATTGGTTTTGGTGGCGCAGCAACTTTGGTATTTCAAGTTAGCGGCCCTATTACTGGTGAAGCGTTGCTAAAACTTAATCCAAGTCCGATTTCGTTCTTTGATTCGGGTCAATTTAATTTCTTATTTCAGAATAAGCATGATTTGTTGTGCAAGTTTTAACTGTGGTTTTATTTCCTTTTTCCATGAGTACTCCTACTTAAGCTAGATTAAATTTACTGGTCTCAATGATATTACTTACTGGAATTTTTATGTTGGAATTGACGATTGCTGATAGCAGTAATTCACGGCGTATGTATTGTTGGATTTTAATAGTTGAGACTTCCGTATCCAAACATTAAAACAAAAACAAAAAATGAGATAGATTGCAAGTAACAGTTTGGATATGGAAGCAATGTTCACGTGGGACGTATTGCCACGATAGTAACCATGTGTCTTTCCTCGTCTGAAACTTTTTTGTGCTCCATGATAAATGTAGAATCAAAAGCCCACACAACACCCACCCACACCTTCCCAAATTTCCCAATTCCTAATTCGCATCCGCAAGGGCTTTGATTAGGGCACAGGGAAGGCTGTAGCCCTCTCCCTTGTAATTTATATTCCTTCAATCGATCACCACCCTTCTCTCGTCTTCTCAACAAGCATAAACCTTTCTCGTCAGCCATGGGGAAGAAGAGAAAATCCATAGCCACCAGCCTTGACGAGGTGGATCGAAGCATGTACACCTCCTTTTGCAGCGCCGCTAATTCCCTCTCTCAGCTCTACACACAAGCCATGAACCACCAAAAGCTTTCCTTCCAAGCCGGTGAACGCCATGCTCTCGTACGTCTCTTTCTCGCTGATTTCCTCATTCACTTTGATTGTTCGTCAGGATCAAAATCAGGGTTTACTCTTTTCTTTTCTTTCATTTTTTTTTTTCAATTTTTTTTTTCGTCTTAAAATTGGGGGTTTCGCATAACTTTATCAGTATCAGTCGATATGCATGGTTTGGTAAGAATTGGGTGATTAGTAGTTTGAGTTAAGAATACACCGATTTTTTCTGAGATTTTTTTTATGGAGCATATTGTAAGGAATTAGTGGTTTCTCCAAGTTTGCATTTTTGTTGATGTAGGGAGATAACAATGACATTCAACTCATCTAAAATTATAAAGGATTAGTGAGGGTCTACTCATGAAGTGTATATTGTTGTTTATGATAGCAATTGGAGGGTGTAAGGGAATAGGTAATAAATTTAGTTAGAATCATGAAAATGCTGGTTCTGTGTGGGTTTATATGAAGAATAATTTATAACCATGTGGAACTACACCATGCCAATCTTAAATTTCAGCTTTGTTTTGAGTTCAGATGAATTGCGTGTGAGTGGGATTCTAAGTTTAACTTGAGTTCCACTAAGCTTTACGAAATGTTATGTTATTTTCAGCCATGCAATATGTTTTGACTCTTTGACATATTCATACCTTGCCGGTTTTGTGCATTGTGAGGATCAAATCCTAAGCAAAGCTATGGTTATTTTGCTTGGTATTGGATTTAAACAACTCTTCAATAGAAAAATAAAAATAAAATAAGAAATTTCTTGTGGAAATAAGTGAAGCCATTATTTATTAAAAAAAACATTTTTTTATATTGAAATTAGGGTAAAACAATAAAAATATTACTTGATCATATGGCCTCTTTACTCCAACTTGTTGATATGGTCTCTTTCGTATGAAGCATGGGAAGAGTCTCTAGTAAGTCAGACTAGGCAATTTTTATGCATATGCTGAACCTTTGTGCACCTTGGCCATGTTGGCTCAAAAGATCATAGATTCATTCCTCCTCTGTCCCATAGCTATCTTGGTATATGCAGACTAAAGATATTAATCTTATTTGAACGAAGATGGCCAGAGTTAAAAATCCTTCAATTTTCTGGCTGTTGTGATGTTATGCAGAAATACATATAAGTTGGAAATATTTACAAAAAATTGGTTTCCTAAGGGGATTGTATTCAGTGGCTCATTACTTAATTATATATCCATTCTTTTCTCCAAGTGATTGATTTTGGTCTTTTTCTTATTTCTGACTTTTAAAAATTTGATGAATACAGTTTTTCATTGAGGGTGTAGGGGTTCTAATACAGGTTTATACATTCCTGTTAAAAATTCCATTCACTTGCTGTAGCCTCAAGGCAATGGGCCATTGGGTCTACAAAGCTTCCACATATGCTTGTTTATATTTTTTTTACATACATAATGCTTTGTTAATGTGTAAAAATGTTTTGAAATTGGCTTACATATCTCTGTTTTATAGATGGAACTTTGACTATACGATTCTTTTCAGGATAAAATTTATCAATGGATCTGTAGACAACAAGAAGAGGGATCTAGAGTTGCAACAGGCGATATACTCAATTACCTTCAGGTTTTTTCACTACTCTACCTGCGTTATTATTTTTTTTGGGGATATATTATTTGATTGTTTGTGTATGGAGTAGTGCCACTATCGAGAATATACAGAAATCGTGCATTGTGCACACACATGACAAACAAAACTTCACTGATTTTTTTTTTAAAAACTAAAAACTTGTCTCAAACAATAACATGTCATACCAAACCTAAATGTGCCTTGTTAGAGACAGTATGCATCTGTCGGATTTTATGGGGACGAACAATTCTTGTATTTTTAAGACACATCCTTTGCATTGGACTTGCTAGTTATTGCAGCTTATTTGCATAATTACTTTCTCTCTTCCACATAGAACTTACTTTGATATTTTTTTCTTTGTTAAGACTTGATGTACATGTTTCTCATATTTGTTTGGATTGGTGTACAACTTATACTAGAATAATTAAGGTTATTTTGTTCATTGCCTTCTAGGTTTAGGGTTTAGGTGTGGCTAGATTTGGGACCTTTTGTAAATGCTAATTTTGAGTTATTGAGCAATAATCAGGTTATTTTATTTGACTCTAGCAAAAATATAATCCTACTATATTTATTCTGGTTTTACCACTGATGTGGTTAAGCTGAACGTTTGGGAAGGTTTTATTTCATTGTTTCTTACTTTTAAGAATTCTAAATTTTTTTTTGCCTTTTGGTCCCCTCAAAACAGAAGGAATGAAATCCATGGTTGGCATGTAATTTGGAAATTGGCCATAGTTCAAAATTTTGACTTTTAAGTTTGTTTCAATCTTTAATCATCACATAATTACCTGATAATAACTACCAACAAAGAACCCAAACCGATCTTGGGGCAATGCTTTGTTTGCTTGGCTTTTTCCTGTAATGAATAAGATGCGTTACCGTTTGCATGTTTTGTTAAATTTTTTTATTCACAATCAGGACTCATGAATATGCATTGTGTGGTTTGTCTGGTAATCATCAATCCGTGGATTGTTTGGAATTACGTAATTAGTGAAGTTGTTTGCTTGTGCAAAATTTTTCACGTTGATTTGGATAAAAGCAGCATGAAATAATTTTGGTGGCGAAAAGCAGCACCATTGAAACGTGTGCCTTTCTGATACAAATATTTTCAATCAGATTTTGTGACTGGATTTTAGCAACTGGATCTCTCGATTTGAATATTTTTGCAGCCTGTTTTGCCTATTTCTCGTAATCTCGCATACCATTTTAAGCGTGCAAGGTCCCTGTATCTATTTAGATACCCTGTGAGGAAAAATATGGTAGATCTTCATTGTTGCTCTGTCTTACACACACACATACTGCTATATATATAATTATATACATATATTTATAAACCCTGTCCTAAAATAATAAACTATGTTGCTATTGATGTACATATATTAGATCCTTCCTGGAGCATTCTCAAAAAAATGTGTGTTTATTTCCATCCAAATAAACCAAAAATGAAAAAACATCTTCCCAGCATCTAAGCTGTCTTCCTACTGCCAAAAGCTTAAACATTTTACTCAGTAAATTCAGGTAAGTCACTGGAGACATGCAACTCAACATAGTCTCCTGAAGTAACCTTTTTCAGAGAGCCAAGGCAATATAAACAACTAATATACATTCTTAACCACAGTTTTGGTCACAGCCCACTGAGGCAACATAGATAAAGTAGGTCTACTCTTGCCAGAGTGCTTGATATCTTATTATGAGATTGTCAATCAAGATTGCCAATTCATATATAACTTTAACTAATCATTTACAAGTCCATCTGGCAAGAGGCCATTACTTTGTATGGGTAGACGGGGTTATAACCTGACACTTTCTTTAAATGAAAATTGTAGCAAGGCCCTTTTCAGAGAATAATTCACAAACTCGATGTACATTGTATGTATATCAGCTCTTTGCTTTATTTAAACCTTTTCTTTGAAGCTTACAAAGTTCTTTCTGGTCTCATTCAGAATGAGTTGGACTATTGTGGTGAGGAGCCATCAATGTCCCCTAGAGTGGCAGTGCAACATCAGCATACTCAGTCCTCTGTGAATTTCACAAATTCGGGGTTTTCAATTTCTTCTGGTTCATCTGCCCCAAATACTGGGCAGGGAATTCGTTCTGAGCAGTGTGATCATCAGTCGAAGAATTCAGTCTTCTCAAATGCTCTGTCGAGCCCTGTTCGCCAGAGTCTTCAGCACTATCACATTTCTTACCCAGGCCCTGGCCTGCCATCTGGAAATGGAGCCCGAAACAATGAACCCAACTTTCTTCAACCAAACAGGGATGTTAATCCTCCGAATTCCAACGACTCTTCGATGGATATGCATGCAGATAGTCCTGGTCACTACTGAAAGTGGTTTGATGGCCCATCCAAGTAACCTTTGCCATGGGGCGGTCAAGTCTTGGAAGAAGCATTACAATACGAAGCTCCTCTTTGGTCCAATATCAGTAAGGGAAGAAGGCGCAACATGGAAGTGGTAATGCCAGTAATTTAATTTACCTTTACTGTCTTGTTGGAGATTAGTTTGGTCTTTTGCATCTTCTGTAAAGCATCTTTTTGGTACCTATGTCTTGTTTCATTCTGTTTTACCAAATATCATTGTGCTTGTATTAGGAATTGCCTTTAATGTTGAAAGATTATGTCCGGTAAAGTTGTTGATTCTGCTTTATATTACAATTGAAGATTCTGGTTAATAAAAATTTAGTTGATGATTTTGCATAGTTTAAATACACATTTTGTGTTGGAGGAAAAAAAGAAGCCAATAACACCATTTTAAATTTTATTATTAGTGTGAAACATGAAAATGTTATTTTTCTGATCAATTATTTTTTTTGGTGGCTAAATTTTTCTGGCTACATTGAGTTGAAGATTTTCTCGTGTAATAGAAAAGCATAGTGGTATCAAATTGTTTGTTTATTAATCTACAGAATGCACTGTTGTTGGCAGCAGTTCTAACCTTCTAATATTCCATTTCCGTTTTTCTTTTGACCAGTCTTACCAATATAACAATCCAACTTTCAAATCTTCCTCCCTGGGATAAAATAAAAAAGGAATAAAAAAATAAAGGAAATATGCCAAAAATGTGAGAAAAAGAAATTTGCCGGGTGTTGAGTAGGACCAAATTTACCAAATTTTAAGTTTCTTGTTTTTTTTTTTTAATATATCTTATCTATACTATTATTTAAGTATGTGTTTGATCAAAACGGGGGGGGGTTTGTGCCACCCTCGCCCCGTCCGGTTGCCCCAACCCTCCCCCGGGCCCGCCCCGCGTCCGTTAAAACCTGCCAACAAACCCGGGGACAACCGCGAGCCCCCTCCTGGCGCAGCGCCCCCGCGCCCCCGCGCGGGAGTCGTTGCAAACCTGCTTTGACGCTCTCAAGGGTTTAGCGACTAGAAATGTCGCCTGTCCTCAACGGACTGTTCCTGACTGAGAATTCTGTTGTCGTTATAGAAAACGGTGCAGCTGGTTGTCGCCTTGATGAAACCTGTCTGCCTGCGCTCCTCAGTACGAGGTCTCGGGTGCCTAAACCACACGCTCTTAGTGCCCTTGGCCCCCATCTTCCGAACGCCGAAGGTAACCGGCTGGTTGGAAGAAGTGCGACGTCCAGCCCCGAAAGCAGGTCCCTGGACACGTGGGAACGCGGGGGTCGGCCCGCGAAACCCCCAAACCCGGTTTGGGGGTGTCGCGCGGACGGAAGGAACCCGCGGGCCGTCGGTGTCGTCCGTCGCCGGTCGTGCGTCGCCGGTCGTCGCCGTGTCCGCCGTATCTCGAAGCGGGTTCCTCCCCATTTTTCCATACTCGTGTCTCTCTGTAGGGATAGAACAAGCCCGTACCGTCACCCCCAGCCCTCCCTGCCCACCCCGACGGTGCGGGTCGTTCTCTAGTCGCCTCCTCCTCCCTAACTTTACCCGTCCCCTCCCCCGTCCCGTTCCCTCGACGCCACTTTTTCCTAGTGTAATTATTGTTCCTTCTGGTAGGTTCTGGTGGTCTTATTCTTCTCTATGTTTTCGTGTTTTATCTGTGGGGGTCGCTTGCCCCTCCAATCCTACCGCTCCCCGGGTCCCCTCCTAGGGCCTCCCGCTTTGTCTTTCGGTTTCTTGCTACCCTGCGTCCTTAGAGATCGAAGCAAGCTCCCTAATTCTACGCTCGCTGGGGGGCAGCCACGTCTGTATCCTACCCCTAATCCTGCCTCCCCTATCCTCGAGGCTGTATCCTAGTGCGAGTGGCACCCGGGGAAGTGTCTCCGTTCCTGCCTGCTCAGGGCCCCCTCTATTGCTAAACCTATCTGTTAAGGGTGTGTAGGCTATTGTTTAGAAAGCCTCGAGGGCTCATCCTAAATGTCCCTTCGCTAGGGTTCTTGCCAAAGCCGAGGGGGGGGTGCGTGTCGCTGGGTCTCAACACTTACCACCTAAGAATCCTCTTTGACATAGAATATACTCCTAATTTTTCGTAACCTTCCCCATATTTAAACTAAATTAAGCGTAATCCAGAATAAAAGCATTCTCTTCTCCTAGATAAAAGCCAAAAAAAAGTTCAATTTATTAAAGTAAAAATACAATATCTAAAAGAAAAAATACAAAAAACTATTAGTTTCCTTAACTTTTTTACTTAACCATTCCTAAAAAGTAGGGGTTTAGTCCTTTGATTGAGGTTGAGAAGGGATGCGTGGATTCACCCAGCAGGGGCCCAGTCTCGCTACCGGAGGTAGGACTGCCCAGTTTAGGGTTTGTGCTTCGGTAAATTTTCCCCCTTCTTCTCTACACGTGCTAATCTGAAAAGGGGGGTGGCTCAGTTCTTCTGGTTGGTCACAGCTACCTGCCTCATTTCACTTCGTTAGTACGGTTTCTGAGGTACTCGTTGTAGAGTGCCGTGATCATGAGTGATAGCTTTGATTCTTCTCTAAATCCTCGGAGGGGTCTTCCTGAGGGCCGGAGTGGGGGTTCTCAGTTTCTTGCTTTAAGGTGGTCGTTCTGGTGGTATGTCTTGTCGTGTCTTCAAAAATGTTGTTTTGAATAGTCTTCCCAAAACATATAGTTTCTCCATAAGTATTAGTTTAGTGAGTTTGGTGTAATTGGTCTTTTTCTCTACGGTTTCTTTCATTTCTTTCTACGTTCTTATGTATATAATCCCTCGTGAGAATCAAGTGTGATATTAGGGGTTTACTATATAAGTATAAAGTCTCTAATATTTCTAGTTTGGTGGTCTCAAATTATCAATGAATAAGAAAGTGGGAGGAGAAGAAAGGGGGTTGAGTCATAAAAAAGAAAAAAAATAGTTTTAAAGTAAATACTTACTTGAAAAATTTGTTGAAATTTAAAAAGAGAAGAAGTAAATCGTCGAAGGTCGGGGGGGGGTGAAGGTCGATGGTAGTCGGTGGAAATCGATTTTCTGATTTTCGGGTTTTCTTTTTCTTCTCGGGGCTAGAGGCTCGTGTGTAACGTGTTGTAGAATATTGAAAAGTAAAGCGAGAGAGTAAATAGCACAGGAATAGAGATATCTTTATTGATGAATAGGTGCCTCTTTATATAGAGGAATACAAATACAATCCATAATGAAAAGGATTCCTACTCAATACATTCCTTATGAATCCTAACTAGATTCTCCTAGGTTGCAAGCACAAAACGGTATCCTTAACAAAAACATATATATATTTTTTTTATATTAATGCTCTCTAAAAATTAAAAATTTATGTATTTCACTTTAATATCAAGGATATTAGAGTCAAAACCAAAAATATTCATACACCCGATGAGTGTGAAAGTGAAGGATGCCTAGTTGGTAGTTATCTAAAGAAAGTGGGAGCAATTAGTTTTTTTTTTTTTGCTATTTTGTTGTTTGACTTTTAGTCTTTTACTCTCTTTAATTTTTTTGTTTTAAAAGTATTTTAATATATGAATGACATTTACGTAAAAAAAAAATTCAGTTGTGATTGATAGTATAGATATAAAACGAATATATAATAATAATAAGAACTCATAAAAAATAAATTAAAATGTTCAAGCTTAGAATTCTCATTTTAGAGATAGATAAGTAGAAAATCATAATTTCGAATATAAGAAAGTTGCTTCAATTTCACTCATAATGAACATGTCAAGCCAAAAACATTACATTGTCACAAACAATTTTGAGAGTTTTGGCAAAAAATAAAAAACAATTTGGAGAGCAACTCAAGAAAATGGAAAAAAAAAAAGGATTATGGAGAAAGATATCCCAAGCCCAAGGGCCATTTTGAAACAAAAATAAAAAATAAAAAAGTTTGGAGAACGACTTTTATCGACAAATCATTCGTTGGTACAAATTGTACTCATATATATTTCTTGGTCAAATTAAATCAATTATTGTTTGTTTAAAATACATTTTTTTTATTGAGCTAAGACTATCCAAATGTCTTCATTGAAGAGTTTTCGAAGGTTCTCATTCTGTGATTGTCCGTTTGTAAATAATATTTGGAACTTGAGCAGTATGTTTGCTACTCCTTTGAATACCTATAATATGGCTAGTTGGCTGGATGATCTTGTTTCATCTAATAGTGACAAGCTCATGTTTTCCCTTATCTTGCTTATTTGTTAGCAAATTTGGGACTCAAGGAATAAATGAATTTTTAAACAAGTAGCTCCATTTTCCAACCAAAATTGTTAATGTGGCTTATTTTATGAGTTGTGAATTCTGGCATGCGAATCCTCCAACTCAAATGTGCAAGAAAAATGATATTAATCTCCGTTCCCATTGGACGGTCATCCGCTCTCAGACAACACAACATTCACATTTGTCACACATACTTTCTCCGTAGCTGAGAAAAAGGCATCAACCAAAGCATCAAACAAGTTATAGTATTTTAAACTTCCATCCTCAAACAAGTCACTTGAAGGCGGATACGAAACCCCCAAAACAGATCCCGACACTACTACAGTTGTCACCTTAATACTAGTAGCTGCTAGGTTGTTAGCATTGAATATATTTTGTAGCTAGAGACTTCATTACAGGCCTCACAACTTGCGGCAATGCACTACCCAAATTTCTTGAGACATATCAGCTCAGAAAGGGGGACGCCAAACAGACCTAATGCTTCCATTGAAGTGTATATATTTGCTATGTTCAATGAGAATCAGAAACCTAATGGTGAGGAGTAGCATTAATTTTGGACTCTTTTAACCTAACATGCAACCCGTTTATCCCATATTTTAGTCCCTAATTTCAGTGATATACAGTGGCTTGGATGGAAATGTTCTAAAAAATTTAATAAATAAAGTTCAGAATAATGCATGGAATAAGATTTATCAATAAATTAGTGAGAGATATTTTCGTCGAATACTTGCAGGCCTTTTGACTATTCAATGATTGATCCAACAAGGATTGGCTTCAGCATGCTTCAAAAGCATCATGCATTTTTAATGGACTCCCAAATTAGGTGGGCATTTGTTGAAGCTTAAAGCTTACTTTGTGTGCTTGTACGTAATTAGTGCAAGTATACAAGATTCATCTTCTAGTATGTATTATAATCAACTCTAACCAGCACGCGTCTGTAGAAAAGTTTGAGCATAATTAACCTGGACTTCCTAATGAGGCAATGAGCAATGTACAGTACATGATAAATTGATAATATACTTTGTTATATTAAAAATATTTAAAAATAAAAATAAAAAATCAAATCAAATTCATCTTACATTCAAAAATGATAATCACCTCTACCACGCAAAAAAGAAATGAAAGAAGGATAATGCAGTATCTGTATACCCAAAAAAAAAATGGAAGAAGGAAAAAGAAAAGGTAAAAAAGGAAGCAAATGAAAGGCAATACTGAAAATCAAACTCCTACAGTAAGAAAAGATAGAAAACTACATTGCCAATTGAATTGCACGACACTTATATATGGAAAGACAATATGGTAAAGACAACCGTATAGGGCTCCCAAATCCATTGCACATATTGCACCTATCCAAGTTAGCTCTGATGGTGAGCAACCTCTCTTCTCCTAATAATTATATAGATAAATATATATATATATATATATATAAAGAATTTTTCTCCACTACATAGGACTATGTACTTTTAAAGTACATAGTTCTAATGTCAGCCGTCAGATCTCTTTAAATGATCTGATCTGACGGTTTGCATTAGAACTATGTACTTTAAAAGTGCATAGTTCTATGTAGTGGAGAAGACCTGTATATATAAATATATTAGCAGAAACGTCAAGGAAAATTAAGCATCATGACCCATGCTTTGGAGACACGACAGAAAGAGTCACAACCCAAGTAATTTAATATATTTTCTAATTAATGTTCAACAAACATAAAGTACAAAACACTTAGAGACGGCTAAAAAGTTAAACTCAATGCCTGAAATTGGCTAAAAAGGCTAATTTTCAATTAGCCCCTTGAACTTTACACCAAATATTATATCAGTCTCTGCTCTTCTAATTTCATCAGTAACACCCTTATACCTATCAACTTGATCAATCTAGCCTAACTGCTAATCACTTCGTCAATTTTGATTGTTAAGTGCTGATGTGGCTTTAAATAGACCTGACTTTTTGACAATATGTCAATAAATAGAAGTCTTAGTCAGCTCAGGTGCTAATGTGGCATCTTGTGGGCTCTATTAGATTATGTGGCGCACTATGATCCAAGTACATAGTGGGTTTCATCAATCAAAATCCATGAATCTAGCATTGGGATAAGGAAGAATAAAGAGAGGATCCTTAGACAACTTAAGAGTTGGGTTAAAAGTGATGGATTCATGTGCACCATTCCTTTAGGATTCTTGTCATGTAATACCTCTCCAAGAAAATTGCAGACCATACACTCATTGTCTTGCATCTTATGACTCCTAACTTACTTCTTGGTTGATCCAATGTCTTATGGAGAAGGCACACGTAGTATGCTTAGAGACTTCCCTAGAGGAGTGCACATCCCTAGCTGGATCTATGGCCTTTCCGGCCTCATCATCATGGCGAGGGGGTGACTTTACCTTATTCCTAGAAGTTTCTCCATTAGAAAAACTGCTTTTCTTCCTTCTTGAATAATGTCTTCTATCAAAATCATCTATAGTAAACAATTATCCAAAACCTCTATCAAGTGGCCAATTGATTTGTATGTGATTTGCATACAAATTAGGCCTCTAATCATCATTATTGTGCTTGTCCAATAGCAATTTGTGAGTCTCTAATCTTTGTTTGCACACTTATAGGTAAATTGAGCATCGGAACGATATTGGGATCAAAAGGGAGCATTTTGGAGTTTTTTAGTGGATTTCCGGCAAAAAGACGAAAAGTCAACCCGAGGAGCAAAGTCAACTCGTGGTCAACCCCGACTTTGGAACATCAAAGAGTCAAATGCCGAGTCCCGGAAGTGAGGCGCAAGAGAATTCCGGAAGATTGACCAAGAAACCGAGAAGTCAACCATGGTCAACTCCGAAGGTTGATAGGCTCAAAAGGAGCATCAATTTAAAAAAATCCCTATCGGTAGTAGTATAGTGCATAGTAGGGTATCGTTCACAACGGAGATCAAAGGGTGTACCTAACAAAAAATGTCACAAGAATTAAATAAAATAAAGAATTATTATTAACAAGTATAAAGAATATATACATATGTACAAAGTAAAAGGGGTTTAAGATATAAATTGAATGAAAATAATTAATTAAATTACAAAGAATAAATTAAATAAGATGGGATGAAACATAAAGAATATAAAGTTCAGCCACAAGTATACAAGTTTATTAATCATTGGACCGAAAATTAACCAAGTTCCCTAGCCATGAAACCGAAATTAACATATGTGGAAAGTTAGAAGCTAACCATTCCCCAAATAAAACCTCTCTACGAAAATTAACCTAAGTGAAAGCACCTAGATTAACCAATTAAACATGTCATCTTAGTCTAGAAAGCTAGCTAATCAAACCATATTTAACGCATAGAAAAGAGTTGTTAATTAAAGTGCACGACCCATTATAGAAAAGTCCATATGTCCGCAATCCTTTTTATTTGACACCGACCTTTGTCCAAAGCCTTTACTACTCGTGAATTAGGTTTCCAAAACTATTAGGTGAATTGTAATCCCTAACTCTAGCTCCAATTATATGCAAATATTATAAGTATCGATCCCTATAACATAAACACATAAAAGTTTTCTATAATTCAGAATCAAGTAAACAGAGTCACATAAGCTACTAGAAGAACTAATTAATTAGGATCCAATAACTAAATAAACTCATATAAATAGGCTGGAAATTATATAAATCATGTCATGTTAACTAATACAAAGAATAATCAAGCAACAAAGAGGAATTCATAACAATAATTAAAGGAAAAGTCAGATTACACCATATGGAATAGCATGAAGACTTGAAGACCACGAAACCTTGAATCCTTGAAAGCAAGTAATCCAAACCGTGTGCAGCAAGGTGGTGATGATGATGGACGAAATTGATGGTGATGATGGTGATGGTGCAGCCGCCTTTCCTCCTCCTTGAAGCCTTGAGAACCCTAAATACTAGAGAATGGAAAATATGATGGAGAAGAGAAAGAGGAGGGTTTGTCCCTCCCCATTGGGGTGTGAATTGGTGAATTGGTGAAGAGAAATAGGCTCCTATTTATAGGAAAATGGAGAGGAAGAAGAAGACAATGGAAGAAATAAACAAAGAAAGGGAAAAGAAGTGGAATGTGAATGGGAGATAAAGAAATGGTAAGTGGTGGTGGAAATGGAATCATATGGCAATTAACCATTTATTTACCAAAAAGAAATTAAACACTAATGGTGTGGGCAGAAAGAAGAGGAAAGAATATAGGGGTGAGTGGAGCATTGAAAATAAAAGAAGAGGAAAGAAATAAAAACGGACAGCACTGAGCAGTGCGCACTTAGAACGGAATCCTGCACGTTTCAACGGTTAGATGCTTCTGAAATTTTATTTGGGAATAACTGACATCCATGTACAGCGTGTATCAAAATTACAGCTAGATCTGACGGTGAAATTGAGAGATATGGGCCTCGCAAGTTGACCTATCTGCACAGGCAGATTGTCCGAAAATCTGGGCTTGGGCCTTTCCTCATGCTTTGTGAACCTGGGCCTTCCTTCATTGATTTGGGCCTTCCATCTTGGGCTTGGGCCTCCTTCTTGGGCCTCATGGCAGACCACCTCTTAATGGGCCTCGCAAAAGCCCATTAGACTTCGTAAATTTCCAACACTTTGCTTATTTTCCTCAAGTTGTCTTCTTTTCTCTTTATTTGCAATAGGAAACCTACAAACACAAAAACTAAATAAATAACAGAAATTTATGAGAAACTAACAATAAAAATGTAGAGAAATTGATATAAAAAGTTGTACAATTATGCACCTATCAAATACCCCCACACTTAGCTATTGCTAGTCCCTTAGCAACACAAAACTTAAAACAAAACAACACAAAACAGAAAAGGAAACACAAAACAGATATTCTTTCCAACCATAACCCTCAGCGAGTTCAGAAGAGTTATAATCAAGAGAATAAAAATTATATACCAAGGCTAACAAATTTGCTAAGTGTTTAACATGCACATCTCATTCATGCTCGGGTGAAGTGTGTGAAAACCGAGTATACAATCAATCTCATGCAATCCAATAGGCACATCGGAACAACATTAACCACTAAAGCTCACAATGATCACTAAATATTTCCGCTCAATGTTTAGGGTTAAGTGTTTACTCTCATAACAATTGCACAAGTAATGTTCCCATAAGCTTGCTCATTAACCAACTCTCCACAATTAATCCACAAATCATTAAATCATAAGGGCTTTTAGGGTGAAACAGGGGTCAAAGGGTGAATGGTGAATAGTGAATGATGAATGAAGGGACTGGAAATGAAAAATGTTTCACATATTTGCAAGACAAATCAACGACTTTGAAACTCATACTTATGCTATACCCGAAACAACTTTCTTATTCTCCTCCAACCTTTTATTGAAAATAATACAAGAAACTAACTCTATTTTTGGAATTTCTCTTTCTGACATTTTTTTTCTTTCTTTCTTTTCTATTTTTTTTCTTTGAGGAACTTTATTCCTTCCTTTTGTTTTTGATTTTTTTTCTTTCTTTGAACAAATACAACAAAATAAAATGCACCCCCACACTTGCCTTTTGGTAAATTACCATACAAAACCGAAGCATAAGAACACAAGAAGTCACTATCATCGTCTTGCAAACACAATAAAACAAGGGTGAAATGGTGTGGGTGAACAAAAGAAACGGCTAATGAGTGATCAGTTCAAAAGGGGATTCCTAAAGTTCGTGTTTAAATGGATGGTGAATATTTTGGCCATGGTGCTCAACTAATGCCTTACTCATTTCTAATTCATTACAGATTAACAAAACGTTTCAAGTGGTCTTTGAGCAAGTTCTAGGTTCAAAACTCATGAATTGTGCACACATGAAGAACGAGTAAATGTATGAAAGATGCATACATGTGAATATTCAATAGGCTCAAATCCTCACATTTTCTGGGTATGCATGACAATGTATGTTTAAATGTGCTTCTCGGATTGCAATCAATTAATCGAAACAGATTATGTGAACATGGAATTTCGAGCAATCACAAGTTATGCATATTAAATCCAAAGCAAACTACACAAAGCCTTAGCATATAATCAACATTCTCAAAATCATAACAATTAAACTCAATTCATCATCGGAATTGGAAAGAACACAACACACATAACACAACTAAACACACAAAAACACAAAAACAGAAGCAAATATTTTTGTAATTTTTGATTTTTTTGATTTTTCAATTTAGGGTAACAATACGTGACCACAGTGACTTACTAAGTGCAATGGTAGGTTCAACGCTACCAAGGGAGTAAGTATGATCTAGTCGACATATTGTTACCGTAGAAAATAAAAACAAGTAAATTATTTTTTTGAATTTTTTCAATTTTTCAAATTTTTTCTTTTCTTTTTTAATAAACCTTCCCCCCACACTTGAATTAAACATTGTCCTCAATGTTAGACATATATTTCACGAAAATGAAAAATTCAAGCATGGTTATTGAATTTAAACACACAAACATAAATAAACACCCGACAGTTAAGTAAATGAAAAGGGAAACAGAAAGACTCCCCTTTGAAGATCGTGAAGCTCCTCCCGAAGCAAGTCACCAACAGTCACAAACAAGGCTAGCAGGGCCTTGCATCCAACGTTTGCTCCTTAGTTGACTGCGGTTCTGATCCTTTGAAGTGTGTCCTGGATAAGGGTTGTTGCCGACTCCACGGCAGACTTGGCTGATGTAGCCTTCACTGAGATCTGGAACACTATAGTCAGTAGTGTTCCGTCAAGTACAGCTCCGGATACGTTAGGCAGAATGGAGAAGCCTGATGACATAAGCGGAAATGGCTCCGGTTCAACTCCACATAGCAAACACTGGAGAATGGAATGGTTAATCGGCGCATATATCATAGACGACCCCGTTGCATCGGTGCAACACTCCTGAAGAATGAGGAAGTCGTTGTGACTATCTATCGCGAGCACCGAAATCTGATTGCGCGGGTCAAGACCGATGGTGAAATTTGCTAGCACACGCACCGAGCTGTCCATCGACATGCTATCCCACATTGGTCCAGTCTGAACGTCTTTGAGGAACTCAAAGATCCTGGTGTGATGGGAGAGATGAACGACGGAACAACCAGCAGTACGATTGACTCCAGGGGGCTTGCTCGGATCACCCCTTCGCTTGTTGGTCCTGACCTCCATTCAAGTGTCTCTTGTTCGGTTCGAACAAGTCCAGTGGTGGTATGTGGAGTTGCTGATGTCGTTGAAGAAACAGATCGTCATCTGTTTTGCCATTTCCGCTAGTCCTCTTCTTCCTTCAGGAGAGATGATAGAGTCACCGGGTGAAGTGTGGATACCTGTGGCGCACATGTAGCGCTCGGCTTGTCGTTGGAGGGTTGAGATCCAACGCTTTGCACCAAAAGCGAACCCTGAATGAACAAAAGGTTCGAAACTGGCCTTCATCTCCTTTTCGCGTACATCCACGTGCTCCACCCAAGTAACCAAGGAAGATCCATTCTGCAAATCACGTATCAGGCATCCGGAGGGGCGTTTTCGGCATATAGATCTCACGGAAGGCTTCGGATTTGTGCGCAATTCATCCACGGAAACATCCACGACGACCCAACTTCCATCCAGTTGTTGGTGAGAATACCGAACGAACTGGACTTCACGAGTCGAAACGATGTGAGATGGCACCAGAAACTCGGCCGACATCACTTGCTTCTGCTCCTCGTAGCCTTCTTCGTTGTTGGAGGATAAGATCTCCAACGTCTTCGCGTTTGTGATCATGCTACAGAAGACTGGCAACCATCGACCAACATCCATGAGAATTTGAACGATGGTGGTCGGATAAAGATGGATGGTTGCCGAGTGTCTCGAGGATTCCTCCTTGAAGTACGGTGCAGGTTCAGCTCGTTGAAACACTCGCAAGTACTCGGCCCTATTAAGAGTCTCGGGATGAATAGACGTGTCGGGAGTCGGTGAAGTTATCCACAAAGGAAATCCAGCAGTGGCCATGAGCAGGAGCTCGTCTTTGGCCTTGCGGGCGATATCCGAGATCAAGTCGGTGTGGACTCCGACAAGATCATGAACAGGTCCGGGAAGGGTGTCAGATGGCAAAGGAATGGATGGGCGCTCGACAAGTGTAGGCATGAGGCTCCGCACATCCCTTCTCAAGTGGTCCATATCGATGGAATCATCGGACAACTCAAGAATAGGCTCTTGTTGTGGAAGAACAACTTCGAGCCTTCGTCGTGGCACATCCGAGTGCGGAACAGGACCTCCGCAATTGGGACATATGCCGCTGTGGAGAGCATCGACGAGTCGTTGATTCTGCAGTTGAAGCTCCTCGTTTTTGCTCACCAGCTCATCGTTTCTTCTCTCTAGCTCGGCGATACGCTGCTCAGACGTCAGGATACCGAACTTCTTCCTATTTCTCGACCCCCAATAGTAGATCTGGTCCTCCTCAAGTCCGATTTTCGGACCAAATCTTTCTCGTTGTGGCTTGGTGGGGTGAGAATACACCGCAAAGAAAGCCGCCAGTGCATCTCTCTGAGCTTTGGTGTATTTGGTCCTCGGAAGTCTCCTATAGACAGGAGCGGCTTCCGGCTCGGCTGGTGGATCAGCAACCAGGATTGGTGCTTGGGGTAGTGGTTGTGGTTGTGGTAGTGGCTCGGTCGGCATGCTAGCATCGGCGCTATTGAGCATGCTTGGTGGAATTATTTCAGCCAGACCTTCAAAGATTGGGTTCTCTGAAGGACCTGCCTGAAACAAATCGCTGAAAGAATTAACTCTTTTGGCCATTTCTGGGTTGGGAAGGGAGGAAAGCTTATGGGAATTTGGGAGATTTTCTGGGAAAAACTCAAGAACACGAAGAACGAGCGAGAGAAAACGAGAGAGAGAGAGAGAGAGAGACTAAGGGAAAACGCGTGAAATGACTAAGGGAACTAACGCAAACCGAAGGGGAAGGGAACGGAATGGACGGACGCGTGTCCAAAGTCGAAGACAAAGATTCGTAAATCACGGATCGAGCGACGAAAGTCGCAAAGGGAATAGTGGAACGCGCGCACGATTTATTAAACAATTCGGCAGACGCAAAAGTCGTGCGTCGGCCCAATCAAAATTTTTTGATTTTCGATTTTTTATTTTTTTATTTTTTTAATACTTTACGAAAAGTCGTAAAGTGAACAGTGAAAACGCGTAGCACACGCGCTTGCCGACACTTTAAACGGGTTTGGGCCATCGAAATGGTTTGGGCCTTAAAGTGGGCCTGGGCCAAAGAAAACTCCGGCCCATTATTGGTGGGCTTAACTAATGGGCCTAAAAACGAATAGGCCCGACACACTAAATAGGCTTGGGTTACGGGTTTTGGGCATCGGGAATGACACGGGCCCAATGGGCCAAAATTTTTATTTTTTTTTATTTTATTTTTTTTTTCTTTTCGAAACCTAAAACCCTAACCAATCACACAAACGGGCCTAAGGCCCAATAACAAACAAACAACAATCAATCCCAAAATAAACAGTAAAAAGGAACAGTAATTATGAACAGTAAAAATAAATAATTACAAAATAATAAAACAAAAGCAAACACTTTTTTTTTTATTTACAATTACAAATTTTTATTTTTTATTTTTATTTTTTTTATAAACAAATAACGAGAGTGAAAAGAAAACTTACCTTTTTACTCCCGAGGAAACCGAAAAATCACCAACAAGACATCAACCTCAAGGTTTTTCAACCTTGACTTCCTAAACGTATGCTCCGATGTATGTGGTAAAATTTCCGATAAACCCGGATTATTTCCTATACAAAATAAAAAGTTAGTAATAAATTTACAAAATAAAAACAAATATTTACAATGTTAAAAATGTATCACAAATTATCTATACAAAATAAATAAATAAATTTTCCTATGTCTAAGTAAATTTTATTTACACAATACACTTAGGTACGGGAACAGAGGACTTCAATGTGCAATGGGACTGAAACAGCTACCCATCTTAAAGTCATGTTTAATCCAATATACCTAAAGTGTACAAAAACATTTTCCTTTGCCTGAATATAGTTGAAAAAAAATGAAAGTTGATTCCAAGCGGTAACTCAAGGTGGACTTGCGGCCTAGGTGCAATGCCTTGACTTAAATGACTTTCCGTGTTTTCAGAAGGCGAATGGCCAGATCATATGAGAATAAGCGAGGGGCAGGATTCATTTAGTGGACTACGGAGGCTTACACCCCTATCGACTTACGTCTGTCTATAGTCCTCTGAATCCAAAACCTGTCACCCAGGGTCTCGACCTAGACACCATCCATGTGCCCCTTACTCAGTTGAGAAAGCACTTAAGTGTTCGACAATTCTCCAAGTGTTAATAAAGGCCGCCCTCAACCTCAAATAACCTTACGGTAAAAATGAAGGGTTTAGGCCAATATTAACAAAAGGACCTTACCTATTCCGTTCAAGTTACAACTTACAAAAAAAAAAATATATAATCAACTATATTCAGGATACCTAAGTATAATTACTAAGTGTAAAATATCTACAAGTAAAATTAGTAAGTATTATTCACAAATATTCACAATATAATAGTTAGGAATTTTCAATCTCCGTCGACGGCGCCAAAAATTGATAGGCTCAAAAGGAGCATCAATTTAAAAAAATCCCTATCGGTAGTAGTATAGTGCATAGTAGGGTATCGTTCACAACGGAGATCAAAGGGTGTACCTAACAAAAAATGTCACAAGAATTAAATAAAATAAAGAATTATTATTAACAAGTATAAAGAATATATACATATGTACAAAGTAAAAGGGGTTTAAGATATAAATTGAATGAAATTAATTAATTAAATTACAAAGAATAAATTAAATAAGATGAGATGAAACATAAAGAATATAAAGTTCAGCCACAAGTATACAAGTTTATTAATCATTGGACCGAAAATTAACCAAGTTCCCTAGCCATGAAACCGAAATTAACATATGTGGAAAGTTAGAAGCTAACCATTCCCCAAATAAAACCTCTCTACGAAAATTAACCTAAGTGGAAGCACCTAGATTAACCAATTAAACATGCCATCTTAGTCTAGAAAGCTAGCTAATCAAACCATATTTAACGCATAGAAAAGAGTTGTTAATTAAAGTGCACGACCCATTATAGAAAAGTCCATATGTCCGCAATCCTTTTTATTTGACACCGACCTTTGTCCAAAGTCTTTACTACTCGTGAATTAGGTTTCCAAAACTATTAGGTGAATTGTAATCCCTAACTCTAGCTCCAATTATATGCAAATATTATAAGTATCGATCCCTATAACATAAACACATAAAAGTTTTCTATAATTCAGAATCAAGTAAACAGAGTCACATAAGCTACTAGAAGAACTAATTAATTAGGATCCAATAACTAAATAAACTCATATAAATAGGCTGGAAATTATATAAATCATGTCATGTTAACTAATACAAAGAATAATCAAGCAACAAAGAGGAATTCATAACAATAATTAAAGGAAAAGTCAGATTACACCATATGGAATAGCATGAAGACTTGAAGACCACGAAACCTTGAATCCTTGAAAGCAAGTAATCCAAACCGTGTGCAGCAAGGTGGTGATGATGATGGACGAAATTGATGGTGATGATGGTGATGGTGCAGCCGCCTTTCCTCCTCCTTGAAGCCTTGAGAACCCTAAATACTAGAGAATGGAAAATATGATGGAGAAGAGAAAGAGGAGGGTTTGTCCCTCCCCATTGGGGTGTGAATTGGTGAATTGGTGAAGAAAAATAGGCTCCTATTTATAGGAAAATGGAGAGGAAGAAGAAGACAATGGAAGAAATAAACAAAGAAAGGGAAAAGAAGTGGAATGTGAATGGGAGATAAAGAAATGGTAAGTGGTGGTGGAAATGGAATCATATGGCAATTAACCATTTATTTACCAAAAAGAAATTAAACACTAATGGTGTGGGCAGAAAGAAGAGGAAAGAATATAGGGGTGAGTGGAGCATTGAAAATAAAAGAAGAGGAAAGAAATAAAAACGGACAGCACTGAGCAGTGCGCACTTAGAACGGAATCCTGCACGTTTCAACGGTTAGATGCTTCTGAAATTTTATTTGGGAATAACTGACATCCATGTACAGCGTGTATCAAAATTACAGCTAGATCTGACGGTGAAATTGAGAGATATGGGCCTCGCAAGTTGACCTATCTGCACAGGCAGATTGTCCGAAAATCTGGGCTTGGGCCTTTCCTCATGCTTTGTGAACCTGGGCCTTCCTTCATTGATTTGGGCCTTCCATCTTGGGCTTGGGCCTCCTTCTTGGGCCTCATGGCAGACCACCTCTTAATGGGCCTCGCAAAAGCCCATTAGACTTCGTAAATTTCCAACACTTTGCTTAATTTCCTCAAGTTGTCTTCTTTTCTCTTTATTTGCAATAGGAAACCTACAAACACAAAAACTAAATAAATAACAGAAATTTATGAGAAACTAACAATAAAAATGTAGAGAAATTGATATAAAAAGTTGTACAATTATGCACCTATCAAAGGTCCAAGTCAAGGTCCAAGTCAAGGTCAACCTTGTGATTCACAAATGTGCTCCCACATCATCAAGGACCACACTAGATTTGGTGAGGTGACATGTTGATTATTCCTCCCTTTTGTCCTCCCTTGTGATTTCCCTTCTTTGCCCTTCATTAAACCTTTGAGCCCTTAGATTAAACCCTACTTCATCCTAACCCTTTATTCCTTCTCCTCTAGCCTATAAATAGCTTAGTATTTGCCTCATTAGGGTAACTTGACTTCAGCCCCAAAATACCTCACTTTTTCCTTTCCCCTTTCCTCTCTCCACCTTTTCTCTCGGATCAGCTTCTGCATCTTTGTCGACCGGTCGACAGAAGGTCGACGACCGGTCGACGCGCGGCTGAGCAGCCCGATTCTGCCACTTCCACCCCTCCTCTCCTCCACCATCCTTCACCAAAGTTGTTCACCACGACGTTCTCCACCTCCACCACCATTTTGGGTCGCTGAATTCCTCACAAGGCATCGAGATTCATCATCAAGGCTAGGAAGGAGCAAGAGAACACTTCATTGAGCATCCCTCATCTTTACTCTCTCTTTTCCTTATGTCTAGAGCTCTATTGTGTAATTTGATGATGTATATGTTGATGATTAGTGAGTAGTAACTCTGTTGGGGACTAGGGTTGTGTGCCCTAGTCCAATGTGACTATGTGATGCTTGATTTATGAATAAAATGCTTATGTGATTGTGTGAATATGTGTGCTTACCCATTTCAATATGTGTTGGTTGCTTGTTCTTAGAATTTACCACTTCTTTGGCATGTTAACTAACCTATCTTGATGAGATTGTGTGAAATTGGTAACCTCACACACTCAAGGCAATTGGAAGCATATGTGATGAGTTGTAACTTGTTTGAGTCCCTAGTTTCGGTGCTCTTAGCCTCTTAAGCACTTTAGGGGATTCGGTATTAGGTAACGTAGAGGAATCCCCTATGACACCTAGAGAGTTGGAATGACCCATAACATGGCATTCGAATACCTTAAGAAACACGGTCCTAGACCCATAACATGGCTAGGATACGGGGCTTGATTCACACACACATTGGCATGATTGAGTTGATTATAGCATCGCTTGTTGCATTGGACTTGGGGTTTGCCCGAAAACCCCAACACTTTCCTTATTGTGCACACACCTTTATCTTTATTGCTTGCATTTACTTTAATTGTTTGCTTGTTTGCTTGCATTTCACCATTGCTTTTCCCAAAACCAAACTCACTACACTCACATTTCACACATTGTCCATACACATATTCACTCACTCTTTCCATTTCTCATCTATTCCATCATTGCTAGAGCATTTGATCACACAAATTACCAAGGGATTAAGGAGCCCACCGATCCTCGTTGGAACGACAACCCCTCTCTTAACCTATATTTACCCCATACTTTGACGGTTCGTCACCAATATGTCTTTCTCCTTATTCATTCCATCAAGAATATTATCGCCACCCAATTCAAGTTTGCCAAGAAGTATAATTCTTCCTCCTTGGATCTATCTTTCTCACAATTTAAATTCACATCATTTTGCATGAAGAAAGGAGAAATAGTAGAGGATCTTGAATTAGGAAAAAGAATTTAGTTAATAGGACATCCGGATGGATTTTCTCGACCACTTACTATAATCATTCGTTTTCTTATAGTTCTGTCCATTTTTTGGACTTCCATCATTCACAAAAGTTGTTCCTAAGACCCTCATTTATCTTGCGGACTAACTTTCACTATCGTTTGTGCACTTACATGTTCTTGAATCATCATAAACAACAAAGATCATCTAGAATTCTGAAGATTTTGAGCAAGGAGGAGTGAAAAGAAGAAGAGGGTGCATAGAGCAACAATCCAAATCTTGGGACAATAAGGACCTGCTAGCTTTCTTCATGAGAATCTCTCAACCTATCTTTGCTTTTGTTTTGTTCAATTAATTCTTAAAATTATTGATGAATTATTCAAGCATGTGTGTATAAATTCTTATGGTTGGGGACTAGGAATGTATGCCTAGTTCATTGATGATGGATTGTATAACTTTGATGTTTTATCACTTTATGCATGTTGGTTGGTGCTTGGATATGTTTATTGCCTATTTGTGTTAGATGCTTGCTTAGGAATATGTCAAATTCTTGAGCATGTGTTTAATCTATTTTAGTGTGAGTTTGTAAGCATGACAATCTTATTAATTCTAGATAGATGACAATGAATATGATGAGTATGAGTATGAGGCTTGCCTTATTTGATTTCCTAAGCCTTGATCAATGCTTAAAATAGATTGGATTAAATTCTTGTTAATACCTTGTACTTTAGGGGTCTAATCAGTTCAGTCCCTGAACTTCTAATTTCATCAATTCAGTCCCTATACTTTCAATTTTCATCAAATAGGTCCTTATGTCAACTGTATCACATGTGTATCACATGTGTATCACATTTTTACTCCATTTTTTTTTCAAAAATCGTGTGTGATACACATGTGATACACATGTGATATAGTTTGACATGACATGTTTGTGGACTCGATGGTGATTTTTGAAAAAAAAAATTAAGTAAAAATGTGTTTTTTTTGATACTGTGATACACATGTGATACACCTATGATACATATGTGATACATATGTGATACACATGTGATACACATGTGATACATATGTGATACACATGTAATACAGCTGTGATACGGTATGAAGAGTTGACATAAGGACCTATTTGATGAAAATTTAAAGTATAGGGACTGAACTGATGAAATTAGAAGTTCAGGGACTGAACTGATTAGGCCCCTAAAGTTCAAGGTATTAACAAGAAATTAGTCCAAATAGATTAAACACATTCTTGATGAATTTAACTCACACTAAAATAGATTAAATAACACATGCTCACGAATTTGACATATTCCTAAGCAAACATCTAACACAAATAGACAATAAACATATCCAAGAATCAATCAACATGCATAAAACATCAAAGTTATACAATCCATCATCAATGAAGTAGAGCATACAACCCTAGTCCCCAACCATAAGAATTTATACACACATGCTTAAATAATTTATCAATAGTTTCAGAAATTAATTAAACAAAACTAAGGCAAAGATAGGTTGAGAGATTCTCATAAAGAAAGCTAGCAGGTCCTTGCTGTCTCAAGAGTTGGTTTGTTACTCCATGCACTCTCTTCTTCTTCTCACTCCTCCTTACTCAAAACCTCTAGGATTCTAGATGGTCCTTACTATTCATGATGATTCCAGAACATGTAAGTGCACAAACGATGGTGAAACTTGGTCTGTAAGGTAAATGAGAGTCTTAGGAACAACTTTCGTGTGAGACGGCCATCTTAGAGTGTTTGAGATCACTTGGCTTGGGTGAATTGATCTCACTTAATGAATGATCCCTTTGAATCAGATGTGGATAGATAAATAGAGATGTTGTGATCTTATAGGAATGGGAAGAATTAAACAATGGGAAAGCAAAATGGAATAAGGATGAGTGATAATGTGTAAGGGAATAAAGAGAAAAGTTATGAAAATGGTGTAAGGGAATGGGCAAAGGGATTAAATCAGATTTTTGCATGTGAGAAGTGAAATTTCTGACTTGGCCACATGGGAATGATGCAGCAAAACATGTGAGATGCTGTCCTTTTGTCGCACCACCGAGGGTGGTAGTTGTCCGGTGGTTCTGCCGCCGCTTGTGATGGTTCTCTGGAAAATTGCCAAAATTCAGAATTATACTCTTCTTTCTTCGGAATCTTTTTGTACTACACTTCCAAAGTTTTGACTCATCTGATTTTGATGTCCAAAAGTTATGGTTGACTTTTCGTCATTTTCTCAGAAGTGGTTCAAATGCACCAAAATGCACATTTTTGTGCCGAATTACTTCAACTCACATATTTAACCTAAAAACATGAAAACACACTTTAAACGCAACAAAAGACCTTCAGAGTAGCTTGATTCTCATAATTAAGAATACAATTTGCACGACAAATGTGTGCAAATCACACCCCCACACTTGAATCTTGCTTGTTCTCAAGCAAACACAAGACAATACAATAAAATAAACACAATACAATCACAAAATGGGAAACACAATAGCTTTTCCAACCACAGTCCTCAATGAGCTTACTAAGTTATAAACAAAAGTTAAAAGATCACATGTCAAGGCTTCACAAATCTACTAAGTGTTTAACAAGCGCATTTCAATCATGCTCGGGTGAACTATGTGGAAACCACATATACAATCAATCTCATGCAATCAAATAGCTAGGCACATCTAAATAACATTAACCACTACACTCGCAAAGATTACTAAGATATTTCCGCTCAAGTGCTTAGGGCTAAATATTGACTCTCATAACAATTGCACAAATAGTGTTCCCATAGGCTTGCTCATCAACCAACTCTCTACAATTAATCCACAAATCATTAGATCACAAGGACTTTCAATGGTGTAACGGGGCCAAAGGATGGTGGGTAAACAAGATGAATGGAATGGAAATATGAGTGGTTCTAAGTGTTTACAAGACAAATAAACGACTTTGAAACTCAAACATATGCTTCAACCAAAATAAGTTTCGTTTTCTCCTCTAACCCTTTATTCACAAACTATTTCCTTTTGGATTTCTTTTAGTTTTTCTCCATTTCTATTTTTCTTTTCTTGAGGAACTGTTTTCCTTCTTTTTGTTTTTGATTTTCTTTCTTTCTTTCTTTGAACAAATATAACAAAATAAAGAACTCTTGCACACTTGCTTTTTGATATACTACCGTAGAATTCCCAAGCATAAATATAAGAAGTCTATCTCTATCAAAGTCTCATAAACATAATGGAATGGATGAGGATGATGTTGTTATGTGTACTACGTACACGTGTCTTAGTTTGTTAGGTGATTATGTATATAAGTTTAGCTAACAGTTTATATCAGCAACTTGAGGAAAACATACAGAAGACTTTCTTTTTCTCATTTCTCTCTGCTCTCTTTCACTGCTTTCTCTCATTATCTAACATGGTATCAAGAGCCAGTGCAGACCTTGGATATGTGGTTCCGGGCTCGTTCGTTATTTTATTTCTCTGCTGCAACTTAGCTACTGATGTGAACGTAAAATACGTTCACAAAGTGCCTTTAATTACTGGATTTTGCTATTCCGAAAGCTTAATTGTTTGTTTAATATTTGTTTTTGTGATTTTAGGGAAAATATGAGAAAAATGTCAATTTCAACATAAAAGGTGAATTTTGGAGATTTTCAGCGTAATTCGGAAAGTCAACCGTGACTTTCACATGTGGAATAAAATATTGTACGAAGATTTCGGAAACCGTTCCGAATTCCGGCAAGTTTGTCGGCAAACCACCACACGCGGTGGCGAAACATAATTCAAATCTCCATTTTATTTTCCCATGTTTATATTTATTTTCATATTTATGTTTATATTTTATATTTATATTCATTTTTGATTTTATATATGTATATTTAGTTTAAATAATTGTTTGTTAATTTATTTCTTTTCTTTTGTTTTGTTTTGTGTTTTGTCTGCAGCTCACCACCAAGCCTTCCACTTCCAGCCACCTACCGAGACCACTTCACCTATTGCCTCCACCCAAGTTCCACCACCACTACAGTCCATTCTACCTACCCTCTCCACCACCGGCAACACTTCCCTCTCCTTGGCTGCTAGCATCACCAACCACCATCACCATCTACCACCGAGCTCACCTTCCATTCTCTATTTAAGAGAAGTTTCAACTTCACATCATCATCAACCAATCTCAATCACCACAAGCAACTCACGGCAATCACCATAATCAAAAATCATGCAGCAGCCCTTGTCCCTTCTGCCATCACCATGGCTCTCTGCACTCAATTCAATCAATTTTCCTGCAAATTCACAGTTCAACACAAGCAATCATCAATCTAATTTTCTTTGTTTTTCTGTTTTGCAGGTTTGGAAATTGGAAGCTGCTCTAAGCATCGTCCTTTGCCCAGAAATCACAGCAGCACCCCCGTGCTCCTCTGCTCACCATCTTTCCCACCGCCGCAATCTCGCCGTCGATCCCAAACCAGATGCGACGCCGTCGTCACCAGCCCGTGCTCGTTGCAATCGCCGTTGCTGTTCAATACCGTCGCGCCGTGAAGTGACTAATCCCAGAAGCCAATCTGCAGCTGCCTTCGCCGTTACTGTCCGGAGCTCCTCTCGCCGTACCACTTCACCGCCATCCTCAATTGCCACCGTGACGCCGCATCGATCCCACCTGCCATAGCCGGCCCTATGTTCTCTGCAATCAAACCGTCAAATCCTAGCAGCTCCGATTCGCCGCCGGTGAACTCAGCCATCACGACGTCGCTGCCCAGGACCCGAGCCCGTGCCTTTGATTTCGCAAAGCCCAGATCTGTCCACCATCGCCGCTGCTGTTCATCGTGCTTCCACGCCGTCTCCGCCGCATCCAGCGCACTGCCTTACCGCACCTCACCGGCGCCGTCTCTCAAGTCCTCACAATTCTCTCGCTCTCTTTGCTGGAAAAAGAAGGAAAATAAAAGATGATGAATAAGAGAGAAGAATAGCCACGGGTTTGACTGGGAAGAGAAAGAATAATAAAGATTTCAGCTTTGAAAAGTCAAAGAGAAGTCAAAATCTGACTTGGGCTTTGACCTGCTTTGACCCACACCAGGCCCATTTCAGCCCAATGGCCCAGGCCCAATTGCTCACTGCACCCGCCACATCCAAAAATTACGATCTCCATAGCTGAGTCTGCCACCTTCGCCTGCCAGACAGTGTCCATTTTCATGGACACAACAGTAACATTTTTCCCAAACTCATTTATTTATTATAATTTATTTTTGTTTAATTAATTATTCGTGAATAATTTTGGGAAATGTTATTGTGTAAATATTTGTTTATTTTCTATTTTGCATAATAATTGTGTGATTTGATTTTTCTAAGTTGCTTTTGTGTGATTGTTTGTTTGATTCTGTTTTACGGAAAACTTTTATGTGCTTTTGTTATAGGGTTCGAAAGTTATAATATTTGCATGTAATTGGAGCTAGAGTTAGGAATCCGATTCACCTAATAGTTTTGGAAACCTAATTCACAAGTAGTAAAGGCTTTGGACAAAGGTCGGAATCAAATGAAAAAGATTGCAATTAGATGGACTTTTCCATACTAGGTTGTGCACTTGAATTAACGATTCTTTTCGATGCTTTGAACATGGTTTGACTAGCTAGCTTTCTAGACTAAGATGACGTGTTTAATTGATTGATCTAGGTGCTTTCACTTAGGTTAATTTTCAGAGAGAAGTCTAATTGGGAAATAATTAGCTTTCTAATGTTTCACAATGTTAATTTCGATCATATGACTTAGAGAAATCAATATTTGTGTGTGTTTTTCTTGTTTTCAAAAATAATAAAAATCCAAAAAAATATTTCCTTTTAATTATTTATTGTTTTCAAAAATCTCAAAAACCCCCAAAAATACTTTTGTATATAATGTATATTTTTGTAAATAGAAACAATACTGTATAGTTTATTTAATTTTGTATATATATATTCTTTATTCTTTATACTTGTTAATAATAATTCTTTATTTAATTTAATTTTTCGTGACATTGAAAAGTAAATATAACAATCCTCTGTGGGAAAAACTTTTATTTCCCATTATACTTTACAACGACAATTGTTAGGAATTTAGGTAATATTTAATGACTACGGTAAAAACCGAACAATCAGCTACATGTTTCTCAGTCTTTCCTCTACGTTCTGATTCTGGTTGTACTATGTTTTGGTAGTTGTGGTGGTTTGTGGTTCCTCGTCTGAAATTATTGTGGTTCTTGTGGTTGTTGTTGTGTAATTCGCTGGTTCTTGTTTACTTGTTGAGGATTTTGGTTCGTTGTACTTGGATTTGCTTGGATTTGCTGCGATTTGGTTCGATTTGGTATTTCGACGTTGTGGTTGTAGTTCGTCTGTGGTTATTGAAGTTCTCTGGTTGTAATTGTTGAACTTGGAGTGTGTTTTTTGTAATTCTTGCTGGTATTTGTCTTGAATTTTCTCTGTTGCTACTCGATTTGGATTGGTGTTGTGGTTTTGTCCGTCTTTATCTCTCAATTGGTTCTTGGTGTTATACCCTAGATTTTGGGGATTTTGGATTTCGTTGGGATATGTTTTCTTTTTGATGATTACCAAGAAAATTCGTTGGGATCGTTGGGAAGCAAGATGTCATTGATGGAAGAAAATAATATTGGTAGCAAATTGATGTGCAGAAGGTAGAAAAATTGATGCAATTGTGATTGTGACTTGTTGACTTGGTGAAAAAAAAAAACAAAGAAAATCAAAGTGTAATTTGGGATAATTGAAGTGTTGTGCAGAATTCTGCTGTGTTGGTAGAATTTGGTATAGTTCCCTTCAAGAAGGAATTTGCTACTGTTAATCATGAAGCAGAACAATGAACTACATAATTGTCTACTATGAAATTTCTGCAATTTAATTTCGGTCCGGTTAGATAACTCTAACTATGTCACATGGAAATTTTTGTTAGAGACAATGTTAAAAGGTTGTGGCCTGTTGATATATGTCGATGAATCATTTCCTTGTCCTCCACGACACATGATAGGGGAAGAAGATGAGGTTACATCTGAAATGACGAAGCAGTACATGAATTGGGAGCAAAACGATGCTGCCGTAATGTCTATACTTGCAGCTACACTGTCTAGTGATGTCCTCTCCTTTGTTGTCGGCAGCAAGACCTCTAGGGAACTTTGGTGTTTGTTTAAGGAGAGGTATGGTTCTACTTCTCGTTCTAATAGAATGCATCTCAAGACCAATTTTCAAAATCTCCAAAAAGGTTCAAATTCTATTAACCAATATTTTCTTCGAGTTAAGATAGCTTGTGATCAGCTTGCTAATGTGGGAGTTCATATGCCAGATGAAGACATAATTGTCATTGTTCTTCATGGTTTGCCCTCCACATTTCCTACCATGAAAACTATAATTAGGACAACAAAATCCCTAGTTTCACTGCAAGAATTGCGATCTCTTTTGTTGATTGTTGAAGATGAGATTGAACTAGCTACCAAGTCCACTTCTTTGCCTTCTCATCTAGCAATGGCTGCATATAGTGATCCTCCCAGAGGTACTATATCTTCTCATCTTTTTACTGATAGTTCCTTACCTAGTATTGGTACTGTTTTAGTCCCTCCTACGACTGTGTGTCCAAATGTTGGCATTAGTTCCAATGCTACTAGCTATAATCATGCAATCGTCAATCTTAATGGTCGAGATAAGAACAATGGTGTCTTTGGTTATTCTCGTTTTACTCCAAGAGGTGAACAGAGAGATATGTTCAATTCAAATGGTTGTACCAATTTTTGTAATGGAGTTCAACATAAGAAAAATACTTTTGATCATCAAGTTCCTCAAGCTGGATGTAACAGTAACTCTCAAAGTTTTTGCTGTCCTGGTGATGTCTGTCAAATATGTTCACAATTTGGACACATTGCTGAAACTTGTCCTCAAAGATCTGCTTCAAGGCTCCTTTATAGCTTACAACCAAAAACTTCGGCAGCATCTCATAAGGTCAATTTTTCACCTGAGAGCCAAATTTCCGAGTTTTGTGTCTCTGCTCAAGAGTTTGAGGAAAATTTCAAGTTGGGTTTTGAAAAAGAAAGAATTGTTTCTGTTTTGGTTGACAAGAAAAAGGAAGACTCTGTAGGTTCTGATTTAGTTGACAAGAAAAGGGTAGACTCTGTAGGAAGTGAAGTGCGTCTCGCTGCAATTCAAAAGTTCATCCAAGAAACTAAATTGGTTAATGAAGCTGAGTGCAAGGAAGGCTTCACTGCATCTCTATCTACTGATCTTGGAAAAGAAACAGAATCTGAGAATTTCTTTGATGTGAAAAAGAAGCAATTGTTGGAGGAAGTTACAGAGAAAAAGGTTCATGATACTACCAAGATTAATGTGGTGAGAATTGGTTATCCAGGACTGCAAAGTGGTACTAATCCAGCTGCACTCTAGTTATCAATTCCCACTTTGCCTGCTCCTTTCATTTCCGAAAACCCTTCAATGATCTCTACATCTTCATTTGGGATTTCCAATCACAAGTATTCTCTGTATGCAACTCAGGTTTCCTCTAATCTCTCAGAATGGCAACGTGTTATGCTCAAAGAAATTGAAGCTTTTCTGCCACAAATCTCTTAGCAGCTTCCTTCTGCTCCTCGGGATAGCACTTCATTATATTGTAGGCAGGCCTCTCATCCTATGGAGCTATGCCAGTCACTGCCTCTCATTAATCTTGGTTGAAACCAATTCTATAAGTTTCTATATCTATTGCAACGGGGGGGGGGGGGGGGGGTGAAGTGTACTACGTACACGTGTCTTAGTTTGTTAGGTGATTATGTATATAAGCTTAGCTAACAGTTTGTATCAACAAGTTGAGGAAAATATACACGAGACTTTCTTTTTCTCATTTATCTCTGCTCTCTTTCACTGCTTTAATTTCTCTCATTATCTAACAGATGTGAGTGAACAAAGGAAAGCTATTGAGTGATCAGCTTGAAAGGGTTATTCCTAGAGTTCGTGTTTGGAGGGATTGTGATTACTTTGGCCATGATGCTCAACTAATGCCTTACTCATCTCTAATTCCTCACAAATCAACATATAATTTCAAGAGGTCTTTGAGCAAGTTCTAGGTTCAAAACTCATGAATTGTGCACACATGAATAACAAGTAAATGTATGAAATATGCAAACATATAAATTTTCAATAGGCTCAAATCTTCATAATTTGGTATCCATGTCAATGTGTAGCTCAAATATACTTCTTGAATTGCAATCAATTAATCAACAAATGTGATGTATACATGGAATTTCAAGCAATCAATCACAAATTATACATATTAAACTCAAAGCAAATCACACAAAACCATGACATATAATGAACATTCTCATGAACATAACAAAGTAAGTTCAATTCATCATTAGGGTTGGAAAGCATTGACACAACAAATGAAGAATAAACAGAAAAGAAACACAACAAAGTTTCAGAAAGACAGAAATATGCCCAGCCATTCGGTCAAATGTCACCATCCGGATGACATTATCTTCTGCCCAAATTGAAAACAATGGAAATTTTCGAAAATTTTGAAACGTTTTGATGGTTTTGAAGCCAAACCTCACCCCCACACTTAAACTTAAAATTGTCTCCAATGTGATAAATGCATTTAACAATTTGCGTTGGGTGATGGACATAATAATTGACAACACAACACCAATAAACACAATAAACAAATTAACAAAATGTAAGTGAAGTGATGTTGTTAGGTTATTTTTCATTCACTATCTGAAGATTGCTTTGACTTTTGTTGATGATTCGAGAATTGTGATCTTTTTGCACTCTTAAGATGAATGGGAATGGTTATTGTGCATGGGAATGGTCATTGTGTGCTTCTATGGTAAAGCTTTATGCATTTCAAAAATTAGAGACGGCTAAAAAGTTGAACTCAAGGCATGGAACCTACTAAAAAGGCTAATTTCAGTTATCCCTCTGAACTTTACACTAAATATTATATCAGTCTCTACTCTTCTAATTTTATCAGTAACACCTCTATACCTATCAACTTGATCAATCTATCCTAACCATTAATCACTTTGGTAATTTTGATTGTTAAGTGCTGATGTGACTTTAAATAGACCTGGCCTTTTGACGATATGTGAATGAATAGAAGTGCCAATCAGCTTAAGTGCTAGCGTGGCATCTCGTGGGCTCTATTAGATTATGTGGTGCACTGTGATCAGAGTGCATAGTGGGTTCCATAAATCAAAATCCATGAATCTAGCATTGGGATAAGGAAGAGTAGAGAGAGGATCCTTAGACAACTTAAGGGTTGGGTTAAAAGTGATGGATTCATGTGCACCATTCCTTTAGGATTCTTGTCAAGTAATGCCTCTCCAAGAAAATTGTAGACCATAGGCTCATTGTCTTGCATCTTATCACTCTTAACTTGCTTCTTGGTTGATTCAATGTCTTATGGAGAAGTATGCTTAGAGACTTCCCTAGAGGAGTGCACATCCCTAGCTGGATCCATGGCCTTTCTGGCCTCATCCGCTCTACCTTATGCCAATATGTCTTTCTCCTTATTCATTCCATCAAGAATATTATCACCACCCAATTCATGTTTTCCAAGGAGTACAATTTCTTCCTCCTTGGCTCTATCCTCCTCACAATTTAAATTCACATAATTTTGCACGAGGAAAGGGGAAATAGTAGAAGGGGGATCTTAAATTAGGAAAAAGAGTATAGTTAATTAATATTGTTATCGTACACCTTATTGGATCAGAGATGGAAATTTCATTGGCTTTCTCATGTTCTTTGCCTATAGAATTTGGCTTTGGTTGTGAAGGTAATGCTTCTTGTTGGTGATGACACAACTTTTTGGCCATTTGACCAATTTGAACTTCAAGTTTCCCAACTTGAGATGCAAATGTACGTGGAAATGTTTTGGTTCGTCTTCACTTGGCTTTATGTCAAAGCAGCTAGTAGATCTTCCATAGGGTTCTTTTTTGGCTCTCGAAGTGCAATTGGTACCCCTTCAAGGATAAGTCTAGATAGAAATTCGGGAGGTGCATTACATGCTTTAGAACCATGAGAGCCTTCATGAGATACACAATAGACTTGACTACTTTCATTAGCTCTATGAGCGTGTTGCATAACAACTTGTTCCCATTAAATGCTTGAGTACCAAAATGCGGTTTCTATTGACCTTGTTACCATAAGATGAAGAACAAGAAGAAGAGTTAGGGCCTTGATACCCTCTTGAGAATTCCCGCAATGTTTCATATTAATATTGCTTCGGTTATTCTTCCATCCGAAATTCGGATGGTTGTGCCATTTGGGATTATATGTATTGAAAAATATGGATTATTCATCGATGACCATTGAAAAGAATTAATTGCTTTCGCTTGTTCTTCTACAAAATCTGGAAATTTGGATGCAAGGTGACAATCATGAGTAACATGTAGCGATGACTTACAAATTAGACAAAGTTAAGAAGATGAAGTACTCTTTACATGAGATGAAGGACCATGCTTGTGTGCTTGAAGTAGTAAGCCAAACTACTTGTTCAATGAAGCCACAAGTTTCTCCAGCTTGTTATTTATTAGATCATCTTCTCAATGAACATGTGAGATATCATCAACACCTCTCCCACGATGTTCAACTTCAATCCACCCTCTAGCATCGTGCATGTCTCGAGTTCTACCACCATGTGAACTTAAATCATGTCATCTCCCCTAGGGACGAACCTTCCCTCTGGCATAGCTGCATTGAAGCACCTAATTATAGAAGTCAAACACCACCAGCCCTCATTGCCGCTTTACCCGTTAAGCCTACCAAACTGAGACAACTTGACGATGGGTGCTCTAGGATTAAACACATGGGACAAGCTAGCACAAGCTTCTCATAGAAGAACAAAACGTTCACCTTCATTAACTGTGTAAGCTTGAAATGTTATACCCACTTAACCAAACTTGACACTTCGAGTTCAATAGGAACAAAAACCACGGAAGACATATAGACAACACTAAACCGGTCTACCATAATCACTAATCTCAGCATTGCACCAATACTCCTCCCACCCTTCTCAGACTTTAACGTAGTGGGAAGATTTTTGAGTTTGACCCAAACTCTAATATTTAGTACGAAGCTCTACTAGGGACGGATCCGATAGTCCATCATAAGCTGCAACAACCCCTATGACGTTATCAAACCACTATGGAACACCGCGCAGTGAACCATCACAAATCCCAACCGTATCAAAGCGGGCCACATAGAATTGTTAGGTGTATTGGTGTTTTAAGTCTTTTAAGTCTTCTCTTTCTCTCTGTCTCTCAATTCTCTATTCAAACTAGAGTGTTTTTTTTTTATTGAACCATAGTTTCTTTTATATAAGCCTCTAATTTGTAGTCTCTTCTCTCTTTTAATTTGCGAAAAAAAAAAGTGTATTCTCTTTTATGACACAAAACAAAACTTATGAGCCTCCAATGTTTAAAAGCATTTGAGTCTCTAACTTCAGAACTTATTCATAGATATATAATTCTAATATTCTATTGTTATAGCCTATACATTTCTGATTGTTGGATTGTGGTTTAATTATTATATATTGAATAATTTTTTATTGTTGAATTTTGATTTTAACGCATTATTATTTATTAATATATGTCTAATTTATGAAAAAAAAAAAATATATATATATGTCTAATTTTTTCTTTATTGTTGGATCGATTGCATATTTTGTTTGGGATATTATTATTTTTTTCTTGAGCAGTCAAACTCAAAGAATTTACTTCGCCTTGAGTCCTCGAATGCTCAAGGCTAGCCCTGCCTTCGTTCTGTATGTTGTCCAAAAGAGTTTAATTCGAGAAAAGTCTTAATGAGGCTACTTCATGTCACAATTCTAACCTTATATTAATTTTTAGACGAAAATAAGTAAAGACATTTTTTTCTCGATTCTTCCAATGAAGTATCTATATATTTTTCTTGTTTGTATTATATAATTTGTTCGGACAATATATTTAAAATTTTGGAATTACAAATGTGTTTTTATTTTCTGCATTCACGTTTCTGATTCGCCGTCTATGTTTATATATCTGATACTCCATTCGTTAAAGGCCGAGTACCCTTTATCAAAAGACAAAATAATAAATTAGAAAAGCGAAAATAGAAATGAATTAGTGAGCTTTTGCGGACCATCGCTATCATGGTTCCTTGGAGTCACTATCCTATCAACCTTTAAAATAATACCAACCATAAGTAACCCCATCCTTTTCTTTTTCTTTTTCCTTTTCCCTTTTCCTCTTTTATTTAAATATATATTTTTCTCTCTGTCCGATTCGTCACCGGTTTTTTGGGTACGAGCCGCGATCGTAGAAGCCATAGCCGCCGATTCGACGACCTCAAACTGCTTCTTCCCGGAGATCTCTACTTCTCACTTCTCCTACTCCTTTCAGGTAATTCCTACTTTCTTCCTATTTCCTTTTGATCTGGTTTTTCCTGTGGTTCCCGAGAAATGCTGCAAAGGAAAAGGAAACAAATTTTCTCCATGCTTTTTTTTGGAAAAGCATCAGATTCCGAATTTGAATTTGCTTTGATTTGATCTTTTTCTGCGGTTTCTTTTGCAAACAAATTGAGCTTTTTAGCAAGTTCTATTGTGAAATTAAGTTGATTTAGGCTTGTATGAGGTCCACGCTTGCTTTTCTTTCCCTTTTTGAAATTTCAAAAAATTGAAAGGTCTTGCACTGTTTATACGTAGCGTGATTAGTTTTCCTTTATTTAGTTTAAGGGTAATTATTTACTGTTTATTTACCGAGGGAGTTGGTAGAGGAAATAGTTAATTGAAGTGCTGTGATGACTGGTGTATAACTGTTTCTTCTAATGTTATCATTAATTTTGTAGTACTAGTACTGAATTATGTGATTGTTGATATCCTTAACTACATGCATGTGATTTCGTGAATTTGTAATTTTCAACTTCCAGATAGATTAAACGTCTTACAAAAACATTGTTGAACATGTTCTATCTAATTTGAGTTCATATTAACTTTCGCTATAATCAGTGAATCTGGATAGTATGAAAAAGCTTTGACATTAAATGATCAAGAGCAATTCCTTGGTAGTTTAATCTTCTTAGTTTCTTGGTATATCACTAACCTTGCAAATGCTAAAATTTTATTACTAGTCTGACAGTGAGTTATTGTGAATGATAGTTAGGTGGCGTTGGTTGTTCTTAGGAGTGGTCAACTGAATAGAAAACGCATCTTGGTGCACAGATGAGCAGAACTGATGTTATTTGCAGTAGAAGGAGGAGGGTTCTTCTCATCTTCAGCTTCTGGGTATAGCAAAGGCTTGACCCTTCTTCTCTTGGGTCACAAGGACGAAGATAAACCCATGAGAGTTTCGCCGTGGAATCAGTACCAGTTGGTGGACCAAGGATCTGACACTCACCTCCAGCTGGCTTCCACGAAGAACCGACTTTCCCGCGGTTGCGCCTCCTTTGTTTGCTTTGGTCGCGCTTCCGCTGGGCCTGACACTCCATCTCCTCTTAAAGTGGGCCCTGCCCAACAGCAGGATGTCTTGCATGAGTCTGTTGTTTCTGATAAAGGCAAGGATCATGCTGCGACCCCCGATGATTTTCATAATGGAAGAAAAGTTGTTCTCAAAAGTAGCTTGAAGAAACCATCAAAAAGCGCACCAGTTAAAAGCGCACCAGTTCCTGTTGAGAGTGCTAATGAACATGATGCGTTGAGTGAAACAGATAGTCACATTCCTGGCCAAGCAGAAAGGAGAAAAGTACAGTGGACCGATAGTTGTGGGAGTGAGCTTGTTGCGATCAGGGAATTTGAGCCCAGGTATTTGAGATTTTTCATTAACTATTATGAATCACGATGATCTTAAAATTTTCTTTATTTCAGCATTAGGCATTAGGTTCACCATGTAAATGACACTGACATGCTCTCCAGAAACTATGCCTCCTTTCTTGTTGGCTGTTTTCTGACAAGTAGCATTGACTGTCTCTGAATGGACTTTGATAGGTCTGGTGTTGAATTTTTATTTATGTTACATATATTACTGAGGAGAAAGCTAGATGGTTTAGAGAGGTCTTTAAGGAGGATGAAGCTAGAAGGGGTGTGATTTAAAGTGGTTGGGATCATCAGGGGAGATGTTTTCTAAGTGATAGCTTCTCAGGATCCTGGAGAAGTAATTAAGGATGATCTATAAATGTTTAGTCGGAGTTATTTACAAATGGGGTTGTTGATGCTCGTACTAAATCACTGAAACTACTTGTTCTATTTATGTATGCGAACTCAATAAGAAAACATAAACCATATACAGTAGTTTTCTTGTATGGCCTTTACTTAGCAGCTTTATTATTAGCAGAATAGTTTTTGGCATTGAAATAGTTTATCTCAAATTTTCTCTTATAGTTGTGATAAACTATAAATTATCTTGTACGAGGGCAGCATTTTAGTAATCATGTTGGTTTTGATTCTTATTCGTCAGAATTGGTAACATCTAAATGGGAAATCAGCGTCATGCTCCTTCTAATTCTAGACAGTCGGTAAGAACTCTAATGGAAATGCCCCACTCCGCTTCCTTCCCGTTCCAATTTGTCGTTACTTCATATTCCAGTCCAATTCTTTGATGATGCCAGAATGAGGAAGAAAATAATGCAGATTGAATAGGGAGCCCCACTCTCTCCACAATATCTTTCTAGTCCTCTCTTGTCAAGGGGCTATCTGTGTATCAACCGTATCTATCAACAAATGATATACGAATAAAACTCGGGAATCAATGGTGGAATAAGTGAAAAAGATTCGATGTGTGTAAGAAGAGATTTGTGCATATATGAAGAAAGTATATGGGATTTGGTTCAATTGGTTTTGATAGTATTACTACCTATTTCACGGTAAGATTTGGCAACCTGAGTTGGGTGACTACATCTTAGAGAAATTTGTGAGATATAAGGGGAATGATGAGGGGAAGAGACCATCTACTTATTTGGGACCTAGTCCAGAAAAGAGGGGATTAGCCACTGGAAATGTATTGAGAAGGAATAAAGCTTTGTTAGGAAATTGTTGTGGACTTTCCATCTTTAAGGTCAACTCTATATGGCGTTCAATTATTAGGAGCAAGTAGTGGGATTCCCATGTAGTGGGAGTGGTTCTTTGCATTGTCCTTAGGAATATATCTCCCAGGGTTATTGTTCTTTCTCTTTGTTGTCTAAATTTGTTGTAGGGAGTGGTGACAAACTTAATCATGGGCAAAGATTCGGTATGGTGAATCATCTTTCTTTTCTTTGTTTCCTTGTGTGTATTATCTTTAAATCAACATGCCATGACATCTACTCCTGCTTCCTTTTCACCTTCTTGTTCAGTTTCTTACGTAAAAATTCAGTAAAACAGATACTGCATAATTTTCAGATCTATTGTTTTTATAATAACTTTTTTGTTGAATCCAGGCTGTCCCCATGTTGTGTCATGCTTATGAGCTTTCACGTGTTAATTCTTTTTAATTTTTTAGAAATATTGCTGCCCAGTTTAAAGCCTTATATGATGTATGGAATCTTAGTGTAGCTACTGAAGTGGAGATCTTTTGCATGGTAGTGGCCTATAGGAAACTAATTTTAGTGATTGACTCCAAAGAACAAAAGACCGTGTGCTTGTTATCTTCCCATATTTTACTTAGCAACTTTGGATTAGGTTGCTTCAAGTGCTCAGAGGAGTGAGTTTGTCAAGAAAGTGTATTCTTGATGGTCGTGACTTGGTTCTTGGGGTTAATGGGAATGTGTTGTTCTCTGAAGATACGCAGTGTAGCCCTCTTGATTGATTGCTTGGATGGAATGTGTGTGAGTTTGATATATACATTATTAGTCCTCCTTCCAGCAACTTAAGCTGTTGATTTGTGTTACATGGTATATAGCTCTCGTTGCAGAATCTTTTGTGATCATGACCTCCAATCCCCATTCCCTACCTGTTTGTTAATTTGCTTCCTTTTGTCTGCCTCTCCATGTGCAGGATGGGGTTGCACATGAGGGAGGGTGTTGGATTGAGATATAAGGTTTGGCATGTCCTCTAACAACTTAAACTTTTGGGGTCGTCTGATAGAAAGAAGAAAAGTTACCTTTTTGGTCCTTGTGTTTTACCGCTTTAGCCAATTTGATCCGTGTTTATTTCTGTTTACATTTGGCGTTTAATTGTGCAGGTGGGGGTTGTCCCTTTTTGCCAATTTTGTCCTTGTCTTTTTCCTCTTTTGCCAATTTTCTTTGCGTGTTTTACATTTTAAGCCAATTTTGTCAATGTGATTTGCTCTCACGTGCACAAGTAAAGACTAAATTGACGGAAAGGACCACATAGGTTAACAGACTTGGGCTAAATTGAAAACACATGGGCCAAATTGGCTAGGAGTAAAACACAGGAACCAAAAAGCTAATTACGCCTAGAAAGAAACCATAGAGTTTTGAAGACAAGGTGGAGGAAGTGGCTTTTTATTTTTTTCCTTTTTTCATTTTATGCTGAGCTTTGATGGACATCTTGTCAATCCATTTCTTGTAATTCATCTTTTAGATGTTTTAATAAAATTTTATGTTTTGTATAAAAGGCCATGAAATATGTATATATGTGTCAGGACATCCTTCTCTGTTGAAGCATGAAAAACTAAAAATAATTGACCATCACTCAACTGCTGGGGTAATGAAAGAAAATAACTAACGAGGATTGTCTATAATCAATCTGCTCCTGATTATAATTGTGGAACACTCTGTTTTACTAAACCTGTCTGATATGTTGAGAGCTTAAGTTTTACACTCCATATGTTATATGTTCTTTTCATGATGTTTCTCTTGCAGCTTGTGATGCAAATAGTAGTTACTTTCTTGTTCTTTCATTTTCTGTTTCCTACTTCATTTATATGTTTTTCTGAGTGGAAACATGATCCAATTGGCAGTGAAGGGGATGGATCAGATGATGAATTCAACAATGGGAATGAAAGAAGTTGTTTGTGTGTGGTTATGTAGATTGGCTCTGTACCTGATGATGATTTGGGCTGGACTTCTCATTAGATGCAACAATGCATCAGGTAACTTACCGCTAACAGTGCTTTTTTGGTTGATTTACTTATTTCTGGAAGAAGAAGAAAAGCGGTTTTTGAGTTGATACGGAATACCACCATAGCAAGGATTACTTTTTCTGGCTATGCTCATCACACTGAACAGTTCTGTCTATATCGGGTTTGCTGTGGGTTTCAATTTTGTCACTCCAGGTTTGGGGACATTGTTTTGTTTATTCTCCATGTGTGACTCTATTGTTCATTGTTTTGTCGTAATTAATGTGTTTTTTTTTCCTCATGATTTTGCTTTAATGAATTTTTATTTATTTCTTTTCACCTAAAATGCTTCGAAACACGGCTGAAATATGAGATTCTGGTGTGTCTTGGGGTCATTATACTCAAATCTTTAAATGGACTCTCTTACTGATGTTATGCCCATATCCAAATCATATTCTTTTGAAATTAGGGTTTTATATGTCTGTGTATTAGTGTATTATGCTTATCTGTGATTGGATTATCTAATTCAACAAGATACTGTTTATGTTGAGATCTGGAAATGAGAAAAAAACAAAAGAATAGAAAAAGAAACAGTCTCAAAGATTGGTATAGAGGATTGACTCGTGGCCTTCATTTGTGGTAGCGTAACTTGTGGAAAGAACAGAGAATAATAGGATATAGGGTTTTTATCACATATAGTATCTGAACTATTTCTCAATTATATATTTGGTACGTGAACTTCAATTTTTATCACAAGTAATATCTACAGTTTTCGATTTCATCTCTTGTGGTACCTAAGATCATTTTTGTCACAAATATATGCTCGTGAGGGTGCGTGTTAAAAAAAAAGGCTAAAATGTAAAACTTTGGGTACTATTTGTAACAAAAATTGAAAACTTTGGGTAATACTTGTGACAAAAATTAAAAACTTTGGGTACTACGTGACAAAAATTGAAGTTCAAGTACTGCAAGAGTTGAAATCGAAAACTTTGGGTATTATTTGTGACAAAAAATTAAAGTTCAGGTACTAAGTATATAATTGAGAAATAATTCAGGTACTATATGTGATAATAACCCTAGGATATGTAATATGAGCTTGAAGTCTGTTGGTTGTGTAATAATATGATTGTTGTTGCTATTAGAGATGCTAAAGTTGATCAATGTGATGTGTTGTAAAATGGGTGGAGGACCTGCCTGCCTGCCCGCCCTTTAATACTCGGTTGGTCTATTGTTGGTGCATCCTCTATTCCCCTTCTATATTTAGTGAAGTCCACTCTCTTCATGTTGGTTGGTTTTGTTCTTGGTTTTCTTGGAGATACACAAAAGGTGAAAGACTATTTATGTATATATGGTGGTTGCAATGGAAGGCAGTTGCATTTGCGAAGGTTTTGATTCAGACATCGATGTACCAATTTGTGCGATGAAAATATGCAACAAACCCAGTATAGTGTTGATACTTCCTATCGGGAAATTAGAGTTCGATCACCGAATGAAAAGTAGTGTTTCATATTCTTCTTTTATTTTTAAATTGCTGTTGAAACCTTGATGGGGATAAATCCATGTTAATCTTCCTTATTGATTAATATCACAACTAAGATGGTAGTAAAGTATACCTCATGAGAAAAAAGTTGAGTTCTCGAGGCTTTACCAAAATATCATGCATAAATGTGAATCGGGTCTTACATTAATCAATTGTTTAAAATGAGAGTAAACAATTAGTTCAAGGTAGGAAGTGAACTATCCATTTGTGTCCATTAGGCCTTCTCTGTTAAGGAAATTCATATCTTTTAAAGTACGGAGTTTTGATCTTATTCGTCAGTTCAGATGATTTAAAATAAATCTAACGGCTGATATTAAAACTCCACACTTTAAAAAAAAAAATTTAAAGACATCTTTACCTGAGAATTATTGTTGTGTCCATTACTCAATGTTATCATATATATGATCTTAGATGATTTGGATGTGATGGTGACATTGTGTGTTGGATTCAAGTGGTTGGTTGGTTTTATATTATGCGCTCTTGATTTTATGATTGTTTCCAAGTATCGCTGGGACACTAAACACTGGGAAAGAAAATCTTGGTTTCTTAGAAAACAAAGATGATTCTTCAAGAATTTCACTTTGCGAACCAAACAAGCGCAAGTGTCTTAATAAGTCTTGGATAATACAAAGCTAGTTGCTTCTGAGTCGCGATCTTTTCTTTGAAGTCCTTGAAACAACTCTTTTTTACGTCACCCACCGCAAATGAAGGCACCCAAATATTTTGATATTTTGAATAAACTCTTCGAGGCAATCTGAAGAGCTTCACTAGTTTTCTCATTAGAGTATTTTACTTTGCCATTGGTGTTGTTTACTAAACTTGAATGAGGTTAAGGAAGAATGAGGAAAAGATGAAATGAAGGTGGATGAATCACTCCTATGGAGATGTTTATTAACGTTTAGAATCAGAATAGAAACGAATAGTTTTTTGGATTATTGAAAAATATGAGGGTATTTTTGGTGGAGACGCTAGTTTTGCCGAACAATGTAGGGCTTTTTGTTTTGGGAAGTCTATTAGATAATTTTTTTGTCACATCAGAGAGAATTGAACCCTGACTAACCTAATCTTACCCGAACTCCCCACTCTTCCTCACCATTTAAGCCAACCTCAAGGGCTCCAAACAATGTCATGATATAGAACCACAATGAGAAATATACTAGCCCCATTAGGGTTAAATCCTTTTAAGGTTATCAGGTGGACTTTTTTGTTTTTTGTTTTTCCCTCATTTAGACTAGAAATTTTCTTCTTTGCAGTCCATTAGAACTCTCATATACACTTCTCAACAAAAAAAACAATCTCACTTATAGATATAATCACTACTTAAGTAATCTCACGTACACCTACTGGTTAAAGTACATTCCTAGAACTGAAAAATAAAAATAAAAATTAAATAACTTGAACTACAACTCGATCATGAGAGATGGCACCAAGTGATCCAGATCCCACACCTACACCTTCTTCACAGGTTCAAGATGGTACTTCAAAGTCATCACACCATCAGGGTGTACCCAAAGAAGCTTGAACTCGCCTAATTAATACAGCCATGGTAAGCGACCTCTACTACTGGCCCTTCTTGTATAATCACCGACACAAAATGACACAAATGACGGAAGTTATCAAGATAATCAATATAGTCACATACATGCCTAAGCTTATCCAACCTCGATAAGTAACCTACTAAACACACCTCAACAACTCACCCAATAGGCAATTGGACTCGATGAGAACCACAAGGCCCATCTAGCTTGTTTCTATCGTTTTCCAGCTGCTCGGTAGGGACACACCTGAGCATGTCTTGGGTGCCTGCGAGGACAGAGACCAAGGTCAAAGGAGGTTGGTGTTTACCAACCAAATACCCTCCGATGCTCAAGTTAGTCTCGAGTTGATATGGGAGCAGAATAATGGTATGAGATTCGGAGAGAACCTACCTAGATAAGTAGCAAAAACTGAGGTCAAGCTTCCCTAGCATGGGAGACATCTCCTGACACGAGAGAATATTCCCTAGTCCACTACCTTGATCCGTGTATCGAGAAATAACGGCGCCTGGTGCTGTATGGGTGTAGTGTTCAGTGTGATTCAAGAGGTAGTGGATCTACACGTGTGCCAGCTGGGGCATCTAGGTATCGAGTGAGTTGGAAGATCTCGATACCCGGTCAGGGGATGTCTGCTGTGTGGCCGGAAAGGAAGCGTGAGGTCAGTACACCCGGCCTGAACTTACTGGTACCGTTGGGATACTATCAGGGCTTTAAATACGGCCTAAGGCTTACTAATACCGCGGGGCATTGTCAAGGCTTGTGTCCTCGGTAAGGATTGCCTACCGAGTGATTAGATGTTACATAGGTTTACTGGTACCGATGGGGTACTACTAGGGGTTTGAGACATAGCCTGAGGCTTACCGATAACGTTGGGTACTGCTAGAGCTTTATGATAGGGATTGTCTACCGAGTTGTGTAGCATTACCAAGCCCACAGATGAGCTGCCCAGTGATATAGAGCTACTCTTGACCCGACAGGGTGTCTGTTCCAGGATAGATATGAAATAGTAGCAACATAGCCCAAACTAATAGAGAAACCCTACAAGTAGAATTGTGTTAGGAATATAAGTCTGTTAGTTTGTTATCTTAAGGCTCCACGTATATTTTCCGGTATTACATGTATTCATTGATTACAGCTGTTAAGGTTTGCCATGTGGTATTCATCCAATGGCTCAGTTAGGTCTATCTCAGCCATATATATATTACACCTGATGTAACAAACTTAGTTAGTCAATACAGCTCATTTTCTTCGTTTTTCATTTCTCTGTGAGGTTTCTCTCTGGTTTGGTTGTCTTCTAACAAATTGAACCACTGACACAAGAATTTTCAGTCCTTTGCTCTAATCATCGTCACCCACTCTCGCCACCATCACTACTGATAAAAGCCCACCACCTCACCACTAAAGAGAAGCCCGTTGTCGAAATCAGCAAAACTTAATCCTACACAAAATAACCGAGAACAGCCACAATTAAATCCAACAAAACTGCGTTAGTACTAAAATTATTGCATTGTAGTAAGTGAATGCATAAAAAGAAAATAAAAATTATAGTCCAAATATGACCTCATTGATAGTTTTTGTAACAATGCATCTTAAAACCAAGAGCATTGTGTGATCAAATGAGGAAAGGTTGACGAAAGGCCGTATAGATACATAGCGTGTAAACTAATGAGAAAAAAATGGAATTTGGAAGGTGCGTGTGTGAGTCGTCTGACACGCATCAAAAGGCATTAGGCGCCAAACTGAAGCCAGCAGCCCAAGTGGTTCCGAATTTCTGAGCCCCTTCTGCTTCACTAGACCAACTGACTTCTAGAATTAGAAGCCAACGACTATCCTCGTCTTTTATTGAAGAAACTTGGCCACACCATATCCACAAAAAAAATCCACTTCAACACCATCGTCATCTGTTTCATGATAGATAACACACACACACACAACCCAAAATCCTCCAAAATAAAGAAAAATTAAAACAAAGCCCGCCTGAGAATCAGAAAAGGAAAATGTCAGTGGCATCTTCATTCCCCTGCATCAAAATCTCAACCTGCTCTTCATCACCATCTTGTTCATATTCTTCTTCTTCCTCTAGTAATTCTTTTGTGTTCTCTTCTTCAACTAAGCCCTGTTATGTAAAACCCATTAGGAGCTCCCAAACTGAAGGACCTATAAGAAGACCTGCAGCTCCTTCAGTTAGGGAGCCCTCTCCACCAACTCTCAAACCGCCAACGCCGCCTTCTCAGTCTCCTTCGCCGCCGCAGCCTCAGCCGGCGGCTCCGGTTTCCGGGCTGACGATGGTGGAGGACAATAATGTGGTAACTCTCGAGTTTCAGAGGCAGAAGGCCAAGGAGATTCAGGAATACTTCAAGCAGAAGAAGCTTGAAGAAGCCAATCAGGGTCCCTTCTTTGGCTTCGTTGGGAAGAACGAAATTAGCAATGGAAGGTAAAGATTTGCCATCTGTGAATTCGAAAATTTGGTTTATCTGGGCTTTTTATGATTCTGTTGCTAATGACTTATAATGGGTTTTGGGGTTTGTGAATATTAGACTAAAATTTCACAATTTGGTTAACTAAAAATGGCTGAACACCCTCAATCAGTGACTTTAGACAGCAAACCCTAATAATCATTCCTTAATATGGTGATGTAATACTTCATGCTCCTTACTATGAAACTAACATTGATTGTGCAATTCAAATATTGAATCCTAGCTATTTCTTTGAGCTAGAATAGCTTTCTGGCTTTAGATTGAACCTAATCATAACAGATCATTGCATTTAGTCGTGTATTAGGAAGCTTGTTATTGTTGCCTTTGCCTCATACACTCATAGTAATGATGGTATAGTCAGCTTGGTTCTCAACAAATCATACCACAAAAACTAAACGTGTGAAGTAGTGAACTATATACCCTAATGACTAGTACATTCTACAAATGAAACAGCTGATACAATCTTTTCGGCTGTTTGTAGATAGATACTGGAGACTAATTCACGTCCAAAATATTAGAGAAAACAATTCCAAACAGATAGAAAGGGTTTCTCTCAGAGGACAGCATTCATTTTCTGTGGTTTTATTTATTCTTTCTGACTTCAAAACTCAGAAGCATGTAATGTTAATAGTTGGAACAGGCTCATCCCCATTCTCATAGTAGGCAAGGGGCTCGAGTTTTTTGCAGAACTTCTTGAAAACATGAAATATACTTCGGACTTGAATTTTATGATGCTTGATACTCTAAAATGAGTATAAAAAGATTTCATCGCTCCTTGGAAAGTATATCTATTGACCAGCTGTCTGTCAGTTGAATTTTAATAACATAAGCCTAGGAGCCTACAATTTAGTTGTGAATCACCTGCTCAACATTCCTAAGGAAGTTCACCCCCAACACCAAATGTCAATAACATATCCCAAACCCCCATGTAGTAAATCCAATATCCTTTCCCTAATTTTCTTTGATCCTCAATCCAATTACTTTTGCATTATGAACCCATATTTATATGGCTCTATCTACTTGTCTGACATAATTTGGTTTCTTGACCTTGGATTCTTTTTCCTGGATTTGGGACTTTGGCTTTACAGATGGGCGATGTTTGGTTTTGCTGTTGGAATGCTAACAGAGTATGCAACTGGCTCGGACTTTGTTGAACAAGTAAAGATCCTTCTCTCCAATTTTGGAATAGTAGATCTGGAATGATGCATTGTCTTGATGTTAAGAGCCATCCATACTTTCTTGTTGCTGGAGCTGCTGTAGATGTGTTCGTGTTTCACTTGCAACTTTATTGAGTATTGTTTAAATTCCATTTCCTTGAAATACATAACAAGTAAAGATCCTTCTCTCCAATTTCGTGAAGTTGTATTTTCACTACTACATTGTTTACCATGATTTCAAGTATAGAAGAAGTTCCTTGGCGCTCATTTGATAACATTTTTGTTCTGATTTATTCTTTTAGTTTAAGAGAAGAAAGAGGGAGATGAGATAGATGAAGAGTGGAAGTAGAATACACAAGACTGATGCTATTATTTCTTCTATGAGTCATCTCATGGATACTCTAATCTCCTTCACCTCTTCTGTTTTCTTCTCTCTTCAGCTTAAAAAAAAAATGAAGCTCAAATAAAGAACGTAAACGTTATCAAATGAGCACCAATTTGCTAAACCAGTTTATTGTATTGTGTTTGTTGTCAATACCTGTTGATCAGGAAGTTTGTCATGTGTGTCGGAAATTGGAATGTTGTCTAAAACACATGAAGGGAGCCCAGAGTACCAGTTAATGGGAGATTTAGGATGTGTTAGATGTATAAAGGTTCTTAAATTCCCTAGCATTAGGTGTTTAGGTTTGGAGTGAATATGCTGTGTTATTTAAAAGATGTTAAGGCCAAGGATCAGATGTTCTCTGGAAATTCAAGCTGCTTTTCCAAAACTGAAGGATTTATAAATCCGAATCCTAAGCACAGGATGGCTGTTTGTTCTTATATGGTGTTCACGAAAGATATAATTCATTTCGTGGGAACCAAAACAGTGGAAGTTCCCTTCCTCTCTTATGCAAACAAAGAATTGGAAATGGACTAACGATGGAACAAGTCTTTCAGGACTTGTCATGACTCTGTGAGGTAAAAAGAACAGCTTCCAGTCTCTAGTGATAGAGCATCTCAGCACACATTTGCAATCTTTTGCAAATCAAAGATACTATCGAATTCGTAAACAGGAGGGCATTCCATGATGAACGCTCAACTTGGCGCAGGTAGATTGAGCTGAACTGTCGTCTAGGTTCAGCTGGAATAAGAAAAACTTGCTCCTGCTTGTGATCTAGTTGATGCCAACTCTCGGCAGTAGTCTATCAGAATGAGAAAGAAGAATAAGCTGTTGTATTGTCCACAAATTTTAATAGGAAAAGTACGATCATAAGATTATAATCGAGAGATATACATAATACATTACATTAAAAGAGAATGACAAGCAACATTGTAGCTACACCCAGGTCTCTTTGATTCGTTTTTGCTTGTCCGACTCCAATTATAGAGTTGTAGCATATTGTTGATGTGTTCTAGAGAGCGTCAATAGAAAAAACAATGCATTTTCCATATTTCCTAGCCTACCATTGGAATCCTAGCAGAAAAGAGAGCATACAGCAGACTGATCAGCAAATCATTTCTACAATTTTACTTCCATATTGCATACACAAGAGTGACAAGAAACAGCACGCAAACAACACGCATTCCCTTTTGCAGATATAACATCCTTGCCTCGAGTCTCTCGACCCTAGCCTCCACTCGTGTCATTCGCTCTTCCAAATTTGCCAGTCTCGCTGCCCACCTTGTCCCTGTAACGTCTACGCCTTCTGGAGTACTTTGTGTATAATCTTCACTCTGTAGTGAATCATCTTCCCATGCTTGATACCGACACATTTCACCAGACCAAAATCCCTGCAATAACTGTCCAAATTCATAATCAGGTTGTGAAGGAAGACATTCTAAAGCTAGTCAATCTTCACCGGTATCTTCTCAACAGAGTGAAAACAATCAATGGCGGAGATTTAGCTAGAAGAGGATTTCTGGCTAGCACTACTGTTTGTTAGATGGTCAGAGATGTAATCAAGTTGGTACTTAGTACTACCTATATACACTCTTTTAGATCCATTACTTGAGCAATGGGAAAAGTATCACTATTTAGAGCTACAAATGCAAATCCAGAAAATAGCTACCATAAAATCTATCTATACCCTATAAGGGATCAGTAAAGAACATCACAAAAGCGAGATAAGTAAACCACGATTGCAATCTGATTAGAACATTACAGTTTCATAAACCACAATGAGGAAACATAATTCAAACCCATATTTCACATCCAACCATTGGCAGCCAAATTTCATAAGCATACAACATAGGACTCGGTGTTACTGAACAAAACTATCCGGTGAATTTTGTCTACCTAGTTCTTTCATTATTCTTGACTTGTTTTAGTCAAAGCATATGCCCATTGCCTAAACCTTAGAGGGTAGGCATAAGCCAATTAGATTTCAATGCTTTCTGGGTTTCTTAGATTTTCTCAGCAGCCATTCAATATTTTATATCTAATTTCAACCCCCATTCTATATGGAACAAAAATAAACCGAAATTAAATAAACTAAAACAGACACAACCTGAGAGAATCTGGAGCTCTCTTGTTAGAGTCGAGACCCAGTGTACCTGGATTTCAGGGGTTCTTGCTAATCAGGGATTCAGGATCGAATGGAGAGCCGCAGTCGGGCAAATGACCTCTGTGTCACCCACATCTCACAGCCTCGGACCTTGATAACTACGTGTCAACATCATACACTATTTTCGGTAATTTGTTATAAGAATAGATGTCAAGTAAATTTGAAGAACTTAGGTCTCGTTTGATTTACGGAATGAAATTGATAGAAAGTTTGTCCAGATCTTTATCTGTTCTTAGTTCTTATGTATGATTTAAAGTTTAGAGTTTTAGACAAAAAAAAATACTCCCAATTATAGACCAACAAACTTGTCTCAATTTAACCACATGTTAAGTTTTGATCTTGTTTTAATCAAAATGTCTCGGTGCAAATATCAGTAAAACTTAACACCGAAGCCTTTTGATTATAAGTTATATTTTCTTTTATCATTTTTGTTGTTGTGGAATTCTCCACTCTCCAACATATTTTTTCTTCCAAAGTAGTGTTCATGCATAGTTTTAGAACAGAAAATAACTCAAAACATAACTAATACATTCATATTTGGATACTTAAAACTTTTTCTTTCTAGATAACATGTTTTTACTAGTTATTGACCTGCTATTCAAAGCTTACAGGATGTCATGTCTTCTGCCACAAAGGTGATGTTTATCTTCTATATTAGGCAAACACAGTCTAAAGGATAGTTAAATTTTTGAATTTCCTATTATGGCCATGAGTATTTGTAGAAGAAGCATTTTATCAAAAGAGGGCAAAACAGGAAAAAACTGTCATTGGCCATAACAAGTGGGAAAAAAAAACTATTTTTGTTTAATGAAACTTACTTTGTGTGTGTCTTGTCAACCTAGGATAATCATTAGTTAGGATGGAATAAAGATTATGTGTTGAATAGGATTTCAATTATGATATGAATTGTATCATGTATTCCTCTATATGCAGAAGCTCATATTCATTAATAAAATTATTCTATTTATGCGCTATCTCTCTTGTTATTTACTTTCAGTTGTCTACAACAATTTTGTTTTTTTAAACAATAAAAAACTATTTTGTTTATGGCCAAGGGAGAATAATGTTTTTGATAGCTCCTGAATGAATTAGTCATTGGGCTTAGGAAGCCTTTGGGATATCACAATCTCATTTTATATTTTTATTTATTATTTCACACTTCCTTTAAAAAAAACCATAACAAGACAAATAGCGCCCACAGAGTGTGTAAAAGGCTAGTTATTTATCAAAGAAAATTCTCTTAAAAAGTTTTAAAATAGTACTAGCTTTCATTCACGCATGTGAGAGTTTGAGCGAGAACTTCTTATGAGAGATCTTATATTCTTCTTCTTCTTCTAGAGTGAAACTCAAGCAGCCCAGGGATGTTGGCAAATTGCTTAATCTCGTTAACACTTTCTTGTGTTCATGTTTATTTACTCAATTGTTAACTATATTTTTTTGCACTTGTCTGCTTCCGCAAGGAGGGATTATAGGTCGAATTTCTATTATGCTTTAAATCTAAATAGTTATTTGTTACCAGGTGGATTGGGTTGTGCTTTGCAATTATAGTTATTTAATAACAAACACAATTAGTACATAATCCACTAGTGTCATAGTTGTGTTTGTGTTTGTAGTTTTGATATTCAAAGTCATTCAGTTTTGGAACATAACAATATGTATTACAGTTTTGGATATACAGAACATGTGCTTGAATATTTTCATGTTTGGTATTGGGACTTATGTGAATTGCAAGAACTAATATTATTGGTCTTGGAGTGTCATGCTATGCTAAAGTATATCCTTTCCTTGGTTTCATATCAAAAATTGTGTTTTGAGTTTTTGCATTTTTCTGATGCACACTTTAATTATACTTCTTCTGTATTACAAGTTAGTTGTTGCACAGACAGTCCAAATACAAGAATGTAAGAATCATTTATTTATATTTAGTTAACAACAATTATCTAGTAACTTAATGTTGAAGTAATAGAAGATGAAATACATGTACAACTATATATAGTCTACTCACCTTGCTGATGAGTGAGCATATCCAATTGGCAAAGGTTAGAGACCTATTACTTAATTGTCAAGTTAATTATTAATATGGTAAGCTATAGAATTAGGGGGTTCTTGACCCATAAGGACAAAATTGAACAAATATTTACCATTAAGGACAAGGAAAAACAACGGCTCCCTCCCGGCCCATTAATTGACCAATTTACGTTTTTGAATTATACATTTCACAAAAATTACGAAACTGCCACTGACAGACTTTATAATTTTTATTGACCTCAATAATTTTTTTTTAAGAAATCTATACTTTCCGTGGTAGGAGGAAAAAAACAAAGGAACATCACTTTTGTGTATTTTATTGAGGTCAATAAACTGTTTTATTGAGGTAAATAAATTTTTATTGAGGTCAACGAAATTTTAGTTTCTAGGTCTCAATCAGCAAAGAACAAAGGAACATCACCTTTGTGTATTTTATTGACTTCAATAAATTTTTATTGAGGTTAATAAACTATTTTATTGAAGTTGATAACGATAACATCAGTGCAGCAACAATGTTGTATCAGTCCCAATTTTATTGACCTCAATAACCAAAATTATTGACATTAATAAAAAAAAATATTGACCACAATAAAATAGCAGATCTGTTGATCCGGTCGAGACCCGCGAATATGCAAGCCGACCCGACTTTTTCTCAGCCGTTTGGCCACCTCTCGGCGGCGCATGGGTGCCGATCTCTTCAGATCGGCGGCGCGAAGAGAACCTCGACCACGGATTCTCAATCCGAAGTTGGAAGACGGCGATTCGAAGGAAAAAAATATTTTCAGATTTTGGCCCGTTCTACGACGTTTTCAGGCGAGCCGATCATTGTTGTTGACGAAGTAGGTATGAAACTCGACTCTTTTGTTGAGCTCTACGTGTTTTTAAGGTTTGATTCGACATTTGATCGATGTTTGTGGAAGTTGGAATTTGAACATGGTGATTTATTTGTAGTGCAGCTCGACCATGATGAACAAAGGGCAAAAATGTCTGAAAAAAAATATAATAGATAAGGTTTTGCATATTTTGTCCTTGTTGGGAGTGAAAGAGACTCAATTGAAACTTGGTGGGAATTATTTAAAATCTATCAAACTTGAAGGGAAATATGTAGTGTAAATGAGGACCTATTGGTTATTTACCTTATTAGGATAACAATGTTTTCATATAACTGGACCTCCTTTATGGGAGAGACTTGATCAATGCTTAACCCTGGCTCCTATATAAGAGCATAGTTGCTACCATATCACCGACGCGGTGTATGCCATGGTCAAGTTAGAGGAAGACAAGGAATGATAGGCAAGTGTAAGGTGAGGGAGTCCCACATCTGTAAGGGAGCTCCCCACCATAGAATATCATAAGGGACTTTGAGTCCCACATTGGAGAAATGTAAGAGGAGAGGAGGTCCCTTACTTATAAAAGGGACTCCTCTCTCACCTAGAAGGACACGCTGACTTCAGCCTCTACATTGGGAGCCAAGCTCCTGGTACCTCGAGTCCCTCTCGGTACCAAGTACCCTCTCGGTACCAAGTACCCTCTCGGTACTAAGTGTCTTACCGGTACCTCGAGTCCATCTCGGTACCAAGTGTCTTACCGGTACCTCGAGTCCATCTCGGTACCAAGTATCCTCTCGGTACTAAGTGTCTTATCGGTACCTCGAGTCCATCTCGGTACCAAGGACCCTCTCAGGACTAAGTACCTTACCGGTACCCCCTCTCGGTACCTGCCAAACACTTGTAATGATTATTCACCATAGTGAAACCCCTAAAGTGGACGTAGCCTATGACTCGCATTGAGCCAGGTGAACCACTATAAATCTTGTCTCTATGTCCTTGTGTGTGATTGTGGCTGCCGAAGGTCTCTGGCCCATTACTCCCGACCCATCAGGAAATGGCAGAAACATTTGGCGCCGTCTGTGGGAACCCGAACAAAAAGTCTTGTCGGTTCCTTCCTATTTCAATCAATTTATCCGGAGCCCAACACCACAATCATAGCAGACCAAAAAAAAAATGGTACCGAGCCCGGCCAGAGCGGCGCCAAACAAAAAATGTCGGTACATCTCTTTCATCTCGGTACTTCATTTCATTTCAAGTGCAAAGATGCCAACCGATATCTTGATCTGTTACTGGTAACAAAAAAATAAAATAAGAGGCTCTCGGTATCTTAAGGAAAAAAGGGTGAAGGAAATGCCCGGTACTACCTCAATAAAAAAAATGGGTGTAAAGAGCATTGTACACAACTACTTTGGGCACTCGGGACCACTTCTCTTCTCCCCTGCTCTCACTCACCGGCAAGGGAGAACTCTCTCGGTACCTCCAGCTCTTCCTCACAATCCTCTCATCCACCGAAGCATTCAAGCTTACGGCATGGGTTCATATGCAGCTAAGAGGCCGAGAGCGTTGTCCCTCCCGACGCACCATCACCGCTCCCTACCGGTACAGATTTGGCCGACCACCACCGGCGAGCCAAGCCCATGCTGCGGCGCCTCCCGGAAAGTCCACACCGGTACCCACATGCTCTGCCATTGCTGGAGCTGCGATTCCGTGCACACCCAATCCTCCTACCGAGCAATTTTCAAGTCATTGGCAGCTCAATCATTCACCACCAATGACTTGGGGGAGTGGGGGACTACCGGGTTCACTTGGTTTAGCTTTTAATCAAGCATCTCATCGGTACCAAAAATGCTCCTCACCAAAGTTCCATGTTTGCTTCTCACTTACCGGTTACCTTGCTTAACAGCAAGTGCCCAGTCAAGAAAATGGTTCTCTACCGAGAAATTGGGGGACCAGATTGAGGTCTACCGGTCATGTTTGTACTCTACCGGTCTCAAATTCATCTCGGTGAAAAAGCTGCAAGCTGCAACTCGGTGGCCATCTTGCAGAAGCCATGGTCTTCTCGGTACTCTAGGCTTGAATCACAGCAAATGTCGGTGCCCTCAATTATAAAAGCTTCTCTTTGCATCTCATCGTGGATTGTGAAATTATACACTTGCTTTGAAAAGTCAATCTGACAATTGCAATTATACATTTGCAATTATACAATTGCATGTGACGACCTCACTTCGCAATATATAAGCTATGCACACATGATAGCTTTGAAAAGTCAAAGCTACAATTGCATCACCACGTGGGAACAAGAGCTGCCATGCCAAAGAGCATCTCATTATTCAATAATTCAATTAAGAGGTTGATTAATGCTCCTCCACGTGTTGCATTGCATGATTCCAATCACATGCAACAATAGCAAGCATGGCAACAGTACGAAACTCAAGTCACCGAGCAGGTTGTCAATGAAAAAATCATCACCCTTGACCGGTACCTCTATATTTTACCACAGAGGTGACTGCACTCACCTGCAGTGATCATGAACAGTGACGGTACCTAGAGCCCATGCTCTCTTCCGGTACCTCTAAGCAGCTCACACAAGATAAGTCTCCTTATCTATATTTAATTATTTTATATGGTTTAGCAACACCCTTAAATGCTAAGAGTCCATACTCTTTATGCACTACTATGTGCCATGAACATATCGGTACCCAGCTGTACCTTGACATATTATTATTGCCATGCATTGGTCATGACTAGGGTTGGCAGAAATCCCCAACGGGGCGGGTCCCCATGGAGCCCCGACCCTAACGGGGGGAAAATTTCGGGGACAAATGGGGAACGGGGACGGGGCGACCCGATACCCGCTTAATAAGATCGGGGACGGGGCGGGGATGGGATTATGATCCCCATCCCCATTTAAACCCGCCCCGATAGTAAATAATTAATTTTGATTTAAATAAATATATATATGTAATGAAAATATGAAGTCACCAAAATATTATACAAATTTAAGTCTTTTTTATTTATTATGTAATTAAGATTGAGATAATTAATCATATCATTTATATTTTTGTATTTTATGAATTATGAATTTATTATTTATTTATTTTTTTATATATTTTTATCGGGGATTTGGGGCGGGGATGGGGACCTTATCCCCAACGGGGATGGGGACGGGGAATCCCCGATAATTTTTATTGGGGATTGGGGCGGGGATGGGGACGAAAAATGACTACGGGGATGGGGATGGGATTGTCATCCCCGTCCCCGACCCGCCCCATTGCCATCCCTAGTCATGACTATGGACATTGATTAATTATTTGCATGAGTCTTTTGAGTAACTTGTTGCCTCGGTATATGCCTCGATATGTCACTCGGTATGTGCCCCTACATGTTGCCTCGATATGTGCCTCGATATGTCCCTCGATATATGCCCCTATGTATAAGCGATTACAATTATTTGCACTCATACTCATGCATATTAATACTTTGTCCATATCTGTCCGCACCCATCTGGCAATGCTGATCACTCAGCTCGGTAGCAATCTTATAGTCAGCCTACCGGTACCACGGCAGCACCCTACCGGTACCTAATTGCTCGGTACCCTTGTACCTATGAGCACTATACTTGCATGATGATATCTGTGTGTAACAGGGAAGCTTGTTGCTAGAGTCCGATTAGATGGTGTACAGACATGCTTCGGCCACAAACGACTCCAGGCTAGACATGTGAGGCAACAGTAAGCCCTCACATGCCTTCGGTCCCTGAACCGGCTTGTAGTAAGTCCAGGCACACATGCCCATGGCAAAGCCTCCGGCAGCTCGTATACGACCATACTTGCTCTTGCTCCATCTAACTCGCGACCTCGAACAACTTCTTCCTCTTATGCATGGATACAGGGACAAGCTCCCTATGTTCACACATGCTTCACGAGCATTGCCTTGGACATTTCACAAACTATTTACTTTATTCTTTGACAGGTTCAACAGCTCTTGCTCGGTACCTCGAAGCTCCATGCTCGGTTCAGCAACTCTTGCTCGGTACTTCGAGGCCCTATACTCGGTACCTGCCTGCTCGGTACCTCCTCGGATCACCCCAGTACCTCTCGGTACCTCCTTGGTCAGTACCTTGCCGGTACCTCCATGCCTGGCGTCCAGCTTGACCATTATTTGGATTAAGTCCTCAGTCAAGAACCCTCCTTGGAGAAGAAGACTCCTTAACTAAGGACTTGGGGGGCTTCTGTTGCTACCATATCACCGACGCGGTGTATGCCATGGTCAAGTTAGAGGAAGACAAGGAATGATAGGCAAGTGTAAGGTGAGGGAGTCCCACATCTATAAGGGAGCTCCCCACCATAGAATATCATAAGGGACTTTGAGTCCCACATTGGAGAAATGTAAGAGGAGATGAGGTCCCTTACTTATAAAAGGGACTCCTCCCTCACCTAGAAGGACACGCTGACTTCAGCCTCTACATTGGGAGCCAAGCTCCTGGTACCTCGAGTCCCTCTCGGTACCAAGTACCCTCTCGGTACCAAGTACCCTCTCGGTACTAAGTGTCTTACCGGTACCTCGAGTCCATCTCGGTACCAAGTATCCTCTCGGTACTAAGTGTCTTATCGGTACCTCGAGTCCATCTCGGTACCAAGGACCCTCTCAGGACTAAGTACCTTACCGGTACCCCCTCTCGGTACCTGCCAAACACTTGTAATGATTATTCACCATAGTGAAACCCCTAAAGTGGACGTAGCCTAGGACTCGCATTGAGCCAGGTGAACCACTATAAATCTTGTCTCTATGTCCTTGTGTGTGATTGTGGCTACCGAAGGTCTCTGACCCGTTACTCCCGACCCATCGGGAAATGGCAGAAACAAGCATCTTTAGCAATGTTAGATATTTTTAACTAAATTTTTTGATTAGGAATTTTACATGCTTTTATTTTTTAGATTTAATGATCAAGTAATCAACAAAATAATAAAGTATATGTAATCCAAATTACAATTTCTCTTGACCTAATATTAATTAGGGTTCATGCTCAATGGTTATAGTTCACTATTTTTCAAGGATTGAAAAAATAAAAAACATAACTTACTTGAGAAATGCACCTACAAAAATTTATGGTTCCATGAGTCAAGAGAAACAAAAATCCAACGAATTTGGTGAAGGTGTTCGTTGCTCTTCCTCATTGTTCTTGAATCTTTGAGTTTGCTGATAATGTGTTGTAAGTCGCCTATTAACTCAACTATGGAAAGATAAAAAAACAAAAGAGAAAGAGATCAAAGTGTGGAGAGCAAGAAGTTGATTTCTATTCATCGATTGATGTTTGATGTATTGGTGTGTGAAATGGTGATGCCTCAACCTCTTTATATAGTAGAGAGGTTGAGGAGTATTCATGATATACAATACTGAAGAAAAACCTTTTAGTTTCTCCACTATAAGCACTAACCCCATTAATCCAACTAATTATATAATTTATGCTCTCTCATAAATAATGTTACTCTTATGGAGTAAGTAGGAGAATACCAAAGGTCTTTATCAATGTATCTAGTTCATATCTTGTATCTTGTACGTACGAACGTTAGTTTGCTGGACAACCACTCCACTGTGTTTTAGAACAGTATTGAGAATATATCCAATAAAATAAAATATTTTGTGAAAGTATTACATCGAAACTTGTGGCGTGGTGGTTAAGAAGGCAACACCTCACAAGGGACTAGACCGGTTCCATATGGGCCTCACAGATGAACCCAACATACTATTGGGGATCCACACTCTAGGTCCCGGACTCCCGGGCCATGGCCAGACCATACTTCACCCGAGACCAGACCTATCGGTGTTCCAAAGCACCTTGCCGAGTCGACTAGTATGCTCCCTTGAACATATGAGTCCCACATCGAAAACAGGCTAGGAGAATCTACACTAGTTCCTTTAGCCTACAAATATAGTTATTACTCTTCATTAATGGTAAATAATAACTCTCACAAACTGTTATACTGCTTAAACAATCATAGACTTGAGTTTTCGAGAAGAAGTGACAGGGCCGCCCGATTATCCTCTTAACAAGTTTTGTGTTAAACCTTTTAGGTCCTGAGTGAGAGTCTAGATAGATTCGACATCTTGAACAGTACTTAAACCTAAGTCAACAACTCAACATTCTTGACATAAACAAGAAGTGGTTTTTATGTGGGAGGTTGAGGGCTTGAGCCTTAATTCCTATTGAAAATTAGAAGAAATTTTGGGAAAGTTCTCTATTGATTCGATTTGGCTGAACTGTCACACATCAGACTGAGAACCGAAACCGAACCGAATCAGGTTAGTCGGCTCGGTTGAACATAATCGAAATGTCGGCAGTTCGGATGAGCCAATTTTCGGCCGGTTCGGCTCATTCGGCTGAAATTGCCCTCCCTAACCTAATAGAGCTATGTATGAGACTTTTTTCTTTATTCTAAAATATAAGTTTCTTTATACTACATATACGTACATCAGTACATGGTAATAGAGATTACGAAAACAATACAATATGATATCTGCATTGGCGAAATGAGTAGCCAAGAAACAATCGTCACGTGTAGAGAGTAGAGACTAAAGAAGACGAAGAAGAGAACGACAAAAGAGTATGTTGTACACGTGAGTTCTCCGTTTCCTCTTTACCTCCTCCGAAGTTCCAAATTGAGCGAGAAAGCCAAGAGGTGGAATCAATCAAAGAAAAGGACCTCTTTCATTTCTCCTGCACAGAAGCCTTCCAAACTGCCGGCCATGGACGGCCAGTATCCCATATATTCTTCCATTATCCTTCATCTTTCTCGCTATCTGCTCCTTCGCTATGTTGCGCCACATTTCTCGATCATCTTCTTCTACTTCTTCTCAGAGAAAACCGAAGCTGGTCGACACCCACAAGCCAATGGGCTCTGTTCAAGCCAAGCCTGAGATGAATGGTAAGCCTGGAGGGCTTGACAAGCTCAAACCGGAAAATGGGTATGTGGGAAATGGTCAAAGAAGATCAAGGCTGGAGCCTGGAATTTCGAATGTGGAGGATGATGGTAGTAGTAATGGCACTGGAGGAGGAGAAGAGTGGGTGTCTGAGACTGGTAGTGAGGCGGCGAGAGATAATGGGCTTGTTTCATCTCGTAGAATTTATGCTGATGAGGACGAGGTGGTGGATGGCTGGCCTAAATGGCTCACTGATAATATCTCAAAAGTCGTTTTGGCTGGCTTGGTTCCCAAGAGTGCAGAATCTTATGATAAACTGGATAAGGTTCGCTTTCTCTATTCTCTGTTTCAAAGTTTTGTGGTTTTTTATTACTGCGTAGTATTTTGCTTTCAATTAGTTCATATGGTGAAGTTAGGACTGCATATGATGTGTGATACTTATGAAAAATTTAACGAAATAGGTAGTCTAAATGGATGCTTTTTAACAGTGATATTGACCTGAGAAAAAAAAATTCAGTCATTGGATAATGTTGGAATGATTCAATTTCGGATTTAAATTAAGCGTTTAGGTCCTAAATATATGCAGCTCAGATGATCAATTATGTGTTTGTCCAAAAAACAAAAAAAAATATCATTTATGTGAATTTACTTTACCTCCCTTAGTGATGGATATTGTATTGTTATTATAACTTGTTGGATATCTCTGAGTTGGTTTTTCATGGAATCAACAAGCTCAGTATGCTGGGTCATTAGAATTTGCATGTTTTCAAATTGTGGGTTACTCATTTTTCCTACCTTGTCTGTATTTAGGAGTCATATTATTAAATTCTTGTGACATAGGGGTGAGAAAAACTAACTATATATATATTATGCCTTCTTCTGAGCATAGGTTTAGTGGTCTGATATATCATCATTATTGGGAGGAGACTTGCATTAGAATTTTTGTTTTATGGAATTTGTGGTACTGTAGGTGGGCGAAGGAACCTACAGCAATGTGTACAAGGCTCGAGACAGGGACACTGGAAAAATTGTTGCCTTGAAGAAGGTCCGGTTTGATACATCAGAACCTGAGAGTGTTAAATTTATGGCACGAGAGATTATGCTATTACGGAAATTGGATCATCCCAACGTGCTTAAGCTTGAAGGATTGGCCACATCAAGAATGCAATACAGCATTTATCTTGTCTTTGATTTCATGCATTCAGATTTGGCAAAAGTTGTTTCCAATTCCGAAGGGCTTACTGAACCACAGGTTTAAGTTTTATCCGAACTTTATGGGTTCTGAACTTGGACGCTTTGATTTGTTGTAAACTCTCAGTTTGATATCTGAGTTAATGATACAGGTCAAGTGCTATATGCATCAACTACTTTCAGGTCTCCAGCACTGCCATGATCGAGGAATTTTGCATCGAGATATCAAAGGATCAAACTTATTGATAGATAAAAATGGAGTTCTAAAAATTGGTGATTTTGGGCTTGCTAATTATTATACTCCAAAGCCTAAGCATCCTCTCACCAACCGAGTTGTGACACTTTGGTACAGAGCTCCCGAGCTACTGTTGGGCACTACGGATTATGGAGTTGGCATTGATCTTTGGAGTGCTGGATGCGTCTTAGCTGAAATGTTTACAGGGAGGCCACTTATGCCTGGTAGAACAGAGGTAATTCAATGTGCGATTTTGTGTGTGTGTGTGTGTTTGTGGTTTTAAGAGATGTAGTTTTCAGGGATTTCAGAGATTGAATTTATCTTTGTAACACATTTTATTTTTCTTTCAGGTTGAGCAACTTCATAGGATTTTCAAGCTTTGTGGCACACCGTCTGAGGAATACTGGAAAAAGCTGAAGCTTTCTACAACTTTTAGACCTCCACGTTCTTACAAACCCAGTCTTCAGGAAGCTTTTAAAGACTTACCTTCTTCTTCCTTGGGTCTGTTCGGCACTCTTCTTGCATTAGATCCTGCTTATCGTTTCAGTGCAGCTCTAGCTCTCAAAAATGAAGTATGTAGAAAGTGAAATGTTACTCTTTCAATGATGGTTATATTCAACTGCATCTTTTGTGCTAACTTTAATATCCTCTTTGATTGCCACCAATGTTTTGCATGTTCTGTTTTCATATTGTTGAGTCTGGGATCATGATTAACATGCTTGTTTCTTAATCAATGTTTCTGCCACATTCAAAATAACATTTGTTAACCCTGATGTACGTTTCTCCCATTCTTTCATTTATTGCTCTTAAGTATTTTCTTCTTGCTAACATGTTTGAGGAGTTACAAACACATAAAAGTGAATCCGCTATGTTCACCATTGCAAGTTCAATATACCTCTGCAAAATTTTAAAGTATTAATATTCATTTACATCGTCAATAGAAAAAGTTGCGCCCCATTTAAAATATATATATATTCTGTTTTAAAAGAAAAACTAAATTATTGGAAAATCATTTCTTTAACGTTAGCCTTTTCCCTTTTGCTTACAAGTTATCATTTAGCACATTGTCTTCTATTTTATATACTATTGTTTGCTCTTTATGCATTATTTTTAACTGACTTTTCTTTTTTCCTTCATCTTTAAATTAAACTTTGGGAAATGTGGGATCTTAGTTGCCTATGTCTAGGTCTTACTGGCTGCTAACATCTAACCAACATGACAAGGTAGGTTACTTTTTCTCGCTAATGGATTGCGACTTGAATTGCTCCCTCTTCTTACTCTCACTGTTTCAAATGCTTTGTTTCTCTTCTACTATGCTATGTGTGAGTGATTACAGTCAGGGAACAACTCAGGTTCTTGATTTTGGAATCTTTGCTTGGTAGTAATAAGTACTGTTTTCCTAATTCATTGCCATGAAGGCCAAATATGATGGTGTCATATTTTCATTTCAAGTGTACATGTGATATGATCTGTGAATATTATATTAAAAGCTATGTTCTGCTTGCAGTTCTTTTTTACAAGCCCCTTGGCATGCGACCTTTCTGGTCTACCTGTAATCTACAATGAGGATGAAGAATTGAAACTAGCTAATGAGCAGAGAAAGTAAGTTGATGCTTTTCCTTTCTTAGGTAAAGAATGCATCTAACAATATGACACTCATCCTGTTCATTAATTCACTGTCACTAACCTTGGCTGCAATTTTAACTCAAACTTGGTTTCCTTCCAATTTTGTCTTTGTCAGTTAGAGCATCGAACCCAAAACCAAGTAGAAATAAATGGAGAGGCTCAAAGTAGTTAATCCTTGATAACACTCACAAAACTTCAAACAAGGCCTCAAGCCTCTAGTGAATCACTCACAAAACTCTTAAGAACTTCGTTACACTTCATTCCAAAAATGACGGAACAAGCTTTAAATAGACCTTAGAGACCCATTACAGCCTTCTAGGAAACTTTTAAAGACACAACTTAAATATCAGGATTAATTGGTTATCCACGCCTGGTCCAGCCTCTAGACCCTTCCAGGCTCCTCTTTGGAAAATGCTCCAACATTTAATTGTCAAGCTAAATCCCAACTAGGGTCTGCTGCACCCTGATCCCACCGGATCAAAGTATTGGGCTGGGTATGCGACCTCTTCCTAGTCCGCTTAGTGAAGTGGGCCTGGTTGCTATCAAAGTAGTTAATCCTTGACAGTTTGAATCTGTTTCCTACAAAATTGACAATGTGGGTACAAACAGAATCATGGTTATACCCTAACCGTAATTTTAGTGACTACTTGTTTGAGTCAAAGTAGTTATTTTAGAAACTACTTTTTGTCAAATGGTTAATTTTGATATTGATTGACTGAGATGTATTGAAATGTGTTTCACCTACCAGGCTTGGTTAATATCTGATCCAACAGTTGAAACATAGTTCCTTATTTAAGGACAATTTGTAGAGAATAACTATTATGTTTGCATATGCATGAATAGCATATGAATTAACCTATAGGGACCAAAGTGGCAAAGTGTTGTAACCATATGCTAACAAAGGGAAATTGGAATTGTAATTAACTTAATGTTTACTAATTAAATTGACGAGACACTGGAATCATGTAGTGCCTACCTTGTAAAGTATTTATCATTTTCTTTTTCAATATATGGTTCATTTGTATACTTGGAAAATGATTACCTAATGGGAGGATTTAGTGTCTAGTTTGATGCTTGAGCTATCTGCTTATTTTTCTTGTTTTAACAGGTTCAGGACTTCTAAAGTAAAACAACGGTCTCGAAAACAACGTGAGCAACGGAGACAAGTTGCTGCATCTTTGAAACAGGTAATTAGTGTCTTTCAAGCCTCCCTCTCCCCTTCTGTGTTCTTCCCTTGTGTTAAGTCTTGCGTCAAGGCGCATCTACAATCTTCATAGTTAACTAAGAGTAGTTGTAAACTTAAATGTCAGATGAGGGAAAGAGAATAGACAATGATGCATTAGGGGGGACAGTATAAGGCACACCTTATTTTGGAAGGAAACTTAGAGATGACTTCTATTACCACTGGAAAAGCAGAACTGGCTAGTTACTTGGTTGCATGCAGTATCTTTTGTGTTATTTTTTCTTACAAATTTCTGGGTTACGAATATGATGTTATATGTAAATATGTGGTTCAGGAGCTGGAGAAAACTGCGGTGTCAAATGTTGAAAGTGAAGAGCCTGGTAGCGCTTCTAGTAGTACATCCTCCGGAGTAAATCAGACTAGCCGGAAAGGAAGCCCGATCTTCTCACTTTCCCCAATTAAATCTTCCAACCAGAAAGTGTCCCCTAAGAATGTCAAGAACCTACCTCCATTACCCAAGTCTAAAGCACGCGTCGCCAATTATGATGAAGACAGTAGCATGTACAGGTCGAATTTGATTAACAGGTCTCTATCCACTAGAGAATTTAGAAAATCAAATCAAAGGGAGCAATTAGAACTATATGCGGTTGATGATTAGGCCACACTAGATGACCATATGCATATCCTCTGTTGTTTCCATTGCTTTACCTTCATGTTCTTGTTCTATTCTTTTCCCCTCTACTGAGTGTTGACCAATGTGGACAATCATAAATTTGGTATCATGTATAATGCCATGGTTTGTAACTACTTGTCTAATACAACATGCCGCTGCGCATGATGCTGTATTTCATATGTTGTTGGTTTTAGTGAGGCAGCCAAGGAAGGTAAAGAAAAACAAGGCCAAATTTGCATTTCTCTATCTGGAGCTTGATTGAGTTTTGGAAAAATGTATGGTGTTTGATTTAGTTATGATTATTGTTATGATTGATCCATACATTAATTCTTATTTAAGTTTTGCCAAATTGTTTTGGTGCCATTAAGGACATGGTCCATTCAACTTAGACTTGCACAGGTACATACACCATTAAGAATTAGGCTGCCACCACATAACCTTTGTATGATTGAACCTATCTTAGCACATTCGAGTGACTGCCGACACTTTCACACCATGACTTGTGCATTGAATTGGCTAATCTTCCCAGAAATCAGAATTCCCAACTTAACTGATATTGTGTGTATCCATTATTTTTTTTAGGGTTAATTTCAGTTTACTACCTTATACTTTACATTCAAAATCAATTAAGTTCTTATATTTTCAATTTCATCAGTTATACCTTTATACTCTATAAATTTGATCAATGTTATCCAACCATCAGATTTGAGATTTTTGTGGAGGGTATTTTCGTCATTTCATATTTATTATTAGTAGATATAATTAAATAATTTATTAACCGTAGAGATAAAATAAAATAATTTATTATTAATGGAAATAAAATAAAATAATTTATTATATTGTAAGTTAGCATTGAAAAAAATAAAATATTTATTATTATTAGTAGAAATAAAATAAAATAATTTATTAGTATAAATAAAATAAAATACTTTCATAAATGGTAAGTTAGCATTATTTTCTTAATGCTAACTTTCAATTTATGAAATTATTTATTTAGTTTCTACTAATAATAAATTTTTTTTTATCTTATTTCTACTAATAATAATAAATTTTTTATTTTATTGTATTCTTATTTATTTTAGTAGTAATAATAATAAATTTTTTATTAGTACGAGAGTACAAATAAAATATTTATATAGGGTCATATAAGATATAACAATAAATAAAATAAATAATTTATTATTAGTAGAAATAAAATAAAATATTTTATTTCAATTATATATAGATTTATATACGAGAATAAAATAAAATAATATAAATTGAAAGTTAACATAAAAAAATAAAATAATGCTAACTTCCAATGCATTAAAAAATAAAAATAAAAGAAAATAATTATTTTATGACGAAAATGTCCTCATCAGAAATCTCAAATTTAACAATTGGATGACATTGATCAAATTTATAGATTATAAGAGTTTTTGATGAAATTGAAAGTACAGGAACTGAATTGATTTTGAGTGTAAAGTATATGATAGTAAATTGAATGTAACCTTTTTTTTTATTACTTCATATCAAAGTTCCAACTTTGTGGTTAAGGCTTTAGCTTACTCAGAAGTTGGAGGATATCGAAAACTGATGTGGTGGGGGTGGTGGTGATCGTTGTTTTTAAACCACAAATTGAAAAAGAAAAAGAAAACAAAAAAAAGGAGTGGAAAGGCATAATTATGATTTATGTCTATATGAACTGCACAAGGATTTGGCATCATTAAATGAAATGAGTGCTCAAATTCGTATTTTGTTTTAGATGCATTGCAACATCAGTCTGATCTGAGGTGAGGCTCAAAGGTTCATCCCCTCATTACCATCATAATCTCTGGGCCCGAATTTTTTATTACTATTTAAATATCTATGAATTAGAATAAATAAAATTGAAAACATGACTTTCACGTGAAATGAAATGGGGCACAATTGACCTGTAGCATTTTGTTCCATAGATAGATCCCACATTTTAATAATTTAACCTCGGTTCGTTTTTTTTGGGGGGGGGTTTAAAAAAAGAAAAAAAATCTCACGCAAACGGTTTTGTTTCTGTTGTAAAATTTATGAAGTAATTTTGGTTATTATCACTCAAACGGTTTCTATTGTGAATTTTGTGATGTAATTTTGCTCATTATGTCTGTGGTTGATCATTGTCCTCCTATTTATTTTGAACTTCTATTTTTGCATTATGTTATTATTATTATTATTTTTTGAGAATATGTTATTATTATTCTTATTTTGATACAATCTGTCGTGCGTATAAAAAAGAATATTTTGGTGATTTTACTTTTCTTTTAAATTTTTGGTAATTATTTTGACATTTCTTTAAACCCCCTAATATGGTCTATTCATTTGCGGCAAGTGAAGGAGCCATATATATGCAAATGGGTGGTTATGCCTCTCAACATGTTTCTCCATCACTATTTTGTATAATATGTATGTAATTCTTGAAAGTTAACTATAAATCAATTAATCCGCCCCCCCCCCCCCCCCCCTCCAACCAAAAATAAGAAATTTCAATATTTGGCCCCTTAATTAAAAAATATTTTCTTATTTTTTGATTTTGCTACCACCTTAGGCGCTTACCTAATTGTATAATTGCACAATTAAAATTTAACACCATTATATGAGTAGGGAAGTTCTCTAGTGAAGACTTCTTAAATGAGGACCACTTGAGGACTTTTCTAGTATACATACTTTTTTATTACATTTTGACAAATCAACCATTCAATATTTAGATATTTATGAGTAGATCACTTCTATAAATTTTCAATGAAATCTAAAATCGTTAGGTCATCTATAATTGTGATTTACCATTTATGAATATGAATGGTTCAAAATTGACAGATTGGTTCGTTCATTTATTTGGTTTAGTTTGGTACCTTAACGATTTCAAATTTTGTTGAAAATTTGTAGAAGTGATCTACTCATCAATATCTTAACATTGAACAGTTGATTTCTCGAGATGTGATCGAAAAATAGATATCATAACCATTAATAAAAAAATCCTCAAATGGTCCTCATTTAAGAGGTCCTCACTAGAGAAGCTCCCGGGTAGGGTATACTTGTTAACTCATGAGTTTTGATTCAGTTTGTACAGTAACGAAAATAAAATTTATAATCACGGAGAGCACGGCCGGACAAAAAAAGTCAAACGCACCAATTATAAGTTGAACATAGGTCGAGAGGATCGAGATATGAAATAGTACTAATAAGGAAAAATTCTGTCATGTTCCAAATATGGCATGCTTGAGCACGCGGGCATTGGTTGCCCTTAAATTAAACAATAGTCCACAATTTTCTCATCTTGCCATTCCAAATGCAAACTATTTTTTCCGAACTAGGACTATTCCAAACACCGAAGAAGCACCCGTACTAATAGCCAGTATTAGTGACCGGTCTTGAAAGAATGCCGATTATAGAAAACGTTTTCTAGAATAAAGACCTTAAAATAATTGTGCTAAATATTTTACCAAATTACAAAATTATATTATATATAACTAGGTTTATAGGGGGAAGAAAATTAAGAAAGCCAGTTACTTAATTAATTAATTAACTAACTCAGCTAATTATTTATCACCAAAGTGCAAAGGGGGTGCGGCGATAAAACTTGATGCAACCAGTTGTAATGGAAAAGTATACGATCTATGATCGTCGTCATCATCTTTTCTGTGCAATCTTCGGATCCGATTACGCAGAAGTACATAACCATGACACACAAACTGTATACAATTAACAAGCGGCTCTACAGATAGGGAGAAGTGATCAGTACAACAATTAAGGTTTCGATCCAAATTCATGGCCGGGATACAACTCTCTGAAGTACTATATATCTGATTTCGGATTTATATGTTTCATACATCGTAACGAACATCGGTGAACCTGTTCTTGATCCACTTGAAGCTGTTTCTTAGACTTGTTTTAAGCTTACCTTCCATCGTAAACACGTTGTATGAAGCCACTCTCTTCTTCCTCTGGAGCTCCGGATCGCCGGACGTTGCAAAGCCATTGCCCTTCTGGGTCGGCCCGTTGAAGTTGTACGAGTTGGACCGCTCCCGGAACCCAAACTCGCCGGAGTAAGACGAGCTGTATTCAGGGAATGACTTGCTCTTCTCCATGAAGCTGATCGATGATAACTTTGCTTAGCTTAGCTATAGGAAACCCCTATCTCAAGCCTCATAGTATTTATACTAGTAGAGAAGCAAAATGAAGGGTGGTGATGGAGTGATCGAGTGTGGTTGGAGCCCATGTGCGATGTTGGTCTGTCGATCACTCTAGGGCAAGAGAATCATGAGGGTCACCACGGCTGTTGGATATGCCATGGATGGAAATTGATGGTTCGATCACATGGTTGGATGTGGACATAACACAGCTAGTTGAGTCATGGGTGAGAGAGTCTGGGACCCTTTTAGGTTAGGCTGTCTATGGCTCCTCAGAACTAGAAAGATATTAAGGTACTGCTGCAAAATTTGCAAGTCCATTGTCTATGGCTAGGGATTGTGCAAAGGAGAGGCCATGCATGCATGCTTTCTATATATGTCTCTGTCTAGTCAAGTAGATGGTGGGTTGCAAAGTCAGCAATGCAACCAAACTTTAATTGAAGGTGGAGTCATCTCCACTTTATGTCAATTGATGTTGATGGACTTGTGGGGCTTTGTGTATCATGATTTGGGTGGCATGCTTATCTTGAGTAATTATGCCAATGTTTCTTCCTTGTTTATTTCATTAATGTATGATCTGCTAATTTTTTTTGTCTTAATTTTATGTTTCTTATTGACCCACCGCATTATGTAGATGTGAAACAGTGAAAGACTGACACACTATTAATTAAATATGTACCGTAACCAATAATATAAAGTGATAACTTTTATAATAGTGTGTCTGTATTTTTTTTTTGGGGAGCCCAAAGGCAAAACAAACAAACCTAAGACCTATTACCAAAAAAAAGAAAAGACAGACACAGTGACACACTATTATAAAAGTTATCACTTTATATTATTGGTTACAGTATAGTTACATGAAATGAAAATAAGATTAATATGAATAAACTCTTGAAGGTATTGGAGTTTAAACACCTACCCCCACCATATAAACAAATACCAGTCTGAAGGAATGGAAGAACTTAAGAGAAACCCCAATGGATCTTTCAAAATCCATGTACCAAATTTGTTATCCAGGTGGCAAATTGTCTTTATGCAAATTATCAACTCCAACCTATGTATCGTCAACCCATGGATGAGAGAAAAGAGATAAAAACCAAAGAAAGCATATGAGTTTCATCTGTCAAAGAAAGCCTATGGGTTTCATATGCCAAAGACATGTCAACAATAACCATTCCACCGGAGTAAAAATTTCAGTCAAAACTAGCTGTTATAGTCTCCACCTGGCAAATTGCATATGGGTTGGAGTTGCTCTTAGTTTTTTTTGGTAATTTTTTTATGTGGGATCCACTTGCATTCTAGTTCACTAGTTTTAAAAATCATGGTCGGAATCATTTCATTTTTTTACATATTTATTTTAGGTTAGTAAACGTATCATAAGATCAACTCAAGCGAGAAGAAAATATTGAAGGACACAAATCACACAATGGTTGAGTATTGGTCAATGCAATATGATGGTCTCCCCGGCCAAACTATCTTTGAAGACTCATCTATAACATTGCTATTGTTTTTGCTGCCCTGGGTCTGCCCATATCTTCCGTCGGAGGCAAAGCTTTTACCACAACATTCTTGGGTTTAGGAGATGCAAATTGTCGATGCTATTCCTTTCATTTGAACTCCCAAAAAAAGGATCGAAAAGGTTAATTTGGAAACTTCATCATAGTCCCCAACTCCCCATGCAAGAACCACCGCTTCCTGATCAAAATGCCATGACCTAATTAACTTAAGGATGTGCATATTGTCTTTATAATAAATGAACGAATAAGGAAATTAAATAATCCACTTCACATTCTTGGATCATAACAGAACCCTATAGCACCCACAAGTTGCTCAACAATCCTATGAAAAATGTCTTGTCTTGTTGAATTGTCGATTCATTTGGAGATCGAAGTACATGTACATTCACCTAAGCAAACAAGGATCTCAATCACAGATGCATTAGATACAACAGATGCTTTATATATATATATGCTCATATATTACATAATATTGCTAGGGATTCAAGGCTAAAGAGTCTTCTGCTTCTCACTATGAACGAGTTCCTCTTTATAAAGCAATTGGATTATATAACTATGTGATAGTGAAAGCAAAGACTTTGGCCTTTATCGAGGTGTTTCTAAAGGATCTCTCTCATAAAGGGAATCTTATAGCTAAACCTCTATATATTAACTTATCATATTCATGAGACATTTTCTAGTGAGTACCTTATAAATTAGTTGATATTTTAAAAACTCATCAAATAGTTGAGTTAAAAAGTTCTTAATGAATTCTTATTATAAGGTATTTACTGAAAACTTTGCATCAGATTCATTCCCTTATTAGCAAGTAATAGGATTCTCAATATTTATTGTTTCAAATTGATTCACAATAAACTACCATCCCCAATACCCTAATCACAATATATAAACCCCTCTCTAGCTACATCATAAGGAGGTATCTCATAAAACCATATTCTAAGTCTACTGCTTATTGAATATTATTACTGACTTTATCGCCGAAGGGTTCTTGACCGGCACCACATCGGTGCCCTGATCTTCTGGAGACTTTATTTCTCTTATTTGCAGGTTATCTTCATTATTTGGAGGATCGGATAAATTGTGCAACACAAGATGGGCGATTGACGAGTGATCGATTAAGTGCACCATTCAATCAACAATTAGCGCCGCTGATTGACGCCAAACAGTCGTTGAAAGGATGACTGTGGCTAAGCCATTAGGGTTTTGTGTGATAGAGTAGAAAAATAATCGAGAATTTGACATACACACCCATGAAAACACTACAAAACACTAATAAACCAACTAAGATTAGAGTTATACACATAACGACATGCATCACATGCCCATATGCTACAGTACAAACCCATACCTCAATTATATAGGTGCAATTACATAGTCAGGCTATGTAAGAGCAAAATATTTACTATTGGCTATTTCCTATTTGACAAAACCTCTTCCCTTGTATTAACATTTCTTTGTATTCAATGCTAGGTTGTTTAAGGGATTAGGTGTCGTGGCTTAGGTTGGTCTTCCTCAAGATGGTTCGTGAAATCGTCATTCTTATCCGGTCCTTTCTCCGGACTTCGATCATTGATCAGCGAAGGTTTCGTTCAAGCTCCTCAAGGTATGACTCATGCATATGCACATGCACTTCATTCACATTGAGTATTCCTTATTGCCCTAGGTTTATCTAGGTTGCTTTCTTTTTACTTATGATGTGAATCACATAGGTATATGATGCTTGATTGCCACACTTGTGTCGTAAATTGTACAAGTTTCGCTTGCTTATTTTATACATTTAAGTTTATTGTGTTAGGATTGCTAAATCACATTGTTTCATACATTTAATTTTATTATGTTAGGATTGCTAGATTTTCACTTAGAATAATTTTGATTAGCTTTTCTTTATGTTTAAAGTTGTTTTATGCCTTGCGATTGATCGTCATTGTTCATGTGATCGATCTCACCACGTTGCAAATTTTGCAGTTCAAATATATCTGTTGGGACTTTTCGGGCGATCGATCGCAAAATGTTATGCGATCGATCGTAATTGAAGTTTTACACTTCCAGTAGCTTTGGGTCTTTGTTTTTGGCACTATGCGATCAATCACATTATTGCCCGCGATCGATCGCACAATATATTTTTGTACTGATTTTGTGTAGTGCGATCGATTGCATCCGATTGGGTGATCGATCGTATAGTTAAGTTTCAGTTCTCTATAAATAGAACTTTGGACGTTTCATTCGGTTAGAACTCTTGTTTATAAGTTGACAGTCATTCTTAAGAGAGTTTTCTAGTATTTGAGTGATCCTAGTTCCATGCTATAGGTTCCTCATCTTAGTCTCCATATATAATCATTTTCTAAACCCTTTGATTTGCATATGTATGCTTGTTTAGCCTATGTTTAGGATTTAAGAGATTCTATTCAACTCTAGTAATTGTTCCTTATTGAATTGTTGAGTTGAAGGATTGAATCATTAGTTTCAATCTTCTTTGTTGTTTGTTTGTTTAGCTAATGATCTTTGTGATTAGTTAAACAAACCCTTGAATCACTTCAAGGGTAGCTTGCCAATTCGGTTTAGTTAATTCAAGAAAATGTTCCTTATGATTTGTTTGTGTTAATTTAATTGAATTCATTTCATTCACACACACACCCATTGCATAGTCGGTGATTCTTGTGGTTGGAGGTTCACGCCGGTGAGGTTCAATCCGAGAATTTTGAGGAGGTATCGCTTGAAGAGCAAACAGGACTACACAAGGTTAGAGCTGCCACAAGTCTATAGGTCGATTGTATTGAGTTTGGGAACGAGTGCCCTCTTGTATGTGTTGCCGATTTGGCTTTCATAATATTACTCAAGAGCATGGGGTACGGCTCCCCTCCGATTTTCTTCTAGTGGTAGAGGTTTCCAGGTGACCATATTGTGTGTTGCTTTGTGTGATTGATTGTCTATATATATTGTGCTTAATTTCTTAGCATGTTGGATGCTTGATCACATATAGACTATAGTCCGTGGTGTGCTAGTTTGATGCACACTTTGGGATTGTAGGTTGTGCAATTGATTGTGATGTTGCAAATACAGTTAAAATAAATTGTGTTGCTTGTGCAATAGTTAGAACCTAGGTTGTGGAGAGTTTAAGTTTTAATCGGTATATACTCTCTGATTAATGTTTAGGATGACTACCATTGACGAGACTAATCTGGCGTACTGGATTTTTAGGCTATTTTTCATTTTATTTAAAAATTTGCCATTATAGGCTTACTAACCCAACGACTGCTATGCCGGTGCCTCAGCTTCGCTTTTACCTCTCCGCCCATCTCTGTCTGCGAGGAACCACATACATTCTCGCGTTTTGGCTGAGAGGTCTATCTACGAGCTTGGATTTGAGCATCTCAATGTCCATATAGGTGAAGAAGAGGTCGTCCTCGAAGCCAAGCTCATCGAAGCTGGAGGATGGGCCCTTGAACAAATCCTGGAGTAGAACCAGGTCGTCATGGATCCGTAAATGCACCTCCGATTGTGCACGGCGGTGGTAGGAGACTCAAAAGGTGAGGCTCAGTCTCGCATCTGGAAACGATGTCGTCATCGGAGCTCGATCGGATTCGAATCTGGTTTCATTGTTTGCCTTGTTTCTTTCTTTTTTGTTTGTTTCTTGTTATTGTGAGCACATCAACAGCAACAATATGATCACTGAGATTGAAATCGAAAATGTACCTCCGATTGGGCGTGGCCGCGCAGCTTCTATTTTAGTTTTCTTTTGGAATAGGTTTCCAGGAAAATGATCTTTGCTGACCCATTGGTTTTGTTCTCGATCTCTTGACCCATTGGTTAAACTTTGGAGAATTTCTCTTTCTTTTTTTGTTTTTTAGTTTGGACTTTTCATCTTTTGTAAAGTTTTGATATATGATCGAATCGAGTATCTCTAGAAATTTTTTAATCTTACTCTTCTTTTTGGAAAATCAAATTGGTTATCCATAAAGTTTGTATACTGATATGGAGAAAGCCAATAGGTTGTATATGTTTATGTAGTTCATGTTGAATAACTGCTATTGCATCAAAATTATGTAGTTCATTTTGAATAACTACTATTGCATCAAAATATTTAGAACATATATTTTCCTGCATTAGATATTTGAATAGCTAGTTGAACAACTACTACTGCATTTGTGCTGAAAGATGCTACTGCATTTGTCCTAAAAGATGCTACTGCATTTGTCCTAAAAGATGCTACTGCATTTGTCCTGACAGTTGCTACTGCATACTAGTCTAAATAGATGCTACTGCATACCAGTCTAGATCGATGCTACTACATACTTGTTTTAATAGTTGCTACTGCATACTTGTCATGGTTGTTTCTGCTACTGCATCGATATATGTTTCTGCTATTGCACCGTTTCTGCTACTGCACTGATATATGTTTATGCTATTGTATGAATATACTTGTGCTGACAGCTGCTACTACATACTAGTCTAAATAGATGTTATTGCATACTAGTCTAGATCGATGCTACTGCATACTTGTTTTAATTGTTGCTACTGCATACTTGTGGTGATAGCTGCTATTGCATACTTGTCATGGTTGTTTCTACTACTGCACTGATATATGTTTCTGCTGTACTGCATGAATATATGGCGGCATATACTTTGGTTTTTTTTTTTTTTTAACTCAAAGCTTAAAGGAGAACAAAAAGGTAATTCATCACATGCCACTTGTCAGCTTATGAACAACTTGTTCTTATGAGTAAAAAAGTTTACTTATATGCATGAATTGAAAGGTTGTAGACTGAGAAAAATGAAGATATATCATGGATTTTTCTGTAGTTTATTATAAGTTAAACGGAGTTCAAATGAAAATTTAATTTACTACTTAACTTATTTGATAAATAACTTTTTTTAAATAAGTTGAGATATAATAAAGTGATTGCCGGTCTTGACTGTTGAGCTAAATAAGTAGGCAAGTGGCTATTTGATCATAAACAGAAACATGAAGACAAAAGTGGTGGAGATTATAGATACAATCTAACAAAGAGGTGATTTAGCGAAGGTATTGCCATCGCCCATCGCCCATCGTTGGAATTATGGGGATCATTGATTATTATGCATGAGGAATATATACTGTCTCAGTGGACTTGGAAGGAATATCCCAGCAGCAGACTTCAGAAGTACTTGTCTTCAACTTGAGTTCTCTAGTTGCATCTTGCCACACTAAAGCAAGACACCACTATGCACAAATTGGAAACGACGGAACAAAAAATTATTATAAAATAAAAGTGGACTACAGTTAGACCATCTACAGTGAAATTTTCCTCTAAACATAGCTTACCAACTAGGAATATGCTAACCAATGGCAAACAACTCCCACCATAAGCCATCCAAATAAGCTAAATTTTAAACTTTTGGTGTTCAATGGCTATTTTACACCCAAAATATATGTTTTCAATATATTTAATATTAGGCTCAAATGAAAGATTTTATTTAGATCTTCATAATGATATAATTTTTATTATTAACAAATTTATAAGTATAAACTTTAAAGAGAGAATAATGTTTGTAGCTAAAAACTCTTTGGGATACACAAGTAATTACAAAATTGTTTGTTCAAAGTGGGAAGGACAAAAGAGGAAAACAAATGAAAAACAATAAAAAATTAAATAGGGATAGCTTACGGTTCCGTAAGCCAAATTTAGCTTACAAAACCATTGAATGCTAAATTTTCTCCTGGGGTCTACCAACAATAGCTTATGGTGGGAGTCCAAAATAGCCAATTTTTAGGTTTTTCCCTTACGATGGCAGATGGTCTCAGCAATTTTGGGAAAAACCATATATTAAGACCCAAGAATTTATCACCTGTTTAAGGATACCCGTTTTGTGTGTGCTTGTCAACCTAGGAGAATCTAGTTAGGATTGTATAAGGAGTGTAATTGAATAGGAATCCTATTACCATATGGATTGTATCTTGTATTCCTCTATATAAAGAGGCACCTATTCATCAATAAAGATGTTATGATTCCTGTGCATTTATATTGTCTCTTTACTTTTCCGTTATTCTACAACACGTTATCAGCACGAGTCTCTAATCCTGAGAAACAGAAAACCCTAGGGCTTACCCGCGTGAACAATACCGGCGTGAATAGTGATCCGTGAACAGTAACCGTGAATAGTGCTCTTCTAAGATCAAGATCAAGTCCAAGAAAAATACCAAGTAAGTTTACATAAACGTTCATACTTTCTAAGTTGATGCGGTTTTGTTTTTCATCGGGGACTTGCAACCTCCCTTCTTCTACACCTTTCTTGTAACGTGGAATATGATGCGAGACTCATCAAACTATGAGAAGCATTAGGGGAGTGATCGAGCTTCATATTGCTTGCGATATGTGTAAGTCATGAGCACCTCTAATGTCATCATGCTATTGATGACATTCTCAAAGAGCCAAATTGTGGGGATTCGAGCTATACCTCCGGATAAGGAATCCGTAGAGAAGAAGAGACCTTGAACATAGTGTTCATTGTAAACCTTCCGGATAAGGAATCCGTAGAGAAGAACCGACCATTCTACATCAAAGCTTTTGCCTTGACTTACTCACGACTAGGCTCACCTACTTGGGTATGATGTCTAGGTAAGGATAGTTTGAGATTAATGGTGTCAAGTGAGCCTCGCTCTACCGACATCTCTTACTACTTACCTGGTCATGCTTAAGTGGAGCTACCGAAAGGTTTAAGTTATGGCATTCGTCATTGATCATACTACATCAAAGTGTTCGGCTAAATCCGATCCTTGGAAACGTTTCTTCAGAGCATAGCTCAGAAACCATAATTGTTTCGTGGGAGTATTAACTCCGAAACATACCCCCTATTGTTTCATGGGAGTATCAACTCCGAAACCTAGCTACCTATTGCCGACAAACGTTTCGTCGCCATAGGGGGAGAAAATCCTTTACCGACAAAAGATTTGTCACTAAAGGTACCCTATTCTTGTTCTCCATATTTATGGATTTCGAACATGAATTAACTCGATTTACTCCATTGGATTCTGCGATGTAACCTTCCGCACAAGAGCTTCTAGACCCTCAAACTGTGATGACTATTCCAGGTTATTTTTCCTGATGAAAACGCCACATAATATGACACTCCAGTTTGAGTTCATGAAAGAGGTTAGCGCTATAAGCGCTCCATGAATGTTTATGGTAACACTCATACCTCCAATCCGAATTTAGAACTTAGAAGCATAATGGACTAATCTCCGCTTCTCTGACTTTACTAAAGTCATGGATATAATTCGGACATTCTCCGCATCAAAGACTTGATGCATCTCTGTGGAAATCATCACAGATGAAATATTGATTGAGGAAACTCTCACCACCTTCTCCATCTCTACCTTAATGTAATGTATGACGATGATTGCGCCCCTATGGGAAGACGCCATGAGCAAAAACCCTAAGGTTTTAGGGACTAATCCGGACATTGATCCGTAAGATTTATTTGCTCAAGAAGGTAATCGCCATAAGATTAAGCGATCACGCGTGAATAAGGCCGCGAAAGAGTGAGAGAAGACCGCCATCCCTAGAAGAGGGATACCGCTGGTCATAGCCATACTTGGCAACACTGCCACCGGCCAAGGCTTGTTGCCACCGTCCTAGTGACCATGTGTGCTGCGCCTTATGCCTCAATCAATGGAGAATCCTCTTCATGATGTCTATTAATGATATAGAGCGTCTGATCAATGAGCTATAGTTTGCAATACATATGAGTATGTAACTGCCATGATCATGACGACGAGTTTAAGGGTTAAAGACTTTGGAAGCTAATTTTCTTAAGTCTTTATGTTTCCAAGTTGATGTCTTATGGCAAGATTGCCAAGACAATGGATTCTAGTCTTGAGTTAAGATCAAGATGCAACTTTGAATGTAAAGCCTTGACATATATCTTTAACAAAATCTGAGTTGCTTTCGTAGCCTCGATTTTAATGATGAGCTTATCTTCCTTTGTGAATTGATGTCTCACATGCTCTCTACGCTCCTAAAGGGAATAGAACCCTATTGAGTTTTAAGGATATATATATAAGCGCCAATGAATACCATGCGGAAACGCATGATGAGAATGGGATAGATTCCTTTGCATTACCTCTAATGACTGCGGAAGGAAGCGCATCTTAGAGAATGTTATGTGTCTCTCTAGTGTGTTGTACGCAACCACTACTTGAGATATTGAGTCAAATAAAGTCATTCGGGATGACCTCTTGGATTCAGACACATAATGGCTTTGGCAAAGACAGATTGAGACATTCCTGTCATGATATGATGATTCGTATACTGAAAACTTCAGACGGATATCTATCCTATCGAGCTAATCAAAGCATGAATCGAAAGGTGATTCAAGAGGATGAGACGGCCACGAAAAGGGGAAATTTTTCTGCTGTCCGACGCCTGTCGACCGATCGAGGTAACCTTGCCGACCGGTCGACCAACGTACAGAGAGTATCATCTCGATCTCGTACGCGTCGTCGACTGTTCGATGATAATGTCGATCGGTCGACCTCGTCCAGAGAGGATTGTCGACCGTTCGACCCCCCTGTCGACCGGTCGATACCCAATGACCTTCGATCCCTCTCTACAATGCTCACATCCTCTTATGCTTCTGATGCCTTTAATGCCAAATGCTCGTCTTGCAAAGCCATGTTCCTTAGGGAACCTAGGACTAAGACTGTCCTATGCAAATGATTCTAAAAGTATTTCTCCCATTCTTACAGATAATCCATGGGGGAATATCTGTAGACCTATTCAACCACCAAGCGAGCCATATAAGGATTATGGTGTTGGTTGATGCATAGACATGCTGGTCACATGTCACGCTATGGTCATCCCTTATGCTGCTTATGCTAAACTCCTAGCACATATATTTCGCCTGCGGGCTCACTACCCGTATCATCCCTTAAATCAGGCTTGATAATGCTAAGAGAGTTTACATCGAAGGCTTTCGATGACTACTGCATGTGCATACCCAGAATGGTCTTGCAGATGGTTATGAGGACATTGGTAATGCACACCAATCTTCCTCTCTCTGTCTGGGTGCACGCGGAATTGCATGCAGCTATGCTTATTCGTCTGAGGCTCATCGCCACCCAATCTTTTTCTACGCAACAGCTAGTGACTGGGTACGAGGCAAGCATCTCATACTTACGCATCTTGGGTGTGCTACTTATGTGCCTACTACGCCGCCACAGCGTACTCAGATGGGTCCTCAATGACGAATGAGTATTTATGTTGGATTTGAGTCTCCAACCAAAATCCGCTATGTAGAACCCTTGTCAGGCGATCTATTTTGTCACATCGATGAGACAGTCTTCCCGTCGTTAGGGGGAGATAAGAACGTCTACGTTCAGCAGGAACGACGAGAATGTCGTGGCCTGTCCCCACTCTGTCTCATAACGATCCCCCTACTGCACACATGACATCGTAGTGCGTAGACTTATCGATCTCTAGAAAGTCGCCGATTCTCTTCCGAGCACTTTCTCAGATCTTGCTAAGTGACTAGATCATATATACCTGCTGCAAACCTGCAAGGAAGGAAGTACCTGAAAAGGGCTTCAGACTCAAAGCCGCAGTGAATGCCGCCCCTGGTGGTGTCGTTGCTCAGGCCGCACCAGGATGGGCAGAGCACCGCTGGCGCCATCACCATTGTTGGTGATGATGTGGCTTAGGCCGTGGTTCCGCTGAGGAAGCGTGGGATGCCACCGGGTTTGAGGAATTCGCGCTCTAGGAAGCGGGCTGCGAAGGCACATAATCCTCTCATCATTGATACTCAAAATCCAACCCAGGAGAACATTCCGGATTACGGTTATGTCCAAGTAACATCTCTGGAGGACGCTCCATCGATAGAACCTATCCGTGGGAATGTAGAGATCTCGATTCATTACACTAGTGTACATGGGCCGTGGGATAGAAACTCCATCGTAGTCAACGATGTTTTTCGCATATGCTTGTGCACGAGAGTTCATTGAGAATGATGATATTGAACCCCGCTCCGTTGAGGAATGCCAACGTAGAGTATATTGGCCTAAATGGAAAGATGTGATTCAGGTTGAGTTAGACTACTCACTAACAAAGAGAATGGTGTTCGAGCTCGGTGTGCCGATCCTTCTAGAATAAAACCTGTTGGATAAATAGGTCTTTGTTAGAGTGCGTAGTGAGAGAACGAGATAAAGCTCGCCTTCTGGCGCAAGGCTTCTCACAAACGCCCTGAAATCGACTACGATGAGACATCTCTCATAATGGATGCTACTACGCTCCACTACCTTGTCAGTTTGGTAGTTTCCAAAGAACTGACTATGCAGCTTATGGATGTGGTCACATCATATCTCTATGGGGATCTAGATATGGAGATTAACCCAAGTCAAGTGGCTCCCGACCACGGAGCGCGTTTGCTAAGGTTGCAACGCTCACTATATGGATTGAATTAATCCGGACGGACGTGGTATACCCGTCTAAGTGACTACTTGATTGGAAGAGGGTATGAGAACAATTAAATTATGCCCATTGCGTGTTGAGAGCACAAATTCTAGATTTGCATTGCAATCCAAGTTTGAGATGAATGATCTTGGGAAACCCAAAAGATGCTCAGGCATTAATATGGATAGGGTCCATCCTGATAGCACTCCCATGATTGGTCGCAGCCTAGATCAAAGGAAAGATCTGTTTCGTCGAAGGGATGATGACGAGAACGTTCTAGAGGCTGAGGTGCTGATCCTAAGTGCACTATTGTACTTAGCTCAATGCACATGACCCAATATCTCCTTTGATGTGAACTTGTTAGCTATATCTGCGCCCACACAATGCCTTTGGATTGACATAAAGACAATCTTTCGTTACTTGAAGGGTACGATTGATATGGGTTTGTTCTATCCCTACAGAGAGGCACGAAAGTATGGAAAAATGGGTGAGGAACCCATGCCTTTCGTGGATACTGTCGAGTACGGTGATCGATCGGTCGACAGAAACCATCGACCGGTCGACAGACGGACAGAACCGTTAATACATGCGTCCAACGTCCAGACGTCTTCCTTCCGTCCAGACGTATCACCGGTAATATCTCGATTACACCCCTTATTCCCAAACTCTTGTGATGTTTTGGTGGAATTTGCTGATATTGGGTATCTCTCTGGCCCTCATTAAGGTTGTTCCTATATGGGTTATGTCTTTACCATGGGAAACACCTTGTTATCTTGGTAGTCTATGAAACAGACTCTTGCCGCTACTTCTTTGAATCATGTTGAGTTTATCTCCATGAAATCTGTTCGTTAGTATGGTTAAGGTCCATACTTACACATATAAGAAGTACATGTGGTTTGAGGTCAACCACTGATGAACATATATGCATTTATGAGGATAATGCTACTTGCAAATGAAGCAAGGTTTCATCAAAGGCGACAATACCAAGCATATAGCACCAAAGTTTTTCTATAATCAGCAACAAGAATTTCTCAAGATTCAAGTGAATCAAGTCCGTTCTGAGGACAATGTAGCTGACTTATTTACTAAGTCATTGCCTAAATCCACATTTGAGAAGCATGTCAAAAGCATTGGTTTGCGTAAATTATCTGACCTCCCATGATTGAAGAATCAGGGGGAGACGCAGACTTGAGGGGGAGTCTGTTGTCTTGCTATGCCAAATGTGAAGGGTGTGTTGTACTCTTTTTCCCTTCGACCAAGGTTATTTTTCTCCCACTGGGTTTGTAACACCTCGGATTTTAATATCTAATTTATTAGAAAATCCTGGATTGAATTAAGGATTAGAAATTACTTTTCTTATCTTGTCTGTGAAGTGAAAGTATTTTGGAACGATTAATTACTTAGGGGTCATAAGTTGATTTTATTATTAGTACATTTTCTTTGATAACTTCCTTCACGAAGGTTGTACTTGTCGTCAATACAAGTTCGTAGACACGCGGCACGTCATATCTCGAGATCATATAAAATAGTTATGGTCAACAAGAATTTATTCTATGTGTGAGGATCACTATTACTGTCATTGATTATTCTCACTGGAGGATTATTTCTCATAATATACTTACGTGTTTGATTATCTTTTACATATAAAACATTATTTTTGATAGTCTATATTATTTGTTTGATTATGCTTTATGTTATATATGCATATGTGTATATCCTTATGCATAATACCATATCTATGATTGAATTGCAAGTTGGCTACATCTTGTGTGATACGTAATGAATTGCAACTTTGCAAGTTGCCTAGTAATACATATAAATTATAGATGTAATATATTATACTTATGTTGATTAATTAGCTTTTATATATAATATAATTTTGAATGCAAAGCTAGTTACATTTATATATATATAATATGTTCATTCATCACACCTTTGTTCTAGTGCATGCATTCAAATAATGAGTATTGAACTAAGGGAATCTTCTTAGCCTCCAGGTGTTAAGATTAGTTCTATTAAATAGTTAAATATTGGTATATAATAGAATAAATTAAGAAGAAAGCTCAATGAAGGAATGTATGTGAAATCATTCCTTACGTAAGATAGATTCTTTCCTTCCATTATATAAATAGGAAGGCACACCCGGACACTTGCATTCATAGTTTTCTCATAGTTTTCTCATAGAAGAAAACTTTAGAGTAGGCAGTAGATAGAGAGAGAGAAAGAAAGAAAGAAAGATAGAAAGAAAAAGAGAGAGAGAGAGAGAGAAAAGAAGAAGAAAGTTTTAGTAGTCGGAGAAGAAAAGAAGAAGAGAATGAAGAAGGAAGGAAAGGTACGATAGGTTCCTTTCTTTAGAAAATTTCTATAGTATTCAAGTATTTATCTAAGTTCTAACTTAGATTTTGTTTTGTGTCACGATCAAGGAGGTGAGTTTCCGATCAATCTACGATGTAGGGAAATTTGGCAAAACTAGGTCAAGACCAAGGTAGGGGTTCTAGTTTCCCAGTGATTGGACTATATCATATTTAATTTTTGTGTATAAATTAGGAATAGACAATATTATGAATATTCTCTTATTTTGGTAGTTAATTTTATTATTGTTCTTATATATACATAGATATATATTATTGTTCTTACGTATATATATATATATATATGTATTGTTGTTCTTATACTTTTTGATGAAGAGTTTGACGATGGAATATTTCTTGATATTATATATGTTGTGTTAACATATTATTCATTTCCTTTGCATACACTTGCACATGAATAAAGAAATTGGAAATGATGATGGTGGTGGAATTAGGATCCCGGGGTATCGATATTGGATACTGAATATTTGGTATATGATTTGTGGTGAAAGTGGTAGGGCTGCGGGCCCATTGATTTGAATTGAATACGGGTTGCGGACCCATTGAAATGAATATTGTACGGATACTCTGGAAACTGGAATGACGAAGGTTGGGCGTTGGTTCGTACAAAGGGTCATTCGGGACCAAGTGGAATATGCATGGTATGGGACGTGCGAGGTCTGTTTGATCCGGAGTACGAATTGACGAAGGGTAGTGAAGGAAACTTTATACTTAAAGCACATCACACACGCTGATGTATTTATATTATTTGTGATTACTTTATTTACTGATATTATTGGCACACTTGAATTAACTGTGGTAATTGACCATGAGGGATTTAATATCCTACTGAGCCGCAAGCTCACACCCTTATAGATTGTGCAGGTACAAAGATATCAATTTGAAAATGGAACATGGTGATTGGATGCTTGTGTGGTGCTGCTTGTGTGGATGTTACCAACTATGAAAGAAATGAATGCTGCTCATATGATTGTTGTACTGTTAGAGAATAATTTCTCATGTAATTATTTATAGACTTCCGCTAAACTCTGGTTAATTTTTGTAACATTTTAATGGATGAAATGTTCGATGTACCAAATTATCATCACTTGTAATTGTGGTAAAGTTTTAATTACTGCTATTATGAGTGATAAACACATCACACCTCAAATTCGGGTACCAGATATATAAACAAATATCGGTCTCAGATTTGGGGCGTGACAGGGTTTTTGTTACTTGGCAAGGTTTTTAATGAGACAACGTGAGGAGCACCACCTAGTGTTGACCGCACAAGGGGGAGTGTTTAAGGATACCCGTTTTGTGTGTGCTTATCAACCTAGGAGAATCTAGTTAGGATTGTATAAGGAATGTAATTGAATAGGAATCATATTACCATATGGATTGTATCTTGTATTCCTCTATATAAAGAGACACTTATTCATCAATAAAGATGTTATGGTTCATGTGCATTTATATTGTCTTTTTACTTTTCCCGTTATTCTACAACATCACCTAATTTGATATGCAAATGTTTGTCGTCAGCCTCTATAGAGGCATGAGAGGTGCTAATGTAGCCTCAAAAAGCTCAGTGATGGTAAGCGCGCCGTCACCAAATTTCTCATCGGATCAAGGAACATGGTGACAGAGCGCTTACCATCACTAAGCTTCCAGGACCAACACCAAGCCTCAAGGACTTCTATGCCGGCCATTATTGCATAGAACATGGTCATTCCAAAAAGAACACTGACAACGGTGTAGTTGCAGGCTTGCAGCTATAGATATGGTGCTAAGGAAATCAACCACAGAATTAATCCACATCACATGTTGCCCAAAGATATACATTTGGTATAACTTTCAGTCGTGTATCTGCAAATTGTAGAATTAGTACACGGATAATTGATATAGGTGTAATGAACCATATATTTAAATTTTTTTAGTAGTAATTTTTTTATATTTAATTCTATATACATATAAAGGGCTAAAAAAACATAATTGGGCCCTCTCAACTTTGAGGCTTGTGTCATCACGCAGGTTGCACTTGTTGAGAGCCGGCCGGTGATGGTAGCCCTTCTCTTGTTAATGGAGAATTCCTATTAACTATTTCTGACTCTCTTAGATAAAGTACATGTTGTCCTTTCTCCGCCCTAGCTATAACCTATTGTGTGTTGGCAGATAACGTTGTCTTTAAAATGCCTAGTGATTATTTGGTCTTCTTTTTGTACATTTTCAGGACATTCTCACCCGGCCCTGAAAATAATTGGTCATTAGGTGTTAGAAGGGACAATCTCTATTACTTGGATTTTAATAAATAGTGATCGAGGAGTAGAAGTTAGTCTGAATGCACAAGATTGATGGAGTTTGTTAATGGGATAGAAGATTAATAGTTACAATCTAATGCATGGTTCTGATCGTTGATTTACATTACATAATAGTAAAACAATTTAAATTAATTTAAAGGCGTTCTTTGTAGAATAAGTATACATCCCATCATAGAGAGGACTAGCTAGTTCCCTTAAATATAAAATTTGCAGACTTTCTCTATTATCGATTATTGTACAACAATTTAATTCAAAGATCCGAACCGTTGATTCTAATTAGGTAAATAGTTGACTTGAGTAAATGGTGATGGCAATATATGGGCTAGCTTGTACGTGTTGTTATACATTAACATTCATGTTAAGAGTATTCGTACTTTAAGGTTTAGGGTTCTTACAAATTAGATTGATTTTTCATATAACGGACAGACGTACATATATACACATATGTAAGCAAACATTCCATCAACAGCTAATTACACTTAACCGTTGTTAGAGGTTTATTAACCTTCATCATAAGAAGGAAGGAGAAACATGAGAAGAAGTAGTACATAAACGAGTTAACATAAACAGATTCTCTCTTACAACTCGGACGAACTCTCCACATCCTCTTTCACCACAGATTTCAAGTAATTAGCATTATCTGGATTCCTCAGCGAGCAATCAGCGCGGATTTCACCTTTGGAACCAGTTAGCACACTCAACTGCCCCATCTTGATCATGGAATGAACAAACTGCTCGAAGAACAATGTCTGATTAACGGCAAAGCTAGTGACAATGTCGCGTGTCCTTTTATCGGTGTACAAATCTTGGTCCGATGTGAACAGACCTTGGCGGTTCATGAGATCAACGTAGTACTTGTTGTCGAATGTATCAGGCGAGCGGATATCAAGCACGGTTGTGGCATTCGTGTCCGATGCAGGACATATTTCCTTAAGGTCATTGGCAAAAGTTTTGTCCATGCTAGGGTCTTGGGGATATAGCCGGTCGGTGAAGGAGCTACAATGGCCTAGTCCGATGGTGTGGCCACCAGAGAGGGCTACGACATCAGTGGCATCCAAGTTTTTCTTGGCAAGGTCTGTGAGAAGTTTAGTAGTGTTGCTTGCGGGTCCGGGGAGGTTAGCTAGGGTTTCATCCCTTGTTGCAAAGTTTAGTCCATCCTTTCTTCCCAGTGGTACTTCATAGTCAGGGCCACCTGACTGAAGTAAAAGAAATATTAACATAGAAATATTAATTACCAACTTGTTATAATCCAACTTGAAAATGTTCTTCACATTCTATAAGATTCTAATAGTTCCAAACATGTCATTATCAGTGGCTCATACATCACTAATTAATATGGAAAAGCAGAACAACTCTAACCACTAAAGCATCTAAGATTTGTTATTTGTGAAGTAAAATATTTAAAAATGGAAAATCACGTGTTAATATTAATATCCTAATTAATTAATTACCATATATGCCGGGATTCCCTATCGTGGTCTAATTGAAGAGCTTCTAACTTTCACAAATGGGCAACATTTTAAATCATAAGTACTCATGGACTTTAATTACGAAATGAATTAGCTCATATTTAAGATTTTTCAAAGAGATTAAAGTAAATGCACCATTTGTATTACAAGGCTAAGATAAGAAGAGGAATGAGTCTATCATGGTTTTGAAAAGCACTTTGTGTTATAAATTCTATGCAATGACCTCACCAATGTTTATCGACTAGGATAGGGTAGAGTAGTTGACTAGGATAGGGTAGACTGGTAGAGTAGCTAGTGATCTTCTTATCAAGTTGTTGGGTTTGACAGAAATAATAAGAAGTTAAGGGGTGTATTGTATTTAGATTCATGAGAATTTTTTTAAGTGATGAAGTCAAAAAGAATTTATGAATTTACAATTTTATGTAATTAAAAATTGTCAGATTTATCCAATATTTTAAAATTTTATATATTTTAAAAAATAAACTTGTATAAACTTGTAAGAAATCTCGTATAATTAGATAAACTTTTTATGTGTGTGTGTGTGAGAGAGAGAGAGAGAAGAGAGAGCAAAACATTGAAATAATAAAAAGAAGAAAATTTTAAATCCATGGAAGCCACTGGAAGTTGGATTAATAAAAGTTTTTTGTCTTTACAATTAACACTAAACAATACAATTATGTCATTTAATAAATTTTTTATAATTTCTTAATTTTTCGAACACACTTAAATTTCTACACACTTATTAAAAATCATTAAAAATTTAAAATAAATATACCCAGACTTGTAAAGATTTTTTAACAATTCTAACTGAACACCTCTAGACTTATGAATTCCACAATAATCTTGAAAACATCATAGAAATTCAAATACAATACACCTCTCTCTCTCTAAATTTGACTCAGGAACTAATTTAGTTATTGTTTAATTGAAAAAAAAAGTTAAATATATGTCCTCAAAATTTCTAACACACAAATTCATTGTCCACCTACACCCCAACAAAAACGTCCATTTATTCACGTAGGATAAAATATCCTTAGGGGGGGGGCCAAAAACATTGACCGCAATAAAGAAGCAAAAATATCTACACTCCACAGTAAAAAATTCACAAAATATCTGTACTGTAAACAGTTTCAATATTCAGTACCTAAATAATTGGTAAAAAATTAGATACCAAATATCAATTTCAATTTATTTAATTTCTTTGATCATGAAGGTTATAACTAGATTAAACAAAATAATTACCAGGTAAACAGAATCCCTAGCAGCGAGAGCAACTATATCAGCACAAGAAACAACCCTCCCACATTTGCTGTGAACTGTCTCACGGAGGTCATTGATGATTTCAAAGGCCTTTGCCCTCAAACTCAGGTTTGGAGGTGCCTCCTGCTCACTTGGACCACTTGCTGATCCCTCTAGCAAAACTGACCCATCACATCCCTGCAATATCAATATTTGACATGTACTCATTATATCTCAGCCTCAACGCTCCCATTGAAAGGTCTCACCAACTCTTGTGCAAAAAGTATATTAAAATTAGGAAACTTAGTGACAGACACAGACCATTAATCTGGTTGCTGAATATAATAACTGCAAGTAATAGTAATCAATTGGTAAAACATAAAGATTATTAAAGGGATCTCAGCTGTGCTTCAAAAGTTTGGTTGAGATGTAGCTAGCTTAATTAAGTCCAATTATGCATGCTTTGCTTAAATTATAACAAGCTCCAGCCTATTCGGTATTGCCTTGGATACTTTCTACTATATAGCAATGCACAACAATTTAGTGTGGAGAAGCATACAAACTCAATATATAGGCACAAAATAAGCCTACAAGGGCCTGCATCACAATCTCGATCACTATTTATGCCAAGAAAATGCCTAATGAATATTCAACAGTAACAATTCGAGTTACTAATAAATCAGCCATTTTGATTATCTGGGTTTTCAGTTATCTTTCGGTTGGAATTGAATTTCCTACATACACAATTCAATCAAAACTACATAGATTTCAACAACTATTTTGTCATGAGAAACATCAAACAGTTATGTACAAATTAGTACAACCCAAAAGAAACAAATTTCACAATTTATTAACGAAAATGCCTAAGATATACAAGTTATTGATCAGTCAGTTTGATTATCTGAGTTCAAGTATCTTTCCATTTCCATAAATGGGTTGATAACTTGAGATTAAATATCCTCCTTACACAGTATAATCAAAGATTAGCTACACTTACTTCAGCTAGGTTGAAGTTACCTGAACAAAGCAGTCATGGAAATGGAGACGAAGCAAGCCAGCTGCTTGGCCAATGTCTTCCTTGAAGACCTTCTTGAGCTGTTTTCGTACAATGGAGTCAAGCTTAGGACACTTAGAATCATAGAACGACCATGAAAGCCCTTTAACTACAGGAACAGAGGGTTGTGCCTCTGAGACACCAAAGAAGGAACAAACTAAAACAGAAGAAATAATCAGAAGCAGAGAGCAAAATGAAGCACAACTAGCCATGGTGAGATATTTAGTTTCTTGAGCAACTTCAGAAACCTCCTTTTTTATAGGCAGATGTGCTCCATATTTTAAGCTTTTGATCTGAAGTGTGTATTTTTGGGTTACTCGTTATCTCCAATAATAAATAATTAAAGATGACTTTTTTTTTTTAACAACTAAAATTTAAAATGACTTTGGATACTGACTTTTGGGTAAAGAAAACAGAAAAAAGAGAAGCCACGTGGTTTTGGTTCTCAGTTCTCACCTTCCACATTCATTGAAGCTTCGGCCCTCTAGCTGGGCAATGTTGAAAAGTCTAGCAATGGAAATCTTATCCAAATAAACCGTACAAGAAAAGAAGTGATGGAAATTGAACATTCATGGCAGTAGCATAATCAAACTTGGTGTCCAAGAATCTTTGTTTGTAATGAACTAATGACAATAATATGTATTCTTGTAGGCTTGTAGCATAGTCAAAGATGCTGGAATTGTTGTAAAAAGGCAGTAACTTTCGTTGGGGTGTGGGGTATATATCCGGGTATGTGGAATATTTTTTTTGGGGAAAACGTCAAAAGTAAAAAGAACTCAATGCGTATATTTAACTGATATGAAATTTCGAACTGAGGAAGGAGACTCTCCAACTCATGTTAAATACATCCAAACAAGAAGATAGAGCAAAACGAGCAAAATTATGTGTAGTGGAATTAGCTTCACGGTAAACTTGATTAAAGGAGAAGCGCAACTCCAATAAAGAGTAGACGATGAAGATTGTTTACTTAATATTTTGGGAGAATGATCACTTTGATCAATGAACTTTGTCAGATTTGACACTTTAGTCACTAAACTTTCGAAAATATCACTTTAGTCACTGAACTATTACACTGTCTATCACTTTAGTATCTCCGTTAGTTTTTTCCGTTAAAACGACATCTCTTTGTTAAATTCAGGGGTATTTTAGGGATGTAAGACCAAAAAATTATTTCTCTGACTTACCTTCCATCAACCCAAATTTTCCTCCATTTTTGACTAAATTTCCCTCGGATTTCACCCATTTTTGTCTACCCACCCGTTTAAGGCATTTTGAGATCAACATTCACTATCTTGAATGCAAACAATTCTTAACAAATGTGAATAAAATCACTGCATATGAAGTTCTAAAAGATGTTTGCAATAATTGAAGTTCAAAAATGATTTTTTGGTTTACATCCCTAAAATACCCGAATTTAACGGAGAGATGTCGTTTTAACGGGAAAAACTAATTTTTAAAAAAAAAAAGGAAAAAATAAGAAGTTAAAGTGATAGAATGTAATAGTTGAAAGTGATATTTTAAAAGTTAGACCAAAATGATTATTCTCTCTAATATTTTCTATGAAAATATGAGAATTAAGCTAATTAATTGTTTGCTACATCTTCTAGCTAACACCATCATCACCTAACCCTCAAAGTTTAAATATATTTGAATATTTTTTCCCAAAAGAAATCCATAATGCACTTAATAACTATGTTTGAAACATTCGTGGTGGCTTTATCCGTTGTGGAAAGTTGAAAAGATATCAATTAGGTACAGGACTTCTGTAAATTCAAAGGTTTTGGCCAAAATTATATATATATATACACACACACACACACCATATGAACACGATTTTAATAGATGTTAAAAGACCAATGCAAGAAGTAGTTGATGACGCTATCATGAATAAGATTTTAGTCTTTTTAGATTAATTGTAGTATAAAAATATGTTCAAATTTTTCTTCAGTAATTAATTATAAGGTGGTTAAAACTTAGATACCAAGCTAAATGGATGTATCAAGGTATAGGGTTACTACAAATTCAATCTGAAAATGTGTCCATGCCATTTAATGGCTTGGAAACATATTACATATTATGAATAACTCTTTTGCCATTTTTCTAATGAGGTTATGTTGATCGATGCAAATTATAGCTTTATATCAAGCTTGCTACACAACCTCCCTTAATTCCAGTAATTTTTCAATCAAATTAATGAAACTCAAGATCGATCTTTTACTTGGGGTAATGGGGTCCAAACCGATTCACGCAACAATCTTAATCACCTCTATTTAAATCAACAGTAAATATCTCATATAGTAAATGATGTATCGTGGTTTGGATTTGGGACTTAGTTGATCAAAGTGGACAACTTGGTCCCTATTTAAGTACCAAATTGTCCAAACCGTGATACCTCATATACCATAGGAGATATTAACCCTCTACCTAATATACTTAATATTCCGCACAAGTGTTCGCAAGGTAAGAACACTTAATGCTAAATTAATGCTTTCATCTATATGTAATTATAAATGTGCAGTAAATTACTAAATTGATAATAGTGTTTTATTTTATTTTTATTGCTGGAACTCAGTGGAAGGTTTTGCCTTTTTCACTAATAATTATATATAGAATTATAAATAGATGTGAAATTATTGCAAACACTTTTGATTTGATGAGTTTTTGCGAGTATTCGACATTGATGACAAAATTTTTAGATGAAAACATATATGATTTTTTCCTTCACTATAAAGTAAGATTTTTATATCATTCAGGATGTACTCTTCGAGGATTGTTGTAACAACTCTCGGGGTGGATTTATATCCAACCTTGCGAGTGCACGTACTTTTATCAATAATAATTGAGGGTCCGTGTTCAGTCCTCCATTAAAAAAAAGAGTAAAATTTTATGTTACGTGTCAGAATTGGTGAAATTTTCTTAATTTTTGCTATTTATGCGTAGATATTAAATAAATACGAATTTCGGAAAAATTTGTCAAAAATTTTGAGAAATTTTAGAAACTTCCTAATGAAAATAGCATAACATATAAATTTCATTTTGGTACTTCAATTTTACAAAATTTTTGGATAAATATCAATCCTTGGCCTGATCATAAAATTTATGTGTTTCCATGTTTTATTACTACAATTCAGAAAATTAACGACAATCTCTATTCAACAATCGAAATCGTAAAGAAGCAAGAATTGCAATGAAAGTAAAAATAGCTAGAACAAATCAAAAGGCATCAAAGAAACAAAAAAAAAATTAATGTCATGATTAGATGCAAGATTGCAGCTAAAGAAACACTCTGGATGCCAGTTGGGCAGTATGAATTTTAACTGGTGGTATGACCGAACATGCAAATGTAACACAAAAACTGAAGAATCTCAATAATATGCCAAACATAGACAATCTTCCACCAAAGTAACCAAAAGACCGATGTCGACCACGAGTGTCAGAACATGGCGATATTGGCACACGATCTCTCATGAACAAGAACCAAAGATTAAGATCCCAAATTCTTTTCATTAACCAAACAAAGGTATGGAACCAGCTATGAACCTGAATCCAAACCCGAATTTGGAGTCCATCCTGATCCCAAATCCTAATCCACAGTCCGCTGGTTCCCACACCCGTGGCTTGACCCAAAGGCTGCAACCAACCCAAATAGTCAGCCACGCCTCTGCACTGGAAGAAACGAGACCGGGGATTGATCCCAACACCATTGTCAAATGTCAGAAGTGATCAACAAGAGGGCCGCAATCCAACAATGGCTGGGACGGTCCCGATCCAATGTGAGGCAGCATCGGGAGCACAAGTGACTTTAACGCTTTTGGAGCTCTTTATACGCAAGAAAACATGTCGTCAAAATAGTATATGGAAGTAAAGACCGGGGGTGTATCGTTGGGAATTGGCGGTGCCAATCCCTAGGCAACAAGGTAACTAAGTTAACAAGCACTAATGAGGAAGCAAGAAATGGATTTCTATGCAATAGCTAAGTTGGGTATGTGCAAAGTGTTCAAGTAGAGGGGGACATTGTGTGAGTTTAAGTGACTTAGAACAATTAACAAAACTAAATTGAAATGCAAATAATGAAAATGAGCACAAATTGCTTTGAAACTTTTAGATTTAGTGAAAGGGGGTTTTGGGTCACCTTAGCCCAAATCCAATGGTTGATTTGATTTATAAAACATGCAAGTGAGACTTATTCATGGATCAAATCCCGTACCCTAGCCGTACAAGGGTTCTAGGGCCATGGTCTTTTCAAATGTATCTTTATGCCATGCAATGGTTCATAAAACCTCTTAGCCTAACAACTTGAGCCATGCAATGAGTCCCAAATTGCTAGACTAAAGCTATGGAAACTAAGACCTAGGGATTCAAACAAGACTAGCTCATCACATTCATTGTCAAATGCCCATGACACACAAGGTTACTAAGCTTATGCATTCAAATCAAAATGGGTCAAACACATACTTTTGAAGTAGTAAATTTCCTAAACATGCATTCAACACTTTTAAAGTAGGCAATGAACATATCCAATAACAAAATCTCATGCATAAATATATCAATCAATCAAACTATCTTCAATGGGCTATGACACACAACCCTAGCCCCCAATCCTTGAGAACTACTCACAATACATGTCAAGGTACATCATAACTTCAATCCTAACAAGCCTAGAGACAAAATAGAGAGTAAGTAAAGGTGAAGAGGGGCTCAATAGAGAAGGCCAGCTGGTCCTTGCTGTCACCAAGTGATGGGATGCCTCTCCTTGTGCTCCTTTGATCTCCTCCTTGCTTCCTCAAGCCCCAAGCCTCCAAGAACTAGATGTAGTGGGTGGATTCCTTGAGATGGTGAGTAGATGTGAGTAGATGGTGAGGAAAAGTGTTTGGGTATGTAGTGAATGGTGTATGGAGAATGTTTGATGAAGGAAGTGAGGTGAGATTTGGTATGGAAGTGGTTGAAAATGGAAGAGAGAACACAAAACAGCAGGTCGGCGACCGATCGGTGATGGTCGGCGACCGGTCTTCTAGGGACTAAACAAGAGAAAATGGGGAAAAAGGGAGAAAAGGTAAAGGGAAACTAGGGAGGATTTTGAGGATTTGTGGTGTCTAGGTTTGGTGTTTCTGAAAATGGGAAGGTTTAAGAATATATATGTGGGGATAAAGGGCTAGAATTAATGGGGAATGATCCTAAAGTTAAAAACATAGATCTAACTTACTTAAAAAAACTTAAATGTCATGGGGTAGTTAGGGAAGTGTATGGACATTAAGGGCAAAGTGGTAATGTGTGTATAGCATAGGCAAATCTGATTTGAGACCATTGAGAGACAAAAGGTGAAGGGAAAAGGCTAGGGGACAAAGTATGGCATAAGCATTAAATGATTTGTCCCTTTTTTGAATTTGAATCTCTACTCACCACCAATATACCTCAACCAATCAAATGAGCTCTCCTAGTGGGTGTGGGAAAGTCTTGCATGAGTCTGTGTGTGATGCCTTCGGGTTTGACCTCGGGATTGACCATGTGAGCCCGGTTAACTTCAGTTGACTTTCTGGGCCGAAAGTTGACTTTTCGGTTTCTTGGTCTCAACTCCGGGATATCATTGTCTTTCTCTTCTAAGGCTCCAAAGTCACGGTTGACTTTTTGGTTGCTCCATGAAAACACCTTTAAAAGCTTCCAAAGTGCATCATTTTCTTCAAGTTCCATTTCTCCCTGTAAGAACCTATAAAAAGAGATAAACAAGGGTAAATGACATTATTAGGTGCTAAGGAAAGCATAAAACAAGTAATTATGAGTGCTCTTTTTTATACATAAAATATGTATAAATCAACAAGATTCCTCATAGTGCACACTATGCATAGAAGAAAGGGCACTCACGACATAGGCATGCCAAATCTGTTGGTTGCATCATTGGAACATAATCGATGGGAAGCAACATTGCTGAAGTGCTAAGTTGAAAGGTGACATCAGTGCGACAATGTCAATGAGAAGACGCTTGAGCTAACCCAAAGGGCTCTGTCTATCTAAACAAATGAGTCGTTTGAGAGTTAAAAACCTATATATTTTAATAGGGCAATGCTAAAGGGCCTCATTAAGGCCTAAGATGTGGATGCCTAATTCATATGCGTCATGTCATGTCACATAAAAAAATATTTTTAAATTCATGTTAATATTTCAAATATGACAATACCAATATTACCCTCTTAAATTTTGATTTACATTTTATCAATTTATCACTTGCAATCTAAAATACAAAAGAAAAAAAATTACTTATCATATACCTAAAATATAAGTAAAGTATAAATTTAAATCATAAACCCTAAAATCGACCATACCTATAATCCCTAAACCCTAAAATTCACCATACCCCTAATCCGTAAATCCTAAAATCCACCATACCCTTAATCTCTCAACCCTAAACCCTAAAATCCACCATACCCTTAATCCCTCAACCTTAAACCCTAAAATTCACCATACCCCTAATCCCTCAACCCTAAACGCCACAAATCATTAACCAAAAACTCTAAAATCTAACTCCTCAACCTTAACCCTTAAATTGTAAATTTTAAACTTGTAACCTTAAATTCTAAACCCTAATTCTGAAACGTAACCACCCCTCTAAAACCCTAGCTACATGTAATTCCTCAAGGCTTACTAGCTAAATAACGATCATGCTCATATTGGGACATATTACTTGATATCTTCTCAACTAGGTTATTATCTACTAACATGCCTTATCAGTTGCACTATATGAATATATGAGCAGATCTTTCCTAAATCCAAAGTACTACGTATTATCAATTTGCTATTAGTTGTCTTTATTTTCTCCATGATGATGAGGTACGTAGTAACATTGTCATGTGAATCGAAGTTTAGTGAAAGCAAGTGATTTAATTCATTTGCAATCAATTAAACAATAGTTCCATAATTGTAATCTCAATTAAAGTTCATCTAAATTATATATCCTCTTCCAATTAAGTTTAGACTAGTTTTTTATTTTATTTTTATAATATATATATATATATATATATATAGTGCATGATTCTATTTGATTGATAAGAACTATATTGTAAAGATAATTAATGTAATTAATTATAATTGTTAGGTATATAATGTCAATCGTCTACAATTGTAAAGTAATTGATTGATAAGATATTTATATGTAAAGATAATTAATTATAATTGTAAGTATAATTAATTTTTAAATTTTAAAGTTGAATAAAAGTAATAGTCATCATCAAATCTAGGATGAGTATGATAGACTTTTGCCTAAAATGATTTGACAATTGGTTAGTGATGAGTATATGATGTGGCATGCCACATATGATTGAGACCTCCACATCTTAAGTCTCAATGAGGCTAACAATCATTTTCCAATTTAATATCGCCTCTTTGGGTGGAAAATTGGTGGTACAATTGGTCACTAAGAAATATCTTAAACACAACTCTTTATTAGAAGTGAATATTAAGGCTTCATATTAATTCCATTGTGGAAATGTATACAGAACACTAGACATATTCTACTTAAAGGTATTATATGGATAATTGGTAATGGAATTTCTATAAACTTATAATTGAGTTTTTCCAAGTTCCTTGGTTAATATTGTTAACCATAGACCCGTTGATCTCAATCAAACAGTATCAAAGTTTATTTTACCTAATAATATCTCGAATATTGCAAAACTTCGATGTTGATTCACCAAAGCAATTAATATTCCCATCCAACCTACTGAAGATTTATTTGGGGACTCCCTTAAGGCAGAAAATCAAAATATGAAATTCATAAATTCCATTATGCTAGTCATCAATGCAAAGACGCCCTATTTTCCTTGGAACACAAGAAAGCATGTACAGGTAACCTCTTTCTCTCGAACAAGAAAAACAACAACCTCCCATCTAATCTTATCAATATCATGTTGAAATTCAAAACAACATTAATAGAGATCACTTAGATTGATGCCTTCAAAAGTTGATCAACAAAACAAACTATTAAAACAAGAATATATGGAGATCTCATAGACTGATTTATCTGCCTTCTCTTTCAAGTTTTCGACTTGAACTGAGCCTCAGTACGTCGTGATTTCTTTCCCCCAAAACAAATTACAAAAGAACAAAACTTGTGTTAATGTACGTAGACGACAGGCACAAACAATTCACAAACCAAAAGATTACTTACTTGCAGTTGCAGGGGACAACGTGAAATTTGCAGCTTCTGTGTGTGGCGTAAAAGATAACATTAAAGATAAACCTGTCTTCATTACTCAATACAAAAACACACGCACTACCAACTTCCAAATTATAGCCTCGCACAAAACTCCTCCAACCTGCAGTGAGTCTGCCTATGGTTTTTTCATAATGGAAATTGACAGACCAAGTTTTCCCATTAACATGAAGGATATGACTAATTCACTAGACCGCTTGGTAAGATACCTCTTGGCAAAACCAGATGGAAAATTCTGAGGAAAAAAAAAGAAAGAATAGGGAATGCATGATAGACATAGGATTTCTCTGAAAAGAGAAGTATGTTTGCTTGAGTCTTTTAACATTGACATCTATAGGTAGAACTGTAGAAGTGAGCAAATGCTACGATGGTGAGGTCAAGGACATTTTTCTATAGAAAGCTTACCAAATAACCTCCATGAACATATGAGCGATGCATGGGAACCACAAAAGAAGGGGTTGCAGATTTGAAAGCATTGGCTCTCTGCAGAGCTACATCTTTTCCACCAATATTCGTACTAGAACTTAATCACTTTCTCTTAATAAGCTGAGGTGCTAATGGAGATTTCTCCATTGTCTTTGGGAATGGTGGGAGGTCATTCAGGGTTTTAATAGAATCACCATCCTCCTCGACCTCATCTTCATAACCATTTTTTTTTCTCTTTCTTCAGATTTGAATGCCTCAGTTCTCTCAAGAGCAACATCTTTCCCAGTATTTCTAGTCAATATATGGATGAATCGATCTTTCCGATCGATTCAGCATCAATTACTTCATCTATGATGGGACTACTGGTGGCTTTACTAGTCCTAGTTCCATCAGGTGAACCTTTTAAGCCCTGGTTATCTGCATTACCATGTCCCTCTTTGTCACTTTTCCTAACGGTGTTTACAAACTTCTTTTTGCAGGTATTTCTTCCTTATATGTCAACAAAGAATTTCGAATTTCCAAAATATGGAAAAACTAGAAATTCACCAAGCATTAGACCATTGCCATGCCAAAATTCCTTCCAACCCTTTTGAAAAAAGAACTTGCCATTAATCTTTTCCACACTAACAAGCCAAGTTCTACCTATGGACTATGGTCCGAGGTACCTTTCCGTCAAAGTGCTCGTAAAAAGCCAGTGGGACTTTCTGTGACAAAAGTGATTAGGATGAGCATAGTAAATCAATCCGCTAGATACAAATTTCAAGACAATGTGTACATAGCTATGGAAAATAAGTTTTTTTTTTTTAAAGAACAGAAGTTTCTACCCCTTAGTGACAGTGAATTTCATATTAAGAAAAGGGGATACTTGGCACAAAATTCAAAACCCTAACCAGTTTCAGAATCATAGAATTGAAGAAAATCAAGGCATCTGGCATAACCCAATTAGAACCCAAAAGCAAAAAATCAACTCAATTCGACACATTGCATACTTCATCAAGTAGGACTCCATGGAAAATCATATTACAATTAATTGAGCAACAGTCATAGAATAAATAACAGTGCAAACTACAAAGCTGCAGTCGATGGAAAAATAGAGTGAGTATATAGGAGGAGTGTGATGAGTTACCAAGTGGTTAGAGAAGTCACCAATAAGAACCTTGAAGAAGGAGGGTTTTCGATCTTATTCTTCTTGATGTTCTTGCCATCACGATTTCTTGTTTCTCTTCTTTTTCTTTTTCTCTTCTAACTGGTGGAATAGTGCGTTTAGGGAAGACCTTTTAAGTTTAAAGAAAAAAAAAATGGAAATGAACAGAGACTCAAAAGAATTATTACAATTGGAATTTAAGTGCAAAATTTTCCAAGATCCTACTAGATATTTTCTTTCATGTAGAAAAAAGAGCAAATGTTATAAATGGGCTATATGGTTCGGAGTCATAATTACTCTTGTAGCGTCTTGACATAGTGAAACTACAAGGATCATTTATAATATTTTGTCTAAGAGAATAATACCAAACTAAACCAAAGTCTGGTGCATGTTTGGTGAGACCTATTGTAGATAAGAAATACCGGTAGGATAAACAAATAGCTACCTGCACTAAAACTCTTATAAATTAATACTACTAGTCTTCCTATACGCGTCTTACATGTGTGAAATGTGGCGCTCGTGCGTGAGAAATAGTATGGATGAGAGAGCCCTACATGACCACATCTATCAGGAGCTCCCCTCCACATAAATAAATAGATAATGACATGCATAGTTGTAAATAGTACCTACTACCTAACCCACTTGTATAAGGAGTCCTCCACTGCTATATAAGGAGGACACCCTCACACCATTCTTCTCATTTTATTCTCCCACTACACTCTCTAGATCTCCTAGCTCTCTCCCTTTTAATCTCTTAACTCTATAGTGATTACTATCAAAGTGGATGTATTCTAGCCTCACATTGAGATAGGTGAACATTATACATCGCGTCTCTATCTCTTTGTGTGTGATTGTGGTTACCCAAGGTCTCTCACTGAATCTCTTAGAAAACGGTAGAAACAAATTGTATAAAGAGACAAGCATCATCTAATGTTCTAATCCACTTTATTTATATGATTCATTTTGTCCTCATTGGCACTACTCAATTTATTTTATAAATTAAAAAAGTGTTGATTATAGCGACACACATGTCGTTGTCGTGTCTTCTAAAGTGTCAGAAAGTCAAAGTCAACTGACATGGTCCTGACACGTGTCAAAGGTTTATCCCCGCCCTGGTCGTCTTAAACTGAATTGTCGCGAAAGGAACAAGGGGTGATTGAAAGGAAAAGAAAAGCAAAAGCAAACACAAAAATTAAAACAAGAACTTGTCTCTCCCATGGTTGATTATCTTTGAACCAATACAAAAATATATCAAAAACCGAATCCAAACCGCCCCCCCCCTATTCCCCCCCCTTCCTCTGACCCAACTTTCTTCTCCAATTCTCCCCCATTCTCTCCCTTCCCCCTTCCTAAGCTGTCTTAGCCCTTCCCTCCTCCCTCCCAACATCTAAACCTCCAAAAGCCTTTGTTGTCGCAGAAAACAAAGAGTTCGCTTCAAACAAAGTGGCTTTAGGAAGAAAGCAAAACCCAACGAAGGTGCAACCAAAGATGATGAATGATGATGATGATCTTGCCTTATTCAACCAAGGAAAAAGAGCACAAGAGGAAACCAGTACAAGAAAATAGAGAATGTCGTTTGCTGGTTTAATGTAACTTACTTTTATGGTAACTTTGGTTTTTGTCACAAAGCATGCAAATTCGTTCCTTTTGTGTTTGCAGCTAAGATGTTTGGTTCTTTTGTCTTTTCTGTTTTTGTCCCCAATGACAAATTTGCCTTTGAACTTTGGAAGGTCCAGTTTTTGGCAAAGTGAATTGATACTGATTTTATTGCAACAGATGGATAGTAGTGAATGAAAATGGTGATTCGTTTTAATGTCTTTTTTGATTGTCAAACAATAAAACTTCCAAACTTTATTGAACGACAAAAAGCCAAAAAAACCTAAATACCTCCCTGCCACAATGCCAATTTCTCCATCTTCCAATCTAGGGAATGAACAAAACAGAACAGCTCAGTTTGGTAATCTGAAATGTCCTTTTGCGTGAAAATTTACGTCCCAATAAAAAGAAATCTGTTCCAAGAAGAAAAAGTTATCCTCAGGAATCAATTTCTAAAAGCAAAAAAACATAAGAACTCAATTTCCAATAGACTTCCTCAAATTAATTAATTTAGTTACTCAAAAAGTTTATTACCCTCACTAAAAGTTATTATCACACAATAAAAAAAATTTCCTACTTCTCTCCCATTGGCCTATGTAACAACTTAAAAAAATTATCTACTAATTCTGAACTTTAACCCCAATCGTTACAACTTACCTCTTCTTGTTCGGTTACCAACTTCCCACCCACACATAACTACATCAGGATCAAAAGTAATGTTATTCCCCCTGCCCAACCAATATACTCTTCAAGTTGGAAAAAAACCCTCAACTTTCTCCGTCTCTGAACTACAACAGCAAGCAAGATGGAAAAAACCTGAAAAAAAATAAAAATATAAATTCAACATCACATAAAAAAATAACAAAATAAAGCAAATCACAAACTAAGATGAAATTTGTTGTCAGACAATAACTAGTTTACTGAGTGATAATAACTGGTTTATTTCGAGTGAGAATAAACTACTTATTGTAAAGCAATAAAACAGTTTGTTGAGTGCCAGTAAAAAATACAAAAAAATAAGAGAAATATGGTTTCTAATTAAGGTAGCGCGCCGCTGCAACATGTTACATACTGATATCAAATAAAAACAAAAAGAAAGGAAGCAAAAAATTATAAGGAACGAAAATTTATTGTCAGGCAGTAGAAGACTAGAACATAAATAACAATTTACATCAAAACCTAAACGAATCCAGGAAAGCGAGAAAAAATAAAAACAATATGAAACAAAGAAAACAGACCTTGATCACCATTTTGTCTAGAATTACATAGCAATTGATATTTGCTGAGAAAACAGAAAATTTACTGAGTGACAATAAATCAATATTTAGATAAAAACAATAGCCAATAAAATCATTAAAAAAATTCGATGTCTGAAATTAGCACATGCAATTAATCACTCTGTGTGTGTGTGTGTGTGTGTGAAATTAGCATATATGAAGGTTCATCTTTTCCATGCTAAGTTTTCTTCTTCCTTTTTCTTTGTCCATTTACACTGAACTTAGATGTATCAGGTATGATATTGATCCAACCTTCTTGTTGTTTGTGGATTAGTCACAATAGGCTAGTGCTTTCAGAAAATAAGTAAATATAAAAATGAAAATACCAACAGAACCTTAACCAATGAATAAACAACTAAAGTATTCTTTGTCAATTAATTCCTCCTTTCGTTAAAAAGTGACAAACAACTAAAAAAAAGTCCCCCTATCTTTTTCCGACAGGAGTCAGTCAGACCAATATTTAAAAAGGCTCTCCCTTGAGAGTAGATAAACCCTTTTAGGTAAAGACAATATCGGAGTGTGTTTACTTGAAGATCCAAACCGTTCGCACTTCGTTCACTGGAACCCGTGCAGTGCAACTTCGGAGCTAAGAAGTTCGATTCCCACATTGCTTTAACTCCGCATTCAGATTCCGCTTTTTCACTCTCACCCCCTTCTTTATGGTGATCAGATTCAACGAGGAAAGTTGGTTACTACAAACTAGAAAGCTTTTGAACCCAGTATTAAACAGCACCTTCCCACACAGCAAGCCAGAGTTGGTCAGATAGGTAGGCACAGGGGGAAGAATCCGTTGATCGACCAAGCAAAAAAGCGTACCAAGAGAACAAACCAAAGCAACCGCAACCCGTTAAAACAGTCGCACACAACAACCCTAACACCTCTCCTCCTACTGTCTTGACGTTAAGCTTCAATCGGTCTTTCGATTGACCTCACAAGTCTACTCTCCTTCCTCCTTCGCTAACCCTAATGTTGTGAGTTGGGTCATGTGCTGAAGTTGTTTGATTAGCTCACTTCCTACCTCGATTGAATCCAGTATTTGCAAACTCTGTAGCTTACATATGTCTGCTGGTGCTTGTGTACCATGAAAGCTATCGAAAGACATGTAAGCTCCATAATTGAAATGGTACATGAAAAGATGTCGCAATTTCTTTAACTTCACAATCCCAACTGGAAGTACCCTAATATTGGAGTCCCTAATATCCATTGTTTCTAAGTTCTGAAGTTTCCCTATGTGTTTTGGAAGCTCTCTTACTTGTGTCCCTTTCAAATTCAAACACTTCAAGTTAAAACACTTCATTATCTCATCTGGCAATTTAACAATCGGAACATATTTGAGTTCTAAGATCCTCAACAGTTTGAAACCAGATGGTAGTACTTTTTCCAAGGATGAAGAAGAGGTCATCTTCGGAGGAAAAATAAAGAATGTGCGAACCTTTTTCATGTCTTTGTGTGGTCGTACTTCTCCTGAGCTTCCTTGTATTGAAAGGCGGCGTGGAGCTCGTCTCTCTTCGTTTGTTTCTTTCTCATTATACAAAGTACAAAAATTCTCTGCTTCTGAAATTGAAATAGCAAGTTCTCGCAGAAGGTCGTGCATTTTAAGTTTTTTGCCTTTCAGATTTCCCTCTCAACCACTTGAAGCTACATCCAAGTTAGTCTGTATGTAGTTCTCAGCTATCTCTTCTGGCTGACCCCCTATCTCCCCAAAACCCCTCTGTATCCAACCTAATTTGTTAATGTGTAGTCTTCTGGAAATATGAGAAGTATAAGAAGAGTGTTAAGTGGGGTTAAATATTGAAGTTAGCACAAAATTCTTCCTACTTAAGTGTGATTATTGTTATCCAATATTATTGTAAACTTTTTTACTGAGAATCTTTTGTTGCATGAGTGCCAACATCCTAGATTACTTTTCCAACACTCTAGAATATTAAGATGGTGAATTCCAGTGAAATTTGAAAAAGTAAGTTCTTGTATTAAGCGGTTGATGGTGAAATGTTTTCTACTCAAAAGAAAATTTTTTTAGATTAATATTTAATGAGTTATTGGGAATTATCTATGATCTCAAATATTTATTCCCATATAAAAATAAATATCCTTGGTGAAGTAGTGGCTAGATTTAAAATTGTGTCTTTTGTAAGTTTGAGGATATCTTTTTGTGACTGTGAAAAGATCATTGATCATGCTCTAAACAGATCTTCAATGTATAAGTTTGTGAGACTGTATCAACGTAGAATAAAATGTTGTGACAGTTTGATTGTTGAAGGTGTTTGCAACTAAGGTGTTTGCGAACCACATTCTACCACTGAAATTACACTTCTTTAGAATTTCTAACAAAACATCAACTAACTTGTTTCTAGCATCTGTGATTCCCACAAGATCATCATCTTTAAGAAAAGAGACGACTAGGATAGAATGTGTATTAAATGTGGTGGGAAGTGTATTCTATGGCTATACCATAACGCTTGTTTTCTCTGGAATGTCTTTGATTTCTTGTGATCTTCTGCAATTTGGTGGCAATCCGATTCTCCCAAATGTTCTGTGGGAAGGAAGTGTCTGACGGAAGGTCTTGTGAATGGCCAATTGTTTTTTTGTTGATATGAAATAAAAGTCTTCAACATCAATGGAGACGTCTCTGACATTTGCCACCCATGTTTTCTCTACTGCACTAAGAGGTCCTTTCCTTTCTGCATCCTCCAAAAAGGCTTTCATGGTTTCTAGCTCAACCTTGATTTCTTGTAGCTCATCATGAACTCCTTGTAGCAATGTCACTTCACTTTCAAGAAATAATACTATTCCGGGTGAAGCCATTAATCTGCACTTCTTTTTCAACTTCGCTACATTAATATGCAAAATAACACATATTAATTTCCATTTTCTGACAAAGAATAATGTGGAATTAATGGTTGTTTAATTCATTTCATGAATAATTTGTGAAATTGTGAATAATTGTGACTAGGACGGCCCTGGTTGCTCGTCGGTGGCATTCGATGCATCGGAAGAGATAGGAACAAGTTCTTGTGGAACACCGAGGCCACCCTCTTGTTCTTGGAAAAAAGTGGTCAAGAACAATTTCTTAGAAGTGCTTCGTGCTTAGAAGTGGTGTGCATATATGGTACGCCCTAGTTAATTAGGAACTAATGACATCGTTAACTAAATTCATCGATTAGGTACACGTACCTAGCTATGTGGTAATCCCCGGTATCAAAGAGATTGGCAGAGCGATTGGAGTAGAAGAAACCTACGCTGGCCGGAGTTTCCTTGACTTCCTTGCCAAGGAAGACGACAACAAGAAAGTCGAGGAACTATGTTAGTGCTGCACTGCTGGATACCATTGGTTAGTTAATACATACTTCCTTGACTCCCCTCTTATTGTCTTTCTGAACGAAGGAAAGCACGTATGATGTTTGTTCACTAGTTCACATCATTTTCAGTTTATTTATTTATTTATTATTTATTATTTATTATTATTATTTTATTTTTTTTAAAAAGCTTTGGAGTACCAAGCATCCTGATTGTGGTCATAATATTAAGCATTTTCTTATGCAAGTAGTGCTACATATACCAAAAAATTATACCAAATGAGGTGGCGCATGACTTGGCAATTGTCACATCATGACCCTCAATTAAATAATTTTCATCTTATTTAATTAAGTCCATTTTAAAATTACCTATAAACTAAAAATAATTAATCTTTTTAAACCAAAATAAAAAATATAGTGACATTAACCTAATTGTCATAATCAAACAACGACTGATTATCAAGATTTTACCAAAAACAAAAGCCGTGAAATTGCAGAACAAGGGTTTGCTAAACTCTAAAATGATCAGAAGTAATCGTTGCTTTTTATTGTTGCTTTTATGGAAACGGTTTGTGCTCCTCGTATTGTCTCCTTCTTTTTCTTTTATATTTTTTCCTTTATGAATATATACTTGTAGTTCTCTTGCCTTGACTTAAACAACGTGGCTTAAGCATCACTGCCTCCAATCTGCCATATACAGGTAAGTAGGTAACCTACACGTACAGTTTGCTATGGCCAAGAGGTCAATTTGAAAGAACCAACGGATTGAATGAAGGCCAATGAAGATGTTAAAAAGAAGTCAAAACCCTGATGAACTGAATATGTTAAAATTGGCAAACAATTCATACACCATTACCAGTATACATAATATGATGATCAATCATCCAATTATACCAAGTCAATATCTTGGGAAATCTAAATTACTTAATTATATATGAATATATCAATTCAATTTCTGAAAACCCTGAAAAACTTGGACTGATCCCATCCCATCATGATTCATGCACACACCGGAATAAAAAAAATTAAATCCTTGACAGAAGATTATGAAGTTATGATACGATTCACTTTCAACAATCAATTACATTCCAACCAAACAAAGAACTCTTGTTTTGAAACTATTCAATAATCATTAGAAAACTAAAAAAATGATTATCTGAGAGACGATGAAGGCAAAGAAAATAAACCTACCTGAAGCAGTCGCCATAATCGAAACTATGAACTTGAAGATCAATAGATAGTCTAATGAGATGGCCAGGCGGTTCCATCTGATTTGGGTAGAGAAACCAAAGAGGAACAGCTTAAGAGAAATTTTTTGAACCTATCGAGATTTCTATTTCGTTTTTATTATTCTCTAATTAAAATCAACAATCTTTTTTATTTATTATTTTTTGTTTTAAAATAATGTAATTTAAACAGAATGACTTGGTGGAAATTATTTGGTCTAGAATGACATCATTTGGTATTCATTTTTTGCATAACTTTTTGGTACCTTAAGCATTTTCCTATGAATTTAATTGGACGCATGGGTGTCTTCGGTATGGTATTGACCACTTGGACGCCCTTACCGGTACCGAACCGACTTTGGTCAGTTCCTCAATTAAACCATTGTCGAACCGCCAAAATCGGTATACTAATTTCTCGGTACCGATGAAATCGGTTGATTTTGGTTGGTTTGAAGCTCAACCGATCTAATTGTTGATCAGACTGGAATGAACGCAGCGATGAAGATCTAGATATGATAGGAAGGGCGGTGATGAAGATGTATATATGAACTGGATTTCTAGATCCAATATTCCAGATGCAGAGGAGAAAGAGAAGGAGGATAAGAAATACGAAGAAGGAGGAGGAGGAGGAGAAAAAGAAGAACGAAAAAAAAAAAAAAAAAACAAGTAAATAAACAATGAAGAAGAGGAGAAGAAAGATTGAGGAAAAAATTTTCTCAAAAAAAAAAAAAAATACAGAAAAGCTCATGACATCTCTTCATTTTTCTCTAAGGTCCACAAACTTTCAATTCATACATATAAGTAAATTTTTTTACTCATAAGGACAAGTTGTGTACAAGTTGACATGTGGCAAGTATTAAATTACATTGTTGTCCTCTTTTAAATTTTGGGTTGAAAGTCAAAGTGCATCACACTACAAAAAAAGTTTGCAATGGCTACGCTTACTTAGAGTTGGCACTCAATTGCCATCGCCAATACTTCAAATTTGCTTCGGCAAGCCCTGCAGTCAAAAATTTCGATTAAGTTTGCGTCAGCAACATGACGCTGTCGCAATTGATCGATTTTTAGCGACTGTATGAGGATTTCCGTCGCAAACATAATGGCTGGATTTATATCAAAACTAGCTCGGAGACCAAACACTTGCGAAAAAAAGAGAGAGAGTTTTGACACTCTCTCGCAAAGCTCGATCTGTTCTCTCTGAGACCTTGGCGTCTCTCTCTTCTTCAGTCTTCTCTCTTGGGTCTTCCTGCTCCTTCCATCTTCACCTTGACCGTTAAAGCTAGCTGAATCCTTTGAACCCATATGGCCTAGATCCCCTTTCGGATTAACCTAACTTTAAATTTTCGAATTAGGGGTTTGGATTTGTGGTGCGCTTGAGGTTTTTCTTTGTAGTAAGGGATAAAAGAGATCTCAACACTGCGGTTTTGGAGCGCAAGAAGGCTGTGAATCGACTCATGGTGGATGAAGCCATCAACCATGTCAACTCGGTCGTCGCGCTTCACCCTAAGACCATGGAGAAGCTCCAGCGGCGACAAAATATTCATCAAGGTACGATTTTGATTATCTTTGTGGCTGTATTTGTGATTTGTGTCATGATTTGCTGGGTCAATTTCGAATTTTGAAGCCATTTTCGCATCTGGGTTTCATTTGTGATTGAAAATGTGATTTTAGTTATTATAAGTGGGAAATGGATATTCTTGAATTGGTTCAATTTGATAATGGAAATAAGTTATTAAGCATTTAAGGTTTAATTTTGTTTATGCGCAGATGCTGTATAATTTATGATATTGATGTTTTTTGTTTTGGCTAATAGCTGCCCAGGTTTTAGATCGCAGACATTTTATAGATTATAATTGTAGGGTTTTAGGCCTATTTGATAGGGTTTACATGTTTGAACTTGTTAATCTTGTTTACTAAAAAAGGTATAATGGAATTGTGAATTTAATGTGTTGTAAATTGTCGGAAAATATTTGGTGTGATTTTTTTATTAATTTTGGAATATATATATATAATTTTGGAATATATATTTTTAATTTTGGAATAATTTTTTTTTAAAATTTTGGAATATATTTTGCGACGGCAAATGTATGTAGTAAATAGTCAATGGCGACGACATATAGCGTGGCGACTCTCCGTCGCAAACTGATCACCAAAGTCACGGAAAGACCATTACGACCCCTTTGCTGTCGTTTAATCTCTTTGCGACGGCAAATTGCCGTGTCCACGAGCATTGGTGATGCCACATACGGCTACACATCAATTGCCGTCGCATAGCCGTCGCCAAAGGTCTTTCGCGACGGCAATTGACCTTTTCGCGACGGCATTTTGTCGTCGCTAAATTTGGATATTTTTGTAGTGTCAACAAAAAAACTCAAAGTGTGTGTCGCCAGATTTTTGTGCAGTAGCAGCCATTGATATACGTGCAGTAGCAGTAGCTCGATCCGTGCAGTAGCAGCAGGCCGGATCTTTGCAGTAGCAGTATGTCTGATCCGTGCAGTAGCAGCAACTGATATTTGTGCAGTAACAACAGCCAATATCCGTGCAGTAGTAGATATCACGACAAGTATGCAGTAACAACTATCATAACAAGTATGCAGTAGCAGCTATCAAGACTAATCTGCAGTAGCAACTATCAAGATTATTATGTAGCAGTAGCAGCAACTCATATTTGTGTAGTAACAACAACCAATATCCATGCAGTAGCAGCAACTGATATTTGTGTAGTAACAACAACCAATATCCATGTAGTAGCAACTATCATAACAAGTATGCAGTAACAGCTATCATAACTAATCTGCAGTAGCAGCTATCAAGGCTAATCTGCAGTAGCAGCTATCAAGATTATTATGTAGCAGTAGCAGAAACTGATATTTGTGTATTAACAACAACCAATATCCATGCAATAGCAGCTATCACAACAAATATGCAGTAACAACTATCAAGATTAATCTACAGTAGCAGCTATCAAGATTATTATGTAGCAATTATCACAACATGCAATAGCAATTGTTTTAGACTAGTGCGATGCGTCATGCGAGTAATGGACAATGAATACTCTGCTGCTCTCTGATTTAATTCCAAGCTCATCATCAATCTCCAATTGGATAAGACACCGGCGTTGCTCTGCTCCTCTTCTTCTCAGATATACTGGCTCATATGTAAGCATTTCCTCTCCAGCTTCATGCTTTCACTCTCAAAGTCTCATTCATCAACTTCCATAACAGATCTCATTTTTCTATATACGTTGTGGCTCAGCTTCTACAATTTCTTATGCATCGCCGACTACTCCTTCACTTTGACAACACTAGCCGAACTCTCCGGCACCGACTTCATCCCCTCCGATCTGTCCTCCGTCCTTATCGGGACCTGCTCCACCATGTCCTCGTCCGTACTCGGCTACTCGCTTGGCTTGACCAACACTCCAACGATGCCGCCATGGCGGGTGGGAGAGAGAGAGAGAGAGAGAGAGAGAGAGAGAGAGAGAGAGAGAGAGAGAGAGAGAGAGAGAGAGAGAGAGAGAGAGAGAGAGAGAGAGAGAGAGAGAGAGAGAGAGAGAGAGAGAGAGAGAGAGAAAGACTTGATGGCAGATTTGTAAATAAAACAAAAAAAGTCTGATTATGTAATTGCATCTATATAATTGAAGTATGGGCTTGTACTATAGCACATGGGCCAATGATGCATGTCCTTATGTGTATAACTTTAGTTTTAGTTGGTTTATTAGTGTTTTGTAGTGTTGTCATGGGTGTCTATGTTAAATTCTAAAAAAAAAAAACGAGGAAAAAGAACTGAAGAAGAGTTGGCGGCATTTTTTTTGGAAAAGGAAGGGCTGGCGGCTTTGGATAAAAGCCTTCGATGCGGTCGGTTTGTTTTATTTATTTTTAACTATGTTAAGTATAACATAATAACATTAAATAACACAAGAACGCTTGTGGTCTAGTGGGAAGGTCCTGAGCTTACATTTGAGTTTAAGGATCGAACCATGCCAGAACTGAATAAGGTAGAGATTCAATCTATTTTGGATTAAATCACTACTAGCGGTTCGGTTATCGAACTGAAACAATGCCGATTGAGGTTGCTCTGTTCGGTTGTACCGTACAGAAAATTCGGTATATCGAAATTGTCGGTACCGAACTTATTTGGCTCGGTTTTTCAGTCATTTTTTGCCAGCCTTAATTTTCTGGGTTTGTACATATTAATGTGAACTAATAGAATCTCAAGCAATTTCCATTTTCAATTAGGGAGAATTCCCGAGAAGGACACGAAAAATTGCAGACGTAGATGAGGGGAGGAACAGAAGAGAGATGGGTGAGTCTGTCCTTAATTGGAGGAGGAAATCATTATTTGTTGTAGCCTTGGTGACCTGTTGAATGCAAAGAAGGCTAGTTACTATATGAATGGCAAAGTTGGTGCAGTATAGTTTGAAAGATAAGAAACAAACCTATAAACCTTGGTTGGTTGTTGCAGCCTTGTTTGGAGCAGGAAGAGACATGCAGGCAACCATTTAAGGTGAAGGAGAGCTTCAAGGCTTTCAATGCCTTCACACCACAATGTTGGGAAGCCATTGCATATACAAAGGTATATGAGAATGCAAAATTGCAAGTTTGCAACCCGGGAGAATCATCCAAGCTACAAGAGTAGTGAGAGCCTCACTTTGAGAGATTGAGAGAAAAAGTGCCTCAATTACGTGAAAAGAGAATTCATCTTGAGAGATAGTGTGTTACCACTTCAGTGAAGTTTAGTCACTAAAATGAGTTTGTTTCTTGTAATCATATTATTTTACATAAAGAAACCTACTATTGCTGCCCTGGAGACGTATACACATTTGCTGAACTTAGTCGAATTTGTGTCACATTGTTTATCTGTTACTATTTACTTTAAAATCACACCGAATATGGGAAAAGTCAGATCATGGGATAACCATTTATCCATTGGCCTTGTATTAAGCTGGCCTTCTTTCCCAACAAATAGAAGAGTGAAGGTGGAAATTCTCAAAATGGAGTAATAGGGAATGAATAACAGCCCAACAAAAAGAGAAATTTAGAGTAAAAAAGAAGAAGAGGAAAAACAAACAAAGTAGTCGAGTATGTCTTACAAACTAAACTCTAAATGTTTGTGGCATTGTTTGGAGTACGTCAAAGAAAAGGAGGGAAAAAAAAAGGAAAATTATCACAAATGGTACCTGAACTTTACCTTCATTATACGGATAGTACCTGAACTTCACTACTTCACTTTTGATCACAATTAGTACCCGAACTTTTCGCATTCATCCGAGCTGGTACCTACAATCCACATTCGTTAACTTCCGTTAAAAAATTGAAAAAAAATAATAATCTCTCATCTTCTTCTTCCTTCTTGTTTCTCCCCCTCCGGTCACCCTCTTCTCCTCCGATTTCCTTCCTGCTTCTCCCCCTCCGGTCACCCTTTTCTCCTCCGATTTCTTCTTCTTCCATCTGGTGCTATCATCTCCCTCTCTCGCTCACACAAACCCACCATGCACCGCCGTAATGTCGATTTGGGGACGCCGAATTAGAGAGGGGTATCCAGGGTGTTGTGAGCAATTTCGAGCTGGTCCTCCGGCCGGCCTAGCCCCGCCCCCGCGTCCGTTGCCGACGTCGAGATAGGCCTCGGTCACCTCCTCCAATTTCGACGAAATCACTCGGACTCCCGCAGCTTTGACGTTCTTCAATCTCCGTCATCGGAGCTTCACCGTGGCTCACGCCACGAGCCTACGACCGCCAGGTTCGCCGAGCCCGTCCTCCGCCTCAAATACCGACGCCGGCAACCCAATTTCCCATTGATCCCGGACTCCTAGTGCGCATCTCCACTCCACTTCGGCGGGTCCAGTCATCTATGGTACCCAATCACCGTCACCGGAAAAGAAATCCCCGTCACCGTCTACTCCCTTTAATAGAGGTGGTGTTGTGTGATGGTGGCCGGAGCTCGACGGCGACAAGTGAGGCAAGGAAGAGAATTCGCGCAGAGAAGGAAGAACAGAAAAGAAAGAAGAAGAAAAAAAGGGGGAAGAAGAAGTCAATAAGGAAATTTGTGGGTGCAAAGAGCAATCGAAAGGTGCCCGAAGAAATTGGTGGTCTATGTCCATGATTCCGGGGAGAGAGAGAGAGAGAGAGAAGAAAGGACCAGAGGGAAGAAGAAGGGGATCGGGAAGAGGGAGGAAGAAGACGATGAGAGAGATTTTTTTTTTTTCAATTTTTTAACGGAAGTTAACGAATGTGGATGGTAGGTACCGGTTCGGATGAGTGTGAAAAGTTCGGGTACTACTTGTGACCAAAAGTAAAGTTCGAGTACTATCCGTATAATGGAGGTAAAGTTCAGGTATCATTTGTGATAATTTCCCACAAAAAAAAATGTGCTATAGCTTCTTTTTTGAGTAACGTAAACCTTTATTCAACCTAAAAGATTAATACCGGAGCGACAAGCTACGGTATCTCTCTCACCTACAACTCGGATGATGAGAGAACCACACACATCTCAAGAAAGGGGGGGGGGACATAGAACCTAACCCCAAAGCGGTTATCGATACCATGAGCCGAAAGGGCCCAAACTCTAACCACACTGATCGCCTTCCACATGATACTTGTGAAAAATAATTCCAAGAGTTTCGATAAAACCTCATAGACAACTATCCTCTTCCACACCGTGTCCCAAACGTACAAGACCACGTGCAAGAATCGCTTGTTAGCAAATTGACAACAAGAGTATACCAAATGTTGATCAAATCGTCCTCGGGAATGACGTCACCACCATGGCACCACAAAATGACCCAACCCTAGCTCAATAGAGTAGGGACTTATTAACCCAAACAAAATAACCAAAACTAAAATCCTAACAAAAAATGGAAAGAGGCTGCCATGATGAGCCTTCCTTTCCCAAAGAATTAACACCAGCCACCCAAGAAGCACCATAGCAAGAGGAGGATCCATGACATCAATCAAATCAACCTGAAACCTTAAGCACCATAGCCAACGCACCGTCCCCCACCACGCTCACCCTAGACACAAACCATCCACCGCCCTCTTCCGAACAAACCTCTTCCCATGGCCGCTGCGCGTCGACCCGAAACCTAACCACCAAAATCGTCGTCTCACCCACCTCAAAACATAGCAAAACAAGGCAACCGCACTAAGGACCTCAACCGAAGTCAACAACTCTGATTGATCCCTCCGCTCCTTACCTAGATCTAACTGCCAACTCGTAGCCTCCGAACCAGCCGCCACCATCATCGTAGGGAAAGCAATACCAGCCACCACAGCCCCACCTGCCAAGAACCCCAACACCAAAGCAAAGAGGAGACCCGTCCGGCTGCACCCACAACGCGCCGACGAGGCCATAGGCCTGTTCCAACACGAAAGGGCCGTCGGACGAAGTCATACGAAGAAAGCCGAAAACGTCAAGGGCGCGTGAGGCGCGTTCTATTTACCCTAGATGGAGAGCAAAATCTTTACAATGTCTTTAGTGCTATAGCTTCCACAACACTAGCATAAATGATATGCCTAGTCTATGGTCCGCGTGGTACCAAATTTTGTATTTTTGATACAAGTAGATTTGTAGACTAGTTACAAAGTATAAAATAGTGAAATACAAAAGAAAGAGAGCCTCACTATTTTCAAGCCTAAATCACATTTCACCTTGTCTTGCAGATTCTCTTCCGATTACCAATTAAACAGTTTTTTCAACTCTTGTGTCAATGGAGCAGGTGTGAGTTCCACAAGAACAAGATCCTCATCATCATCATTACCAATCCAACCATGATATGGTCTACGCCTATTGGATGGAAGACAATCCTTAGAATCTGCAAAACAAATGCACATCTGTAAGCATTGGAATTGAAATTATAGGAGTCTTGAAATTCTTCTCTGCTTAGAGCAAGTTAGCCGAAGATGGAAAAACTACAGGTGACTGGAATGTGTCAATATAAACTGGCATTGTAGAAAAGTTGTATCTCTCCCTTTTCAATGGAGGGAAGTATGGGTTCAACCTATGAGGAAGAACAGATGGTGAGGGAGAAGACTAGCCTTAACTTTGCCGCCTACTTTCATGCAGCACTGTTACTAGATTTAGGTGGAGAAAAATGAAGACGATTATTTCAATGTTGTCGACTATTCCCCAAAGAAAACTATCTCCAAGGTTATAGGCAACTCATCCCCTATACACTATATCAACTTCAGAACTCAGAAGGGAAGAAAATCTAGATCTGGTTACTACAAAACATTTTGGACAAAATTCAGAAATAGCTGTTCTTGATAATATAATCTGCAACATATCTGAATGCTCTTTTAAAAAAAAAAAATATTTGTTGTAAATACTCAGTAGTACCCCAGCTAAAAAAAAGAAAAAGATGAAAATATATATATATATATTTTACAAATACCCGCTTTGTGGACCAGGGCTCAAAACTGGGGCTCTTTCTAAACCCTACAATCGTAAGGAAGTACAAAACTCTAGCAAATAGCTAGCTAGGTACAATGAGGGGGTTTGAACAACCCCAGCTAACATGGGAGGCAAACCATGGGCCAGATATTCCACTAAATTTTCGTTGTTAACACATATGAATATGCTCATGAATAATTAAAAATGACCTACCTGTCATTTTAGTCAGTGGTGCAGAGTTCACAGGTTGATTAGTCTGTGATTGCACAGCCTCCATGGGTGTGCATGAACTAACCCCGCTTAAGGAAGGCGCAACAGCTGATATTTCCGTACCATTTTCACTTCTTGCATGACCTTGTGGAGAAGCAATCTTGGAGAGTAAAAGATGAAATAAATCAAAATTAGGTATATGAATTCAATATGTAAATTGAAGGGTTCAAACCAGCAGTATGACAACTTTTGTACAATTAAGAGCTATGTAACAAGGCAATTAGAATTATTCTTATAAGCATTGCTACAGCAGGAGCATAACCAAATACCGACGATAGATGACTACAGTTGGTAGGTGATTATGAGAATGCAAAAAACTTTATGGAGAGAGCTTTTACTAGTGAATGTAGTGCGAATCAATTATGAAAGTAACATCATGCTTTAGTTAGTTTACCAAGAAGCCCAGTTCATGATAAATTCTATTAACGTTCAGTAGCACATCAAGTCGATAGGTCAGCCTGAGTTTTGAGAAACTTTGGTTCTTTTGCTTTCTGAATGCTAGGGAATATCATCCATCAGAAACACCTAAGAAATGCTGCAACATTAGACCCAACTATAGATGCCCAACAATGGTTTCCAGTACCTGGAGAGTTAGGCTTCTACAACTGATTTACTAAGATAAAGTATTAAGACCAGTTTGACATGTTCATTCTGAACACCCTGTTTTGGCACGACAATTGGCTAGAATCCTAACCTTTTCTCGATCATGTGAGCACCTTCCCCACGGAAAAGAAGGTCATTACATAGCTGAGTATATTTCTGTGGGATATGAATACATTCAAAACTGATCTGGTTTCTATAGTAACTAGTGTTCCAGCTGGTTTGGAAGATAACAGCAAGGATAAATCATTGGGAGTGAAATTCCCCTTGGAGTTTGCAGTCTGCCTACACTATGGATCTTGCGAGATGATTGGCTGGCTCACATTGGGTTTTTCTTTGGTAACTTAAGATACACCCTCAAATTGGCTAAGTGGCAAAAGAGTAAATAGATAAATAAATGAAAAGTAACTGCTACCTAAAGATATACTAGGCTCTAGGGCAAAGGGCATTTATTTTCACACATTAGACAACCCAACTACAAAGTACCCGTTTCAAGAATAGAATTACCCAAAAGAAAAAAAAGAAGTATATGATAACTAAGTAAGTAGCATCAACCTACCCCTTTTTCAGTACCATCTTGTTGTTTATCAAGAAGAGCATCAATTAGGACGGAATAAGAAGCATCTTCAATAAAGCCCCATCCATCATCTCCTCCATAAACCTGAAAGATAAACCTTTTTGACATGTCAAGCCAAACCCAAAACCGAACGGTGATTTTGCTTTCGCAAGACACCAAAAAAAATAAAAAATAAAAAGGAAAGGAAAAAAAAACCTACTTCAAGTAATTCATCCACCGTATCACGGACTAGTTTCTCTGGAAAAGTAAGCGCAGCCATCGCCTTAAGAGCTGCATCCAAACAGGTTTTACCCCTCTGCAAGATTAAGTTAAATAAAAGAGAAAAAGAAAGAGTGAGAAAATAGATTGACAGGGAGGTAGGAGAATGACTAAAGAAATAAAGGAAGAGGTGACAAAGTGTGATATATTGAGAAGGCATAACCTTTCTGGGCCGACCTCTTGGAGCCATTTACGGGCTCAGTTGCACTGCAGAACACTCTGAAACAAAAGAACATAGACCAAAATCAGGTACACTATGCTTTTCGTTGAAGTGAAGACAATTATAGCTTGAACCAGAGAAAAAAAAAACAAGAAGAACAAGACTATAAAAGGAGCTCATAGGAGTTCAGTAGGAAAGACAAAATGTATATGCGTATAAGAGTCAGGGACTTAGAGTAATGAGGAGAGCCTGCCTTTTTGTCCTCCATGACTTTTGAAGAATCATAATTAGTCCATGGTCATGTTAGAACATAATTTGAAAATATTCATTTTAAAAGAGTCTTTAGTTTGGTTTTTATTCAATTTTTCTTTTTTTTTCTTTTTTTGTTTAAGGAACCTGGAGCTTTGCTAAGGTTACATAAGGACCAATAGCACTAATGAACCTTCTCTTCTTAGGAAATCAGAGAAATATTTATAATTGTGATGAGATAAAGTGGTCATAAAATGTAGTTCTCTAGCATAAGGTATTGAAAGGTAAAATTCTAAACTTTTTCATTGTGTCAGTAATTCAGAAAAGAAGCCTGTATGCATGCAACAAATTCAGACAGCGTCGAACCCAACTCACTGCGACTACTAAAAATAAGAGCCCCCACAATAAATTGCAAACCAGCATACAATAATCTAAAAGATCTCACTACGCCATGCTCCATTGTTCACTTTGCAAAGAATATAAGAATTCTTCATGACTATATTAATGTCACGTAGCTTTGCCAAATTGAGTGCATAAATGAATTCCACACACTCATATATTCCTCTCGAGAGTCAAAGCTCTTTTTGATGAATGTACTAATTTACAACTGTAGTTGGAAAGCTTTTGAAGACTTCTTCACATGTATAAACAAGGAACTGCAGGAGAAAAAAAATTACAAAAAATACAATAAAGACTTGGCAAGTTTTCATAACTAAATTCCATGTACAAGAATAAGCAGGATGTGAACAAAATGCCAGAATCCAATCGAATCAAATAAATTATAAACCCTAAACCAAAACACCTACATTTACCCAAGCCAAAATCGATTACATTTAACCAAGATAAAGGCAAATATGCTATCAATTACATCCAATACCAATTCAAACCAATCCAGTCCGCCAAAAAAAAAACCAGTAGGTTAAACAAATGAAGAATAGATGTGTGAATCGCACCTTGAGAGTTGAGCCGGTGAGTTTTCAGCGAACGTGGAGCTGTAGCTCGTTCAGTTACACTCTTAAGCTCCAAATCATGACAGAGATTATGAGAGACGAACAGAGTTTCAGAGAGAGAGAGAGAGTGAGAGAGAACACAGAGACGGTGTGTATTTTAGCGATTGGGACTAAAAGAACCAAGAGGGGGAAAAATAGGGGTGGAAAAATATAAACCAACAAAACGACGCCGTTGCGGACCTTCTACGACGTCGTAAAAGGAAATTCCAACGGACGCGGGAAAGAGCTCGAGACTCGAAGAGAAGAGTAGAAGAATCGAGAAGCACTGTGTCGAAACAGAAAGACTGTGTTTTCCTCTTCCTCTATAAAAAGGCCTCCTCCTAATCGCCCTCTTCAATTTCAAGAGTAATCAGAATCCAAATCTTCGCTCTCTTTCGAGTCTCAGCAACTCAATTTTTCCCAAACGACCTTCAATTTCTTGATCGCTTGCTCTCATTGTCTTCAATGGCGGACGTTCAGATGGCCGATGCGGAGACCTTTGCGTTCCAGGCCGAGATCAACCAGCTCCTGAGTTTGATCATCAACACCTTCTACAGCAACAAGGAGATTTTCCTTCGTGAACTCATCAGCAACTCCTCGGATGTAAGTTGTCCTAGTTTTGATTCCACCATTTGCAATTTCGAATTACAATTACATTTAACCCTAAATTTGATTTTAGATCATTGGTTCACTGGTTGGGATCATCTGGATTTGAATGGTTTTGAGATTGATTGGGTTCAATTGTGTAGGCTTTGGACAAAATTCGATTTGAGAGCCTTACAGACAAGAGTAAGCTTGATGCTCAACCGGAGCTTTTTATCAGGCTTGTGCCTGATAAGGTCAACAAGACGCTCTCCATCATTGATAGTGGTATTGGCATGACCAAAGCAGGTAATGATCACAACATATCAGTTCTTTTAGTCCTCTTTGTTTTGTTACATTTCTGATACAATCCATGATCTTATCTTCAATATATTGCAATTTCATAAAAGAATAGTTGTAATTAAACCATGTATCTATTAGGAAGCTCTTGTCTAATGATATTATCTCATCCATCGATTATGAATATTGTTGTTGAAGTTTTTCATCGGATAGTTAATCAACAAGATAGTCTATCTTATGATAAACCATGTATCTGTTATGTTAAGCAACTGTCTAATGATATTATCTCATCCATCAATTATGAATATTGTTGTTGTTGAAATATTTATATCAGATAATTAATCAAGATGATAGTTTATGTAATGATAAACCATGTATCTATTAGGTTAAGCAATTGTCTACTTATATTATCTCATCCTTCAATAAACCTTGCAATATGTTAAGCAATTTTCGAATTATAATAAACCTTGAATTTGTAGATTTGGTGAACAACTTGGGCACAATTGCAAGGTCGGGAACCAAGGAATTCATGGAGGCCTTGCAGTCTGGGGTGTCTGATGTGAGCATGATTGGACAGTTTGGTGTGGGTTTCTACTCGGCTTATCTAGTTGCCGAGAAAGTCATTGTGACCACAAAACACAATGACGACGAACAATACATCTGGGAATCGCAAGCTGGTGGCTCATTCACTGTCACTAGGGATGTCAATGGAGAGCAGCTTGGCAGGGGCACCAAGATCACTCTCTTCCTCAAGGAGGACCAGGTAAGTTGCTGAATCAATTAGTTGGTTCTCTTTTGAGAATTCCAGATGATTGAATGGGCTATTGACTTTTTTGTTATGTTATTGAGCAGTTGGAATATCTGGAGGAGAGGAGGATCAAGGACCTTGTGAAGAAGCACTCCGAATTCATCAGCTATCCCATCTATCTTTGGACTGAGAAGACCACTGAGAAAGAGATTAGTGATGATGATGAAGATGAAGAAGCCAAGAAAGAAGAGGAAGGAGAGGTTGAGGAAGTTAATGAGGACAAGGAGAAAGAAGAAAAGAAGAAAAAGAAGATCAAGGAGGTTTCCCATGAGTGGGAGCTCATCAACAAGCAGAAACCCATCTGGCTGCGCAAGCCCGAGGAAATTACCAAGGACGAATATGCATCATTCTACAAGAGCTTGACCAATGATTGGGAGGAGCACCTGGCTGTCAAGCATTTCTCTGTTGAAGGACAACTTGAATTCAAAGCCATTCTCTTTGTCCCAAAGAGGGCTCCATTTGACCTCTTTGACACGAGGAAGAAGATGAATAACATTAAGCTTTATGTCAGGAGAGTGTTTATTATGGACAACTGTGAAGAGCTCATTCCTGAATATCTAGGATTCGTAAAGGGTGTGGTGGACTCTGATGACTTGCCACTCAACATCTCTCGTGAGATGCTTCAACAGAACAAGATTTTGAAGGTGATCAGGAAGAACCTTGTGAAGAAGTGCATTGAGATGTTCAATGAGATTGCTGAAAATAAAGAGGATTACACTAAGTTTTATGAGGCATTCTCCAAGAACTTGAAGTTGGGTATCCACGAAGACAGCCAGAACAGAGCCAAATTGGCTGACCTTCTCCGGTACCACTCCACTAAGAGCGGCGAGGACCTGACAAGCCTGAAGGACTATGTTACCAGAATGAAGGAGGGTCAAAAAGGACATTTACTACATTACTGGTGAGAGCAAGAAGGCAGTGGAGAATTCTCCATTCTTGGAGGGCCTCAAGAAGAAAGGGTATGAAGTGCTTTTCATGGTGGATGCAATTGATGAGTATGCTGTAGGTCAATTGAAGGAGTATGATGGCAAGAAGTTGGTGTCTGCCACAAAGGAAGGACTCAAGCTTGACGACGAAACTGAGGAAGAGAAGCAGAAGAGAGAGGAGAAGAAGAAGTCTTTTGAGAACCTTTGCAAGACAATTAAGGATATTTTGGGAGATAGGATTGAGAAGGTAGTTGTGTCTGACAGAATTGTGGATTCACCTTGCTGCTTGGTGACTGGTGAATATGGCTGGACTGCAAATATGGAGAGGATCATGAAGGCTCAGGCTCTCAGGGACAACAGCATGGGGTCGTACATGTCTAGCAAGAAGACAATGGAAATCAATCCCGACAATGGAATCATGGAGGAGCTGAGGAAGAGGGCTGAGGCTGATAAGAACGACAAGTCTGTGAAGGACCTTGTGCTGCTGCTGTTTGAGACGGCCCTCTTGACTTCTGGATTCAGCTTGGATGATCCTAACACATTTGCGGCAAGAATCAACAGGATGTTGAAGCTGGGTCTCAGCATTGATGAGGATGAGACTGCTGGTGAAGATGCTGACATGCCTGCTTTGGAGGACGATGGTGCTGAGGAGGGCAAGATGGAGGAGGTCGACTAAAGCTTCTGGAATTCTGGAGTAGTTTGCTTCTGAGTTGGTTGGTATATGTCAGGGAAATTTGCATAGACTAGTACAAGTTATGTTAGTAGTTGTTTTTGTGGTTGGTTTCAGGAAGGTGCCCTGATATTGGTGTTTGTAGTTGTATTTCTTTTTCTTTTTGTTTGTGCGATCATCTTATTGGGGTATCACTCTGAACTCTGTTGAAAATAATTTTGATTTCCAAATTCTTGTGCCTCTTTTTAATTGGAGCCATCTTTCTTTCGTTTATATTTCAGTGGCATTGATTCCTACGTATTTGTTAAAACTGATTCATTGCATAGTTAATTAGTTATCGATGATAAACGACGGAGAAGAATGAAAATCTTGGGGGATAAGAAGGGAAGAACTGGCATTGAGTGCCCTGTAGATCATTGTGGTCTGCAGTCTGCACTTGTTGGACTTCCTCATGTCTCTTGTGGGATCGTTAGGAAGGTTGGCCTCCATTTTGAATAATGGAATCATAACCAAATATCAATGAAATATAGAAATGCTAGGTGTAATATTTAATTCACATTGTTTGAGTTCCATGAGTTTTTTTGGTTTTGTTTTCTGTAAATGGTTATATGAACCAAGCCATATATAGATCGAGAGGGACACAAGCTTGTGATTAGCAGCCCCATTAAAATACAAATGAAATTCAAATCCTAGGGACTAGTTGCCCCAACTCTAGAAACGATTACAGTAAACTGACAATATATATACTCTTGCAATTTCATATTGAAATCACATTAAGCATTTGGACAACCTCTCTCATTGCAGGCCTATCTCTTGACATCTGATTAGCGCACAGTAAAGCGATCCTAAAGTACTTATCAACTTTAGCATGACAAAAATAGTCATTAACATTAGACCTAACCAATTTCCTATCGATCATTTCCATTCGCCTATTGTGGAATACCATTTTCGTCGCCCACTGTACCAAGCCCATCTCTTCTCCATCGAACGTGGACTGACAGTTAGGTCGCTTTCCGGTTGCAGTCTCCAACATCAATATACCAAAACTATAGACGTCAGCCTCTTTCGTCGCCTTGGTGTAACCTTGCACATACTCCGGTGCCATGTACCCAATCGTGCCTGCTACTTGTGTGGTCACGTACGAACGTGACGACTCAATCAGCCTAGAGTGTTGGAAATCGGCTATATGAGCCTTAAAATCCGAGTCTAATAGCACATTACTAGGATTGATGTCTCTATGAATAATAGGCATTTCCAACCCGTGCAGATATGCAAGCCCATCGGCCACACCTTTAACGATCTTAAATCTTGTTCCCCACGGTAATGTTGACTCGTTATGTAGCAAACTGTCGAGGTCACATTTCTCAAAGAACTCGTAAACAAAAACCTTAACTGGGCCCGAGGCGCAGTACCCCAAAAGCTTGATGATATTCGGGTGTCGAAGCTTGCCAAGGGCTTCTGCTTCAGCTCGGAATTCTCGAAACCCGGGGAACACACCATGGTCGTACCACTTGATGGTGACGGTCCGACCGTTGGAGAGTCGGGCCTTGTAGAGCACGCCCAAGTTCTCAACTTTGATGATTAAGCGAGGGGAGAAGTTCTCTGTGGCAGTGAGAAGCTCGGCAATGGAGAACTGAGGCGACATAACAAAAGGAAGTTGAGAGAGAGAGGGATCGAGTTCTTCTGTTCTTCATATAATGACCATTAGCGACGTTTTTCTTTGCCACGTTTTTCAGTGTAGTGACCATTCAACAACAAACAGTGCACACTGGCCTGTTAGACTATGCGTGAAAGCAAAAGACATTCAATGCAAGACAAGACATGCAACTAGAAAGGCAGAAGACTTTCAAGGGTTGACGAAGCTTCTTCACAGCCATATGTTGAATTAATCCTAGATCGATCTGTAGCAGCTAGCAGGACTGTGGCTATCGGCCTTCCCACCCACGAATACATTTGGTGGCTAATGGCCAATTGTTTTTTTTTGTAGTGATATATACGTACTTTTCTCGAAGAAAAGAAGGATTACTTTAATTATTTTTGCAAGTCAAGGTCATGAACTCATGACATAAAAGGCAATTGGTTCTTTTAACCGGTGATCCAATTATCAGTTCTCACTTCTCAGCAGAGTCTTTTTATCCAAAGAAACAAGAAGACTTTAGGCTTTGTATCGGAAATTCAATTGTGTATTTTTCCTCTTCATTGATCACCAAAAAGAAAAGAGAAAATGATGTAGCGCATAAACATGCTCAATTTGCACTAGTTTACGTTTTAAGTCATGGTAAACACCTATTTCATTATAACAATTATTAAATGGATTGAAAGGTATTAGCTATGAAAGAATTGAATTATTGAAAGGTACTAAAGAGACAAAAATGTCACTATAATGCATGCTATGAAACACGTTTTTGTTTTTGTTTTCCAATAATGTTGGTAATTACTGCTGAAGTGCAAAATGTATAACAATGAATAATTCTTGGGTTCATTTCATGGAGAGCGATTTTAGTGCTTCTGGTACATTAATACATCATGTTTTAGTGTGTCTTGCACATGATCTATGTTTAAACTTAAATCAGAAAATAAGAGATAAATAATTAACAGGTTAAACTAAAAATATAATATTTGATTAAAAACTATAATTAATATCTCATAGCATGCATTATAGCGATTTTTAAATGTCAGGTATCAAAATGATGTACAACCCTTAGTTAGGGTAGTGTTCATGATATTTCCTTTTATTTTGAAAGGCAACAAATTAAGACCTGGTACAAAAACCATGACTTTTCATAAATGGATTCTTATTCAAGCTGCGCAAAACCGCAACTTAGGAACACAATCTTAGAGTGAATTTAGCCTGATCTGGAAAATCGAGTTCACTCCCATAATGTTTACCTACAAATACAGAAATGATTGAAAACAGAAACATACAGTATGGCTCTGCAACATGATGAGCCATTTGACACAATGATGCATCCACAATCGATCACTCCGAAGCCCATTATACTACATCCGCTCATCGTAATCCTCACAAGCACAGTCTTGATCGTTTATGATTGAAAGATGATGTAGCTTCAGACTGACTTCCTTTCCATACATCCGGTTGAGTGCTTGGTGTTGGAAAAGAATAGCTAGCATTCGAAATACCTTAAGGAATTGGGAAGATGCTTGGAGATAAGAGGAAGGCTCATCCTCAAAATATGGGTTTTGAGAAATCTTAAACTGGAAATTTTAGAAAAGGCTTCAGGATTCCAGTAATCTTCTGGGATTATTGATCGATGATTATGAGGCAAGTTTAAGAGTATGCCTTCGATTGCTTCTGTTACCTAACAATTAATTAAGAAGGAAGGATGAGAAAAGAGTTAATTCCATGATAAAAGTTTTGTACCATATTTCCCAAAATAAAGTTTTAGTGCTATGATATCCAAGGTAGTATGTGTATATTTAATTATTTATGCAATACTTCACCTTGTTTTTTGCCAACACATGAAAGATCATAATGCCACAACCGACTGCGTCGACCAGGCTCCTCCGGACACTCTTGACGAACAATGTCATATCCCAATTCTTGTATCAAGTCATGCATCTCCACATAGTTTTCATTTGAAACAGTTAAGAAAGATTTCCTGACGAGACCATGTATCCATAGACGAGCTCCAACAAAGTAGCAATCCAGCATTTTATTCACTCCCTCCTTGTGTTCACCTCTAAAGAAACATGCGACATCAAGAAAAATCTCTTCTCTGTCTCGTGTAGTCCATCATAACATATTTTCAACAAAGATAATATACCTCTTTCAGAACCTCTCTTTAGTTTATCCAATGTACTATTCCATATATCTGGACCTTTATTGTATAGAAAGGTTCCCAAAATTTTAAGAGCTAACGAATGGCCCTGGCAATGTTTTATGAATTTTTTATGACAATTCCAAATAACCTTCTACAGGTACTTCTCTTGAAATTCGTATGAAAACAGCTAACTTGAAAATTGTGGGAAACTCTTTCATAAACCACTCAAGCAAGAGTCGTCTTACCGATCCCACCCACACCCCATATCCCTAAAAAGCGCACATCATCTGCCTCCGGTTCTAAATGCCCAATTATAGTCTTTAGTTCAGAATCGATTCCAACTAACTTCTCTTTGGAACCTATCAATGTGAAAGCAGGATCTACTCTATTCTTCACGTACATGTGCCACAATTTGATCGAGGGTCTCAACTTCAGAGCTATCCATCCCACGAAATTAGCCAATTTTGTTAAAGCAGCTCTCCAAACCTGCGCCTTGTCTTCCTTGAATCTTCCTTCATGCTTTTTGAAAGCTGTAACAAAACTCCCCAGTTGATATCGGACATCGGAGGGATGAGGGATCCACATCATAAAAAACCGGCAAAATTGTGTTCCTAGCTTCCATGCATTCAAGAATCTTTACAAGTTCATCCAAGCACCAGGTGTATGAAACCAATTAAGTTTGGTGAGATGACAACGACTGCAGTCTTTGATTCTTCAATTGCCCTCAAGAGCTTTTCACCAATAGTTATTCCTCTTGCAGGTTCTGCATCGTCTTTAAGAACATCAAATTTGTGCCACTGCATTTTCTGGAATAAACGCTCAGTAAAACCCTCACAGGTGTCTGCACCCCTGAAACTCAGAAACACATCATATTTTCGTGGAGGACTAGACGTGAAGGCCATTGGAAGCAATTTTCCAAGTTTCTGAAAGAAAATGATTGATTTTGCAGTAATGTATGAAGTAAAACTACGTACGATTAAGGTTAATACATGGTAACCAAATCTTTAAAAAAGTTGAGAAAAATTGGTCTCTGGTTTGGGGGCCACACGATTTCTATTGTCAGCCTGCCTTTCACATCCAATCTGTTATTTATTTTAAAAGGTAACAAATTAAGACCTAGTACAAAAACCATGATCTTTTCATAAATGGATTAGAGTGAAATTAGCCTGATCCAGACAATCGACTTTAACGTCGAGAAAGATCGATCACTCCCAAAATGTTTACCTACGATTACAAATACAGAAATTATGAAAGAAGAAACACACAGCATGGCTCTGCAACATGATGAGCCATTAATTTGACACAATGATGCATCCACAATCGATCACTCCGAAGCCCATTATACTACTTCATCAGTTCATCCGCTCATCGTAATCCTCACTAGCACCGTCTTGATTGTTTATCCTTGAAAGATGACGTAGCTTCAGACTGGCTTCCTTCCCATACATCTGGTTCAGAGTGAGTTCCATCCCATACATCTGGTTGAGTACTTGATGGCAGACCTTTTGGAAAAGAACAACTCCATTCAAATTGCCTCAAGGAATTAGGAAGATGTTTGGAGATTAGAGGAAGGCTCATCCTCAAATTATGAATTTTGAGAAATCTTAAATTGGACATCTTAGAAAAGGCTTCAGGATTCAATTGATCTTCTGCCATTGTTGATTGATGATCATCAGGTAAGTTTAAGAGTATGCCTTCAATTGCTTCTGTTCCCTTAAAATTAAAAATAATGGATAAGTTACTGCCATAATAAAGGTTTATACCATTCAAAAGAAAATATAGTTTTTTTGTACAATGTTACTGTATATTTAATGCAAAACCTCTCACCTTGTTATTTGCTAACACATGAAAGATGGCTTCATGACTCCACAACCGACTGCGTCGACCAGGCTCCTCGGGACACTCTTCACGAACAATTTGACATCCCAATTCTTGTATCATATCATGCATCTCCACAAAGTGGTTATGTGAAATAGTCAAGAAAGATTTATCCACGAGAGCATCTACTATCACACAAGCACCATCAAAATAGCAATATATCTAGTATCTTAATCACTCTCTCCTTGGGTTCACCCTTAAAGAAACATGAAACATCAAGAAAGATTCTCTTCTCTGTCTCGTTTAGTCCATCATAGCACATTTTGAGCAAAGAAAAAAAGTTTCTTTCAGGACCTACCTCTAGTTTATCCAATGTACTATTCCATATATCTGGACCTTTATTGTATAGAAAGGTTCCCAAAATTTTAAGAACTAATGAATGGCCATGGCAATGTTTGATGAAACGGTATGACAATTCACAATAATCTCCTACAGCGTTATCTCTGCGAAAGGCTTTCCGATTAAACAGTTGTAATGATTCCTCCCATGTTCTTAACTCAGACTCATATATCATATCTACCCCATGATGGTGCAGCACAATACGGTCTCTAGTTGTAATTATGATTCTGCTTCCCTTACCAAACCAGTCTCTCTTTCCGGCCAAGGTTTCTAGTTGGTCCCTATGATTCACATCATCAAGAATAATAAGGACCTTTTTGTTGCTCAAACAACGCTTAATAATACTGGTTTCCCCATAAACATCATATACTTGTACAGAGTTTTCCTCCAAGATTTGGGAAAGAAGCTGGTTTTGCACATAAACGAGACTCAGTTTTTCAGAAACTTTCCTGACATCTGAAAGAAAGCAGCTAACTTGAAAATTGTGGGAAACTCTTTCATAAACTAGTCTAGCAAGAGTCGTCTTACCGATCCCGCCCATACCACATATCCCTAAAAAGCGAACATCATTCATCTCCGGTTCTAAATGCCTAATTATAGTCTTTAGTTCAGAATCGATTCCAACTAATTTTTCTTTGGAACCTAACAATGTCAAAGCAGGATGTACTTTGTTCTGCACTTGTTCCACAATTTTATCGAGGAGCTCTACTTCAGAGCCATAATCCTTTGAAGTCCACCCAATGAAATTAGCCAATTTTGTTAAAGCAGCTCTCCAAAGTTGAACCTTTAGTAAGTCTTCCTTCAATCTTTCTTCATGCTTTTCGAAAGCTATGGCAAAACTCCCCAGTTGATATCGGACATGGGAGGGATCCACATCATAAAAAACTGGCAAAATTGTGTTCCTGGCTTCCATGCATTCCAAAATCTTTAAAAGTTCATCCAAGCACCAGGTGGATGAAGCAAAGTTTGGTGAGATGACAACGACTGCAGTCTTTGAGTCTTCAATTGCCCTCAAGAGCTTTTCACCAATAGTTATTCCTCTTTCAGGTTCTGCATCGTCTTTAAAAACATCAAAGTTGTGCCACTGCAGTTTCTGGAATAAATGCTCAGTAAAACCCTCACGGGTGTCTGCACCCCTGAAACTCAGAAACACATCGTATTTGCGTGGAGGAGTAGACGTGAAGGCCATTGGAAACAATTTTCCAAGTTTCTGAAAGAAAATGATCGATTGATTTTGCAGTAATATATGAAGTAAAACTACGCACGATTAAGGTTAATCTGAATGACTACATACTAACCAAATCTAAATTAAAACAGTCAAGAAAGTAAAACTACGTACGATTAAGGTTAATTTGGATTTGGATGACTACATACTAACCAAGGCTCAAAAAAGTCAATTAAGGTTAAAAGGAACAGAAAATCGTACCTTGATTGACTCAGGAGCAGGACTAGAGCAGAAGACTAATGAATGAAACGTTGTGTTGTGTGAAACTGCTTAAGAACAGAGTGGAAAGCGCGTCCATGTTTTATTCTTTGCAGGCAAAGAAGACCTCGCTCTGAAATAAAATAAACAAGAAGGAACAAGATGAGCATGCTTCATGTGAATAAGATGAGCTACTATAGTTTGAACTAGAAATCGTAACCGCGCTTTGCAGCGGGTTTTGAATGTAACACAATTTTATTTAAGGACTACATTTTAAAGGCATAGAAAATATGGTTGACATGATCATTATATTAACAAAAAATTAAGTCTGTTTTAAAATAAAAGATGAAGTAGATTATGTCTTAGTAATATCACCACCAGTACAAATGTGTGATACATTGTTCAAAAAATAGATTGTCATATTGTAAATAGGCTTGATATAAATTTTAAAGGTAACACAAATGTCTCACTACTAAGAGCATCTCCAACAGCTTCCCTAAAAAATCTTTATTATAGGGATTCAAAAGTTAAAATCTCTATAATTTTTCTTCTGTAGTTCCAACAGTTTCTCTATCATATTCTCTATAATTTATTATTTATAATTAAATATGGTATTATTTTTGAATTTAAAAAGTATAATCAAATAATTAATGATGAAAATGAATATATTTGGAAAGAGTAAAGAAAAGAGGGTAAAATTTTCCAAAAATATGTTTCTCTATAATTTTAGAGTTTGCTGTAAATATAGGGATTTTTATTTTCTCTCTCATCACTATCTCTAAAATAGAGATGGGTATAGGGAAGCTGTTGGAGCAAAAAAATGCTCAATTTTCCCTAAACTAGAGAAAAAACAAATTATGGAGAAACTGTTGGAGATGCTCTAACATATATACAATTAAGATGAAGTAAGAAACTGAAAAAAGCCTTCCCTTTCTATAACATACATCTATTGGCAAATAAAAAATAAAGTGATAAAATGAATGAATAAACTTGAAGCAAAACTGAAAGTAAGTCCAAAATAATTATAAAAATAGTTGAAATTAACAATAATGTAATGAATAAAGCATTACAATCCTTAAAAATTTAAGATATCAATAAAAGGTTTAAACAGGAAAAAGTAACAAACTTTCAAGTTAGAATATCTTATGAAGCTCAAGAATAGCTTATTTTTTTAATTGTCTTTATCAAATAGTAAAGTTAAGCACACTGCAAAAATTTACTACATATTGTTTAGAAAAATTAGATAGAGAAAGAAAAAGCCAAAGAACCAAATATCTGCTCATTAAATTAGAAATAATAATAAGAATTAAATGGAGTTGATCACATGATCAAATTTTAAGAATAACTCATTTTTCTAATTATATTTTTCAAATAGCAAAGCTAAGGACATTGCAAAAATTTACTACATATTGTTTATGAATATTGGATAGAGAAAGAAAAAGCCAAATAACTAAATATCTACTTACTAAATTAGGAATAATAATAATAATTAATCGGAGTTGATTGCATGATCGATTCGAGTACTATTTATTTTATAGCAAAAGATTGAGTGATTTAGAATATTAGCATGTAATTTATAGTTCATTATTTTTATTTTTCTAAAAATGATTTTTTCTAATTTATTTTTAATCAAACAAATTCATTTTTTTCTTCTTATAAACATTAATTTTTCTATTATATTAATTTAGAATAAAAATAATAATTAATGGCAGAACAGTAATTCCATGAAGAAATGAGGAAAAAACTGTAATTTTAAGGGGTAATGGCATAACTGTAATTCTATGAAGAAATGAGGACGAAATGGTCATTTCATTCTCAGATGAACAGTGCACATGAACAGTATAGGAGAAATAGATATATATAAATTGTTTGCGTGGATAATGACATATACATATACATATACATATATACATATATATATATATATTCATTTCAAACTAGCCTTCATGTACTAGCTATAAGCGTTAGGAAGACTGCACTCGCGCTTACATATTATTTGTGTCCTAATTTCTGGTGCGATGAATTTATCTACTAGTTTCCGATATGCCAAAAATTGGTTTATTGTTGGGCTTCATCTATTATTTATTTTATTTTTTATATTGCGTATGCTAAATATTCCTATCCTGATTTCTTGTGCGGTAGATCAATGTTGGGATCTCTAAATCTCTAATGTTAAAAATTGATTATAGTATAGATTCATCAAAATTATGATTTTGGTTTTTTGAATTAAATAAAAAATAAATATTCAAATATATTGAGTAAAGAAATTAAAAAAGAGTTAAAGACTAATAAATTTGTAATTGAATGAAGTTGGCAAGTGGGTGTGTGGTCATTCATATATTTTTATTTATCTTTAAGTTATGTTATTTACTCTTTTGCAATTGTTTTATTAAATTTTCTGTTTTGTTTGATATATAATTGGACAGTGGTGTTTATATGCTCAGTCAAGTCCATGCTCAATCATGCTCAGGCACCGTTGGATTTAAATCCAATGGTGGAGAATGATGGAAAAAGAAATATGTTTAAAAAAAGGCTATCATTCTCCACCATTGGATTTAAATCCAACGGTGGCTGAGCATGATTGAGCAGGGACTTGACTGAGCATGTGAACATTACTGTATAATTGGAGGAGCAAAATATGAGTTTTTAAATATGGGTAAAAACCTGATTTGGTACCCAAACTATTGTGAAAGGTACTTTTTGGTACATACAATTTTTTTTTACCCAAAATGATACATGAACTATTGCACCGTTACCTAAAATGGTACCTCCATTAACTTGGTTGTTAAGTTCGCCTACGTGGCGCATATTTGGATGAGAAATGTTATCTAATTGGACTAGCGTAAAAACCTAATTTGATACATGAACTATTGCGAAATGTACTTTTTGGTACCTACAAATTTTTTTTTACCCAAAATGGTATATGAACTATTGTGTTATTATATAAAATGGTACCTAATTGGACCATACTTAACGACTAAGTTAACGAATGTACCATTTTGGGAAGGGAAAAACCTCCATATGGTACCTGGACTATCACCAAATGCAATTTTTGGTACCTGAATTTTTATAAAGAACCTGGTGGTACCTGAACTATTGTTCTGTTAGCCATTATAGTACCTACCGTTAAATATTCCGTTAAGTGCTGACGTGGCAAGGGTAAAATAGTCATTTCATTTATTTTAAATTTAATATTAAATTTTTTTATTTTTATTTTTTAACTATTTTGTTTCAGTTTTTTAATATTTTCTTAAGTTTAGTTTATACAATTATTTTTTGGGTGTATTTTTATTTTATAAATACTTGTGAGTTATTTTGAATAAATTCTTAAAACGCAAAACAATTTGTGAACTTTGTATTTTACAATGAATTTGTGTAAATTATTATTGTGTTTATTATCTAGTTAAAACTTCATTTTTGTTTTATTTCTCATTTTTGTGAGTTAACTTCAAGTTAATTTTCTTAGTTAAATATTTTTTATATCTTTTTATTTTTTTAACTATATCCTTTCATGTTATTTGTCAAAGCACACAATAATTAATAAACTAAACAAACCGAACAAAATAAAAATAATTTAACTAAGAAAATAAACTTGAAGTTAACACACAAAAATTAGAAATAAAACAAAAATCAAGTTTTAAATAGATAATAAACATAATAATAATTTACACAAATTCATTGTAAAATACAAAGTTCACAAATTATTTTGCATTTTAAGAATCTATTCAAAATAACTCACAAGTATTTATAAAATAAAAATACACAAAAAAAATAATTGTATAAACTAAGCTTAAGAAAATATTAAAAAAATGAAAGGAAATAGTTAAAAAATTAAAAAATAAAAATTAAATTAAAAAAATTAAAAAAGTTAAAAAATAATAAAAATAATAAAAATAAAAATAAAAAATATATAAAAAAATATTAAAAATAATGACTAGGCATGCCACGTCAGCACTTAACGGAATATTTAACGGTAGGTACTATAATGACTAACAGAACAATAGTTCAGGTACCACCAGGTTCTTTATGAAAATTCAGGTACCAAAAATTGCATTTGGTGATAGTCCAGATACCATATGGAGGTTTTTCCCTTTTGGGAAACAACATAATAGTTCAGGGGGAGCTTCTCTAGTGAGTACCACTTCAATGAGTACCACTTGAGTACCATTCGATTAGACCTACTTTTTTATTACATTTCGACAAATCAACCATTCAATAGTTAGATATTTATGAGTAGATTACTTCTACAAATTTTCAATGAAATCGGAAATCATTAAGTCAACTATAATTGTGATTTACCGTTTATGAATATGAATGGTTCTAAATTAACAGATTTGGTTCGTCCATTTATTTGGTCTAGTTCGGTACCTTAATGATTTCAAATTTTGTTGAAAATTTGTAGAAGTGATCTACTCATGAATATCTTAACATTGAACGGTTGATTTGTCGAAATGTAATCGAAAAATAGATATCACAATCATTAATCAAAATGATACTCATTTAAGTGGTCCTCACTAGATAACTCCCCATAGTTCAGGTACCATTTTGGGTAAGAAAAATTTATAGGTACAAAAAAGTACATTTCGCAATAGTTCAGGTACCAAATTGAGTTTTTACCCTTAATTTAAAAATTTATCAAAACTCATGTTTGATATTAGATTAGTTATAGGTTGCGTTTGGTGCCACGTTCTCGAGAACAAAACTGCTTATTTTGATTTTTTATTGTTTATAGATTGTTTGGTAAAGTGACAAAACTGCTTATAAACACCGCAGCGGATGAAAATACTCAATTTTTTAAAAGCAGCTGATAAGTTGCTTTTTTTAAACCACGTTAAGAGGACGCGGAAAGAACCGGTCCTTAGTTTAATGAATGCATCTAAATACCTATTCCGTCCTCATCTATTCTTGGGATTTACATCATTATATCCTTCTCTGTACGATTTCTCTCATCTCTTCAAGTTCATCGGAGAGCTTTCAATTACTTCTTTCTTAGTTCAGTCTTCTCTTTCACTCATCAAGACCGACCCTAATTTATTATCATTAATTTTTTATGCTCCTCATGTTCGAGGGTTAATTGTTTTTCTCTTCTTTCTTTTACTTTCTGATTCTTTTTTTCTCTCACAACCCATTGCAAAGTAATCACTCGTAATCTTTAAATCTAGTTGGGTGTGTTGTTCCTTCTTGTTGCTTTCTCTTGATGGGCTAGAGCTATTGGACTTTGTACTTTTATTTTCATTACTTGTTTTTTTTTTAAACAACTTAATTCCAATCACCACCACCACCCAGAGCAGCGTTGGCCATTCTTGCCCGCACAATACCAAACCAAGGCTCAAATTCGTTTCTCTCCCAAAGGGAGATAATTTTGACACAATGTCTATATTAGTCCTTTGATTTAAACACTATTTTTATACTAAGTTTACCAAACACTTGTATTACTATTACAACTTTTTGTTTATCACAATATTTTTAACCATACAGTTTACCAAATACTTATCTGAGTTATTTATCGCTGATTATTCTCACAGTTGAGTTTTTTCATCGCTGATTATTTTTACAGCAATGCCAAACTAACTCATGCAAACAAGTTATTCTGGGTATGTAAATGATCAAAAAATATTGTGGGTTAGTATGTTAAACATGAATATTGTGGGTCAGTTTATACGTTTATTTGGTAAATAACATTATTTGGACTACAAAATATATGTGTTCTATGCAGGTGTTCCCTAGCTAGGTTTTTAGATTCTAAAATGAGTTAAAAAATCAAATGTTCTAAAGTTAACAAAAATTATTGTGGTTTAATATATAGTATACAAGTTTACTGTGGGTTAGTAAACAAGCTTACTGTGGGGCAATAAATATGTTTACTGTAGGTCAGTAACATTTCTTCGACTACAAAATAAAGCATATATTTGTATGCATCTTCTATAAGTGCAATCTATCTTTTTACGTTCGGAGTGAGTTAAGTATTCTAAATTAACAAAATTTACTGGGGGTTAGTATAGTAAACTTGTTTGATACAGGTCTGAAAACTTGTTAATGCAAAAGGAAATTGAGAGAGAGAGAGAGAGAGAGCACTAGCTAGGTATGTGTATACTTGTTATAGTGATACATGAACGAGACTTTCCTCGAAGAACATATAGATTACTTCTTGATTTTTAGTCAACGTCATGCATGATTTAAAAGCCAATGAACTGCTGGAGAAGGTAGACTTTCAAGTTTATATAATCACTTGTATATTTTTCATCTTCACTAACAAGAATAAAGAAAGAAAAACAATTTCTGCTCAGATCTGCGTACCTGTTTATTGATGTTAACAATTAAGTCATCGTCAACACCCATTGAATTAGGGCTCGGCAACGGGCCGGGCTTTATCGGGCTCGGGCTGGGCCGGACTTTTGTCCTAATTTGAGTCCAAGTCCGGCCCTTTGAAGCGGGTCGGGCTTGAGCGGGCCTCCATAATTTATCGGGCCGAGCCGGGCCTAATATTAGATTAAAATAAAAAAAATTGTGATATTAAGAATAATCAATTGAGTTATAACAAGTTAATAAGTAGTAATGCAACACATAAAAAAATGACATACCATGTGGATCAATGATATGTTCATAATTTCACATTATTTTATATCATTTTTATTTAGTTTTTATGAAGAAATTTGGATAAATGATGTTGATTTCTTGTAATTCAATATTTTTAGCTTCCGAGTGACAAAATATGAATATTCACCAAATATTCATCTAAATAAAAGTTGATGCAATTCCAATTGAAAATGTAGACTAACACCTTGAAGTTTATCTATGAATATTTTCAGAATTTTTGAAAACTTCTAAGGTACCCGTTTCTAATTATAACATCAACATAAATTGTTTTCATTTAATGCTGTTTTGTAATAAATAAATATTTTGAAAGAGTATTAGTAATAATATTTAGGGCTATAATGCTACTAATTAGTGTTCAATGATATTAATATTTTGTAATTTGCACTTCTTATTATTATGTTATATAAATATTTTTACTATATACTTATGTAACAATTTAATAACTAGTAATGCAACTCATATCATAGGCGTTTGTTATCCAATGGTGGATCAAGGTCGGAAAAAAAAATGAAAGTGGCTAATATTTTTAAGACATACTTATCTTATTCCAATATTTACATCCAACGGTTACTTTTCTCAATTTATTCTTCCTTCACCTTGTTGGTTATGATAGGTATACACTTGGCCATATGGATCGAGATCCAAACGAAGACGAAAATAGCTAATATTTTTACCATATGCTTATCTTATCTCAAATATTCTTATACAACATTGTACGAGCACTTTGGCTAGTGAACTCCTGAAACTACTAAAGTGTACCAATTCCTATATAACTTCTCAGCCATCAATGGAAGGCCGTGTCATGTTGGGCAATCTCCGATCACGAACAAATGAACTGAACAGATGCAATGCTCTTGATGGTTGAGAATAGGGTACCAGATGACCAGCACCTCTTACTGTGGCAAAAGTCAATAGATTTCCATACTCCGTTGCCCAACCTCCCACCTATTGATAAACATAAATATTCATTGATAAATAACACAACTTATTCCAGGAGAGAAGAACTTGAATAGGAATTAAATGATAGAAACTTATTCAAAGATCAGTGAATAAGCACCTGGCCTTTGTGAAACCAAGCTCCATATGGCACTGTTATCTGGAACTTTAGATCATGTGCTAGTTCGCGAATGAGAGTTCGGGAGCTCAATAGTGGTACAACAGAATCTTGATCTCCACTGCAATCAGTTGACAATCATATTATGGAATATGGAGCAACACTTAAAAAGTACAATTAATTATCTGGAAATTTATCATGTTAAGCCTAATTAATTACCTGAAAACCCAAACTGGTATATGATTTTTAACTATCCTTGCCAGCAAGGGAAGCATGTTTATGTTAACATCAGTCTCACTGTAATTAAGAAAACTGTACAATGCAAAAATATGGAAGGATCAGTCATACGATCAATGCAAGTTGTACAATAATCAATAAATCAATAATAATTGACTTCATAGTATCATACTATCATAGTATGAACTATGAACGTCAAGTTGTTAGAATTTAGTGCTCTCATAGCACTGTTAGAGATTTAGAGGGTTTAATAGATATGTTTTGGGAGTACAAGGACTGGTGGTAGTTAGGACAAAAGTTTAGGACTTATGACAATGGTTTTAGAAACAGAGGAGTATAGAAGAGAAAAGGTTTTGAAAAACAGAGGAGGGATTTAATTGCTTTAATTGATAGCTAGCTTACATTCATTAATGATTACAAGCCTACACACATATATATAAGGGCTCATCACCGACTAGTCTACCGACCTAGTCTGCCGACATAACAATTGTGGTTAATTATTAACCACATATTTACTCACATGTTTATCCACACTTCTAGATCTTACTACATTTTCCATTACATGATTATTCTAGAACTAGACCATCTTCTAGACTATCTAGGTTAATGTAGACTAATCTAGTTATTTCAATGTGCATTACTCTTTAACACAAGTACTAAATGAACACTGAATAAGGATGATCTGCAAGTTAACTTGTTTGAAATTATAATATAATTTAATTGATTCAAGTTTCAAGCTGTTACTGAAGAAGTTTTGGTCACTACATGGTAAAGTGGTAAGGTACTGTTTAGATTGAAAAAATGTACAAGCAGGTGATTGCATTTATATATTTCTGCCTAAATATATATGGTGTACATTTTTGAACTACTTGATAGTGTACAGAAGTGATAGTGTAAAGAAGTAATCGATTTCTTTATATGCTTAGAGAGAGGTTGTATACTTGTATCTGTACGTGACTTACTTGCTGCAGATACTCCAGTTATAAGGCAAGTTAGTACGATTTGCATGAAGGGCTTTCTGAACTTCAGGAAGGTTGAAATAAAAAATTAGTTCATATGTCATACACACATCAACTCCAACACTTATCTTAGTAACCTGCAGAACAAGGAGAGTGATCGAATAAACTCATTGCAGCATTGAGACAACAAGTTGCACGAAAATGTGAGGGGAAGAAAAGAGAAATTAACCAGAAAGTATGGAGGTTACCACTTTCCGCAGTCGCAATTCTTGCTCCACTATAGATGGATAGCAAACATCAAGGATCACGTTGTAAATGTTTATGTACTTGCCAACTGTGCTATTGGCTGCTGCTATTGCATTGTTGCATGCAACGCTTACATTGTGTGGGGTTGCAAATTCATAATCATTAAAATCGCAATCGTTCATAATAGCAAGGTTGATTTCATCAGAAATCATTCCATGAGACCAAAAATATTCGTACGTCGCCCGTACATCACGATCAAGACTCAGAAGTGGATTCCCAATCTACAATAAAATTTAAGTATATTTGGGCAAACATCAGCAGGATAACAAATAGAAGGAAATGCAATAGAGAAGTGACAAATATAGAGAGAAACGAAAGCATGTAATTAACAAGAATGTGAGGTCTTACAGCAACCCCTTTGAGATTGAACTTGAAACCAGTTGAATATTTATTATGGTCCAATATAGCAATAGCCAATTGCGGTATATAGTGCCCTGTACATCAAAAATAAAGATTGTAAAAACGTATTAAAAAAGACAGAGAATGACTACATACAAATAAAATGACAAAAAGAAAATCTCAATGGAAAATGTTACAGTTCCAAAAAAAATTAATGTGTAGGTTCGCTGGCAAACATAAATTAAATACATTGAAAAAATAACTTTAATGTAGCAAAATTTATCAAACAATTAGATCTCCCTTCAAAAGAAATTAAAGTTCATTCTCATTGTAAACTGAATCAGTCAATGAAGTTTTGAAATGATCGAACTATTATAGTTCAATTTAAAAAAAAAACAGAAAACATTTTAGAATATAATTAACAATTGATTAGAATTTGCAGACCTGCATAGCTTTCTCCTGTAAGAAACAACTCTCTGGATTTGAAAGCTGGAAACTTCTCATACCATTTCAACAAGAATGTGTGCATATCCCTTGCTGTAAAAATCAAGAAAACAAGCTTGAAATGAAAGAGAAAAGAAAAGGAATTAATGAATGTAGCTATTCAATTTACCAGTGGATGCATCCCCTGTATTATAATCCGAACTTGTATTTGAGTATGACCATCCGACTCCAGCAGGAGAATCAACAAAGAGGAGATTTGATGCTACAAGACATGAAGAATGTGGCATAATTTAGATAGGTTTCAAAAATTGATAGTGTCCATTAAATATGTAATAAGATATACCTCTATTCCACGACGATGGGTTTTTTCGGAGACCTCGACCATCACCTGTAGGGTAAAATGGACCCAACTCTGTGAAGGCACCTCCACCAATAGAGGAGCAGCCTGGACCTGAACATCGTAAAATATGGTCAATTAATTTGGTGTTCAAGAGCCTCAGTTCCAAGAACACAACAGTTAAAACTAGAAACTTTGAGCTTTTCATTCTGGATAAAATAGAACATGTGATGCATGATAAGCAAGCTTAATTTGTACAAATTCAATGATAAAAAATGCAAAGAATCTCTAACATAAAACCTTAGTCACTCTCATGTCAAGGTCCAATGAGGGCATATGCAAAATTCTAAACAAGTAACTGAAACTCTCATTCAACAGGGTTACCCAACAATGTGTCAAGAAAGAGACTAAAGGATTACATTGTTAATGACTTTCTTTCTTCGTTTATTCTTCTCCATACCGGAGGATATATATAGAAAGATGCCTACACAGTTGCATACTTCTGCTACATATGTAGCTCCTGCACCTCTCCTCTCCACTACTACAACATGACAAACATCTCCTCAAAAGGAGTTCTTAAACAATACAAAAGTAAAAAAGCACAACACTAAAGTAGCTAGAATGTGAAACTCAAACAATAACACAAACTGTTCACACACATGCATAACTTGTAAATAGAAACTTTCCCTGCAGAGATATTCCAACACAATGGAGTTAAATTATCTGAATGAGACAATTAAGAGAAAAGAACATTAAATTCAGACATTGATATAGAGACCAAAGTGAGGCCCAGTTTGGTATTATTGTGTTGTGGGCAGAATTATTTTTGAAATTATTGTCGACAAAATCAGCTAAGTGCTTGGTAAACTAATTTTTTTGGTTACAAAAAATGGTGGTCCAAAGTGGGCTACCACTCCGGGGCCGGGAGCAATTAAGGTATAGGCTCTCCCCAAGAGATGTTTTTCACAAGCTGGGGTTCAAACCAGCGACCTCCTATTACCAGGAGTATCACTGCAGCGTTCGCCCCACTTGTAGCCTAGCATGCTTCCACTAGACCAAACCCATTGGGTTTGGTAAACCAATTTTTAGAAGTGTTGTAAGTACGAAAAATAATTTGTGTCTATCGACAACAAACTTTCAATGAAAAATATAATTATCAAAATAGACATGACAGATTTTAATTCTTAATTTTTAACATTAATAATTTTAAACATTATTTTGACATAAAATAAAAATAAAAATCATATCCTATTGACTAACTTCGTTCTTAATTGTTCTTGGGGCAGTTACATTAGCATTTTATTGTTCTTAACCCATTTTCCCCAGACCTCCCGACCTGTTTCTCCCTCTCCCGAGGTTCCGCCGACCTCGGATTTGGCTCATCGAATTGCTGGCAAACGATAGAAAACCAAAGAGAAATAGATTCCCAATTCTGACGAGATTTTCTAGAAACAGTTTTGATAACCAGCAAAGGTCCGCTGAATGCGTGAGTTGATAACCAGTTTTGGTTAACACACTGAATTGGGAAGCTTGCTGTGAAGGGTTGGAGAAAGAGGGAGATGAGGACAAAAAATTATAAATTTTAGAAAAGTAGGAGGACATATTGGGTAGTTTATACAAATTTCATTTAATCCTCCATGTTTCTGTTTTGGTTCTCGCATTAGCAGATTGAAAAGCATAACCATGATGAAGTAATATGAGCGTCACAACCAAAACCAATTGGCAATAGTTGGAGAGGCCCAAATCTTTATAAATACATTTGCAAGATCTCTATTCTCCAATGTGGGACAACACTCCACATTCTCACAAATCATGGCTGCATTTCTGCTCAGGCAGGTTTCAAACATACCAAAAAATTTGTTAAAATCGATTGTGATCCCATAATCATTTTTTTGGGGCTCCAAAATTGCTATGAAACTGAGTCTAAGACTAGTGTAAGAGGAAAGGAAATGAACAAAAGGAAAAGAGAAAAAGCAAGAACAAACAAAATACAATGGCACAGAAGCAGAGAGTCCAATTCAGCTATTTACCTCCGGCGAGCCAAAGAGCTAGAGGTTTCTTGTGAGGCTGCTCATCTGCTTCAACAAAATAGTAAAACAAACTCCTCCCATTTTTCACATCCACATCAACATACCCAGCATACTGCTTAAACCCAACTTGAGGTTGACCAAGCAAATTCACCACCAAATCCTCAACTGGGTACCCCTCAACTCCAACAAGCACCAACACAATCAAAACCACACTAAACCAACACAAACCCATATCCTGAAATCTAAACATATTCTCAGAAAGCCAATCTCTCTGTCAATATCTAGGTAATTCTCTTTACTAATATATTGGAGCAAATTATATAGGCACAGTCATAGCAGCCCATGAAAGCACAGACGGGCCCAGAGCATGTGAAATGAAGAAGAAGAGTTTAAATTTGTGCAATGTGGTAGTCTTTGATTGGCTATGGATAAAAAATCTTATCAAAAAGCAGGAGAAAATTCTTCTGAAGCAACACATAGCAATTGAAAATCGTATCCCAAAAATACAAATATATTGAGATTATATTTGACCCGGATCCTCACCTCACAGACATGTCCTCTTATTATTTTGCACTTAAATAATGGCTGTCGATTTTGATTGTGGGTCAAGATTCGTTAAACTTTTTTTTTTCTTCCACTTGTTGTCTTCTCTTCCCTTCTCTTTTTCCTTTGTCTCTTCCAATCATGTTAATCGAGTATATATAAACAATTGCAGCAAGCATAGCTTATACCAACATCTAGGCTTCCTTTGACTTCTCTCTCTCTCTCTCTCTCTCTCTCTCTCTCTCTCCCCCTCCCCAACTGCAGCTCTCTTCCTCAGGGGCGGAGGCATGTACTGAATTGGAGGGGGGGGGGGGGGGGGCTTAAGCCCTACCAGGATTTTGGAAAAAAAAAAAACATTCAAGTATATATAATTTTCAATTAACAAATAAAAAATTAGGACTAAATTCAATTTCCTATCCTATAGTTTACACTCAAAATCAATTAAGTCTCTGTACTTTCAATTTCATCAAAAACACATTTATACTCTATAGATTTGATCAATGTCATCCAATTATTAAATTTGACATTCTGATGAGGGCATTTTCGTCATTTTTGTCATAAAATAATTATTTTATTTTATTTATATTTTTTAATGCATTGAAAGTTAGCATTATTTTTATTAATAATAAATTATGTATTTTATTTTATTCTCGTATATAACTCTATATATAATTGAAATAAAATAAAATATTTTATTTTTACTAATAATAAATTTATTATTTTATTTTATTGGCGTATCGTATATGACTCTATATAAATATTTTTATTTGTACTCTCGTACTAATAAAATATTTATTATTATTACTACTAAAATAAATAAGAATACAATAAAATAAAATATTTATTATTATTAGACATAATAAAATAATTTATTATTAGTAGAAACAAAATAAAATAATTTCATAAATTGAAAGTTAGCATTATTACCATTTATGAAATTATTTTATTTTATTTTATTTTATTTCTACTAATAATAATAAATATTTTATTTTTTTCAATGCTAACTTACAATATAATAAATTATTTTGTTTTATTTTCATTAATAATACATTATTTTATTTTATTTCTACTATTAATAAATTATTTAATTATATCTACTAATAATAAATATGAAATGATGAAAATACCCTCCACAAAAAGCCCAAATCTGATGGTTGGATGATATTGATCAAATTTATAGAATATAAGGATATAATTGATGAAATTGAAAGTATAAAGACTGAACTGATTTTAAATGTACAAGTATAGGGTAATAAACTGAAATTAGCCCAAAAAATTAATACATACACGTGCATAGGACATTGTTGCCCGTTTCCCTTTCCAAAACTGCGAACCTCTCTCACCTCTCAGACTCTCAATCTTCTCTAATATCTAATTCTCTATGACTTTAACTCTTGCAATTTTGATTTGGTGGTCTCTAAGACTCTAATCAGTCTCTCTTAGTCTCTTATAGTCTCATGCTCTTGAGCTCTTCAATCTCGTACGTAATATTTGGTTTTGTACTTTTGTTGATGATTCAATTTGGGGATTTGTTATTGTGTGTATCTTTTTTTTTCTCAATTAATAAAATTCTCTCGTACCGTCTAGATTCAACCAAAAAATTTATTTTAAAGATTAGCTCTGCCCCTGCTCTTCCTCATCCTTTCTCTTTTCTTTTTCCTCTGTCTCTTCCAATCATGTCAATCAAGTGTGAAAATCCAAAAACAATTGCAGCAAGCATAGCTTGTACCAACATTCTTATAAAAAGTCAAATGAATATGCATGACCAATCTAAATTAATCTTACGAAATCAACCCATCAAGATTTTCACCCCATAAACAAAATTAGAAAAAATAAGGTTTTTTTCCATAATAAAAAAACTTCCACGGCTCAAAACAACTTAGAAACCAAACTGTTGAACCAAAAAATCTCCAAACCAAATTAGAATGAGGCCCATTCATGAGTACTTTAAAAAAAAAAGTTTGCGAAATTGGAACGATATTGACGATTAATGAAACTCTAAGCAAAGACAAAAGCTTTAGAGTCCATGCGTCAATAAAAAATAGTTAAGCTGGCCTTGTTGAGTTTGTAAAGATTATGGTTCCTAGATTTTTTTTTTATTAGGGAATTCTTCCTCATGAAGGATCCTCCAACGAAAGGTAAACTGAAGAGACTAATCTTCCTTTGTAGAACAGACTGTCACTGACCATTTATGTTTGACATGTGCACCTATTCAAAGGCCCCTCAAACCTTATGGTTCCTAACTTTGACAAACTTTATATAACAAAGCAATTAAATAGGAGATAAAGAGCAAACAAAATGAAGTGATGTTCACGGCAGAAAATTAATTTGAGGTTGAGTCCAACTCTAAATCAAATGGGTGAGATAGTTTCAATCTCAACAACCAAGTTGCTCTTTAAAAGAAACCGGCCGTCTGCAGCCAAAAAAACAGGGGAGGACGCACAGGGAGGAGAAATTCAGAGAAGAAAAAAGAAGAACAAGAGCCGAAGCTTCCAATACACCAAGAAGAAAAAAGTTTCGGAGCAGCCAGCCAAGGTTCAAAACCTCTTCCTTTTGATTTCTTTCATCTTTCTCTATCTGCATGCATGTATTGAAGACCGGAGCCCTTTCACCTTCTTAGGGCATGCCGGAGCTGCGTTTCCATAAGCCATGCCGAAATTTGCATCACCATGCATGTCATGCCGGAACTGCGTCTCCATAAGCCATGACGGAGGTGCATCTCGGAAGATCGACCTTGCCAAAACCTCTTGACGAGAATCACGAGATCCTAGCTGCAATTAGTTCACCACCTCTTTCAACAACTAAAGAAAAGAAAATGTGCAAAGCCGCTAGGGTCTGTTCAAGTATTCATAAATTTCCAGCATTCACAAATCACCAACAAAGAAGATTCAAATCCAGCAAATACATCAAGGGATCCGGGGACTGAAGCAAAACAAACAAGCCTCAAGCTAGCAAACAACGGACTCAAACAAAGCACAAAAGCTACTTTGTCGTGTTGCAGCACTCACAAAACAATTAAAGAAAGCAACAATTTTCTTTAATCGATGAGGAGAACATGTGAAGTTAAAGCTCTTGAAATTGTTCCTGAGCAGCAAATAAAGAATGCACAAAGATAGAGCATGAAGACTTGTTGAACTTGAGACAAGAGACAAAATAGCGAGGCATTTACCTTTTGTTGTGAGCGGTTCGTAGAGTTACTGACTTACTGGCCACAGGAAACAAATGGCTTAGTTAACAAAAGCCTCCCTTGTTGCACACAAAAAAATAATGAAGTTGTTTGTTTCATGTTTTGTAGTACACGAAGAAACTGGACAAATAACAAAAGCTTTTGTTTTGCTAAAAATGATTAAAAGATAGCAAAACAATAAAAGATCGGCAGCTTTTGTTTTGCCTACTTTGTCTAGAAGGTGGTATCGCTTCCGAGAACAAGAAAGCTTAATTAATTAGCCTCTTATTGAAGCAAGGATGCACAGGGACGAAAATGACAATATGATGACTTCCCAAATTACACTTGCAAGCAGACTTTGATATGTTACAGTTGAAGTCTTTCGGCAGACAAGCACAGTCAGGATGCCAGCAACAAAATGATTCTGAAACTCCATTGAGCATTTTATCGAACCTGTGGTGGGCACTTCTTTTCTACACGGCAAATAGAGGGCAGCTCTTAGGAAAAGAAGACCCAAAAAAAGAAACAGAGCTTGTTGCTCTTTCGCTCCTTGCTGCTACCACTGAAATATTAGTGGCAAGGATCAAAAGTCAAAAGACAAAAATAAGGAAGAAATGGCACCGCTTCAAAGATGTGTCGGCAAAATATGAAGATGGTATGAGACATGAAAGAGGCAAATATGGGGTGGGCTTTGTTTAACAAATGAAGTCAAACAATGTCGGGATTCTAAAAAGGACTAAATTTTTGTTAATATTTTGAACTTTAGGAGTATAATCGAGTTCAGTCCCTGTATTTTTTATTTTATCAACATAGTTCTTATACTTTCAATTTTTATCAAATAAGTCCTTCCATTAGTTCACCGTCCAATTTGACTGTTAACTTGCTGACATGGCATGTCAGCTCAGTTAGCTGGGCCCAAGTCAAGTGCAAAATACCCATTACAGCCCTTACTTCCTTTCTTCTCTCTCTCTCCCCAACCCCTCTCTCTCTCGCCCATCTCTCTTCCGAACTCACTCAAAACCTCTCGCCATTTCACTCATTGAATGAGTCACCCTCAATTGGGTATAATCAAAAACCTTCATGTAACAATGCCACACTCACATTCCTGAGCCTCTTCCCCACTTTCTTTCCCAATTTTCCCAACACAAATTAAAGTCACCGCTTGTTTCCCAACACTCACATTCCTGAGCCTCTTCTCCATTGAATAAACCATCTCCCCACCTCCAATCAAATCCCATATCTTCATTGAATCTCCACTGGCAATCGCAAATAACCCATTCATGAACATGTCAATTCTGTCTGTTGAGAAATTAACCCAGTACTTGACGATTGTGTTATCGCCGCATCTCTCTCTGCTCTCCCTCTATCTCGCCGAGGACCTGGAAAAACAAAAAACAAAAAAAAAACCCTTGTTTTCTCAACACCCAGATTTACTCTGGGTACCAATATTCGTATCTCTCTCTCTTCCGCTGACCACCAGCACGCAAAGAGGTCGCGCAACTCCTCTCTTTCCCTCTCTCTAATTTCATTACTCATCTTTTTCACTCGCGGGGCTTCGATCCACACGACCCCAGCACCTCATCTTTTGTCAACTACATAGCAGCCCAAAACTCAATTCCTCTGCTTCTTTTACCATAATTATCTTTCATAGACACCACAGTTTCGATCAGAAGCTAGCTACCTCCTCTGTGCTTCTCTCCCAAAACTCAATGGTTTCGTTCCGATCAAAACCCATCCTCCAAATCTCCAAATACAGCAGAAATCGAGGAATTATACAAATCTATCTTGGTTAGCAAACTCTTTGAGGGCACCGCCGTGATTCACTATCACCGCTATTGACTTCGCCTACCTCGGATTTGCCAAACCCAGGCCCTGCACAGTCCGGCGACGCCTGAAAGTGCCCCCACAATCCTTGACGGTTGGACCTTTCAGGGATGTTCGAGGCGAAGAACAGGAGCGAGAGGAGGTAGGAGGTTCACGGCCAATGTGATGACAAAGACGGTGTGTTAAGGGTCTATACTCTTGGGCTGGGCTTATATAAAGTAAGGAAAAGGATGAAACAGCTATATTAAGAAGAGGGGGGGGAAATCGATAATTTTGAATTAATATTTTTATTTTGAAATAAAATTTGAAAATCGAAGAAGGAAGAGGGGGAAACAGAATGGATTTATATATGAAGAACATTTGTCATCAAAAATATACGTTTCATCCTCTTCTTCTTTGTAGAAATTAGGGAAGTTGAGTTAATAATAAGATGAAATAAAAGGGGGGGGTGATATAGAAGAGGTAGTAGTGTAAATATAAGAATATATATATGAGATAGATGGTTCTCACAGTCAAAACTAAGTGTTTGGTAAGGGCGGTGTTGCTCGCCGGTGGCCGAAGGCCATGGTTCCGGGTGAGACAGAGAGATGCATGAGGGAGATCGGAGAAAGAGAGGGGTTGGGGAGAGAGAAAGGATGTAAGGGCTATAACTCATACCTATACCCAAAACTCAAACATATTTAGGGCATCTCCAACAAGTCTACCCAAAACTCATATCTATACCCAAAACTCAAAAATTTCATCTCCAACAAACAAAACATATGACCCAAAATGGGTTCCTACTAAGAAGGTGACTCAAAATGGGAGGAAAAATGGGTTGGAAACCCATTACTGTTGGGGTGGGGTACATGCGGGTCAAGTGTGTTGGAGAGAGAATTGACTTACTCTCCTGGCCGCGACTGAACATACAACCTCACTAAAGGACAAAACAACGGTCACTCTGTTGGTGAGAGAATTGACTTACTCTCCTGACGCGCGATGCTTTGTTGATTGGGCCCTTAGGTCATCTTCATCCAACGGCTGGAGATGACTTTAATGATGCATTTGAACGGTCGAGAATAAATGGACCATTTTTTTATTAGGAAATAACTTGAATTTTTTTTAAAAAAATTGTATTTTACTATAATCTGAAGAAAAACAAATATTTTAATTACTTTTTAATTAAACAACATATTATATATGATGTATAAATTCATATTGTTGTTAAATAATTATATAAAATGAGTATGGGTTTTGACTCATCATTGTTGGAGATGAAAAACTTAAATGAATAGTAATGAGTTTAGTTGAGTCAAAATTTGGATTTGGGTATGGGTTTTGGGTAGGCTTGTTGGAGATGCCTTAATGGATATTTTGTACTTGAATTGGACCCAGCTGAGCTGAGCTGGCATGCCACGTCAGTAAGTTAACAGCCAAATTGGACGGTAAACTAACAGAAGGACTAATTGAATGAAAATTGAAAGCACAAGGACTATTTTGATGAAATTGAAAATACAGGGACTGAACTGATTAGGCCCCTAAAATTCAGGGTATTAACAAGAATTTAGTCATTCTAAAAATAATAAAGGAAGCAAGCCCACGAACTCAAAATCCGGCCCAAAATGAAGTTTAGTTGGTCAACTATAAAGCACGCGGCTCATTACAAACTCGGGACCCAAATTTTAAGGCTCGTCTTGGTGGGTGTTCAAATCAAAATATTCATCGCCAAAGTCCAAAGCCGAAATCGAGAAATACAACAATTGAAAGACTCCAGACAAAGGCCCACTTCAAATTTTTCGCCCAAGCCCAGTTTTAAAGCTCAGCACGAGTGGTGCTATAAAAATGTTTGATTGACAGTTTGAAACCTGAGACAAAATTCTATTTGTTTCAAAACCAAATAAAAATCTCAATTAAAGAACTATGGTCGGTTTGATCTCATAAATGGTACATAGGCAATCTAGCGACATACTAGATGCAACCACAATTCCAAACATAATCTTTGACTCCACCAATCAAATTCAACCAATCTCAAAATCAAATCACTTACTGCACCAGTCAAATTCACCCAAACACCAAGAAATACACTTTCTCAAGGAAAAGGTCAAAAAGTACCATTAGTTTTCTCATATTCAACATCAAATTTTTCATTGGAATGGTTACATTCTGATGTATGGACTTCTCCATATTTATCCAGTAGCAGTCCCCTTCACATGTGCACGTCCGCACGTAAAATAAAATGCGAACATCCTCATACCGACTAATTGACAACATAACTAAATCATCGGAACCGTTCATCGTTTAAATTTATTTTCAAGAATTATCCTTGCAAAAATTCAACCGAATTGGAGATTGTTTAGTTATCTGTTCGTTGTATAATTTACAGACAAATACAGTCCATCAGATAAGGTTGAAACGATAAATGTGGTAATCAAATAGCTAAATAATTTCTAATTTGATTTTTTTTTTATCAAAATGATCCTTGAAGGATGACCTAAAATATAAACGGTTTTGATCATTAGTTTGCACTCGCAATAAGGATGTTCGCATTTTATTTTACGTGCGGACGTGCGCATGTGAATGGGACTGTATCCAATAGTGGTTACAAGTATTATTTAATTTTTGTCGATGACTTTTCTCCTTATACATATTTTCAATGTGATTAAAGTCTGAAGTATTTGGGATAGTTGTTAAATTTAAAGCCAATTGTTTTGTATGTGATGCTGATATTATTTTATCATAGTATCAAAGTTTGCTTAGCCACGCGTAAATGTCTCCCGGCCATATGCCCACACGAGCTCCACGTCACCTAATATAAAGGATGTATTGAGTATGTGAAGTGTAGGCCACATTGGAGAAATACAATCATGTCAAATATTTTATAAAGATTTTGAGACTCTAGATTCGTTGCCAATTGATTTTGGGTGTACTTTATCACTATTATGATCCCATTAATAAGAAAAACAAACTCCACGTCACCTAATATAAATGATGTATTGAGTATGTGAAGTGTAGGCCATATTGGAGAAATACAACCAGGTCAAATATTTTATAAAGATTTTGAGACTCTAGATTCATTGCCAATTGATTTTGGGTGTACTTTATCACTATTATGATCCCATTAATAAGAAAAACAAACTCGTGTTGCTATCACGGAAATTAGCAAAATTTCAAGTGTAAAAAATGCATTCTTCTGGACCGTTGTGGTTAAGGTTTAACTACAGCCTTCCTGATCTAACACCTTCTTAAACAATAAACACGGTTCCCTCTTAAAATAAATTGCAATTAACACTCTTGTTTTTTTTTTGGTCAAAAATTAACACTCTTTAACAGTTTAACTAATATTACTCACCATCCCATGAACAATTTTAAGCAATATATTACTCACACAAAAAAAAAGTAGTGCTCTATTTCACATGGAAAGCTCATCAACAGCTCAATGACCCCTTTCATTAGGTGCCTCTCCCTTGGAATCTCACAAGCTCATCAACAGCTGTGTAGGATCTAGTGCTGCTGTTGTTTTAGACGGCCCTCTTGACTTCTGGATTCAGCTCGGATGATCCAAACACGTTTGCCGCAAGAATCAATAGGATGTTGAAGCTGGGTCTCAGCATTGATGAGGATGAGACTGCTGGTGAAGATGCTGTTAGGGAATGAACCCTCTTGCCACTCAAGTAATAGTAATAGATGGAAAGGAAAAATAACCAAGCCAAAAGACAACAGCAATTTAACGAGGTTCGGCCAAAATCAATGTCTACGTCCTCGGAGAGATTTCACTATCTTCTTTATGAAAGAATTACAAGTACAAGAATATACCGCTCAAGTTTATACCCAACCTGAGCCATTGTATCCAAAAGAATACCCCTTGTACACCCTCTCTCAACTTAGAAGATATTCTACCCCAAGAGTTATACAAACTCTTGTATACATGCACAACTTAAGTGACACACTTAGAATATGAGAAACCCAGAGATATATTTCTTACTCTCCCTTTGCACAAACCAGTGCACTCTTTCTCTCACACTCTTCCTTCACTTCTCTTGTCTCTGCATGGACTCTCTACGTCTCTCTCTCTCTCTCTCACTTGCACCACTCTGCATGCATACACAATACACATATATATATAATTGATGCATGCCCACACGTTCTAGTGCAGCACAGCTCCCATATATATGTATATATAATTGCTAGTTGATATATGTAAGTTCACATGGAAATAGTAAGTTCACATGGGAATAGTACCCATCCACCTTTGTTTTCTATAAAGCACGGCTTGCTTTCTTTCCATGTCTTCCACCATATATATTTTATGCCATCACCTTTTGCATTTCATAGCATGCACATACCGCATGTCTCTCATGTTTGTTGTCATCTTCTTCATGCATTAATACACCACAATCAATTAATGCATTCAATGAGGACACAACCATCACATCCACCGATAGCTTAATCATTCTCCAATAAGGAGGGACAATACAACAGATGCCGACATGCCTGCTTTGGAGGACGATGATGCTTGGGAGAGCAAGATGGAGGAGGTCGACTAAAGCTTGTGGATGTCAGGGCAATTTGCATGGACTGGTACAAGTTATGTACGTTGGTAGTTGTTTTTGTGGTTGGTTTCAGGAAGGTGCCCTCGTATTGGTGTTAGTAGTTGTATTTCTTTTTCTTTTTGTTTGTGCGATCATCTTATTGGGATATCACTCTGAACTTTGTTAAAAATAATTTTGATTACCAAATTCTTGTGCCTCTATTTAATTGGAGCCATCTTTCTTTCAATTCGTTTATATTTCAGTGGAATTGATTCCTACATATTTGTTAAAACGGATTCATTGCATAGCTAAGTAGTTATCGATGATATATATGATGGAGAAGAATGAAAATCTTGGGGGATTAGAAGGGAAGAACTGGTCCGTAGATCATGGTGATCTGCAGCCTGCACTTCTAGCTTGGACTTGCTGATCTTGTTTTCTGTTTTTGTTCTTGGTCTCATGTCTCTTGTGGGATCGTTAGCAAGGTTGGCCTCCATTTTGAATGAAGGAATCATAACCAAATATGAACCAAGCCATAGAGAGGGTCACTAGCTAGTGACTAGCAGCCCCATTAAAATAGAAACGCAATTCAGTTGACAAATAGAAACGATTACAAATTAATACAAATGAAATCCAAATCCTAGTGACTAGCAGCCCCAATTCAATCTAGAAACGATGACATACGTACACTGATAATTTATATATACTAGCAAATTAAATCGAAATCACATTAAGCATTTGGACAACCTCTCTCATTGCAGGCCTATCTCTTGACATCTGATTAGCGCACAGTAAAGCGATCTTAAAGTACTTGTCAACTTTAGCATGACAAAAATAGTCATTAACATTAGACCTAAGCAATTTCCTATCGATCATTTCCATTTGCCTATTGTGGAACACCATTTTCGTCACCCACTGTACCAAGCCCATCTCTGCTCCATCGAACGTTGACCAAAACTTAACTTGCATTCTGGTTGTAGTCTCCAACATCAATACACCATAACTATAGACGTCGGCCTCTTTTGTCGCCTCAGTGATCCTTTGCACATACTCCGGTGCCATGTACCCAATCGTGCTTGCTACTTGTGTGGTCACGTACAAACGTGACGACTCAATCAGCCTAGCTTGCTGGAAATCGGAGATATGAGCCTCAAAATCCAAGTCCAATACAGATTACTAGGCTTGATGTCCCTATGAATAATAGGCATTTCCAACCCGTACAAATATGCGAGCCCATCCGCCACAACTTTGTGATGGGTCAAGTCCCTCCTTAATTGGAGGAGGAAATCCATGTGGTGATTTTCTACATGAGGAAAACATTATTTGTTGTAGCCTTGGTGACCCATTGAATGCAAAGAAGGCTAGTTGCTATAAGAATAGCAAAGTCGGTGCAACATAGTTTGAAAGGTAAGAAACAAACCTATAAACCTACGTTGGTGGTTGCAGCCTTGTTTGAAGAATGGAGGAACATTATATCATTGAAGCATGAAACAAGGGAGGAAGCTTGACTTTGCTTCCATTGCATGCATGATACGTAAAGATTGTAATCAACACAATTGCCTATATATATATATATGGCAATATGAGATTGCAACCATGCAAGCAAGAAAGCAAGCAACCGGGGAGTCCATCATTTGTGAGCAAGAGATAATTGCTACACTTGGTGAGATAGAAACAGAGCCATCAACTCTTCAACTATTTTTATCTCTCATAAGACCACCAAAATATTAAAAATTTCAATATTTACAAAAATGTTACTGCATACAAGAAAGCTATTGTCAAAAATCAAGAAATCTACTGCCAAATATCAAGAAAGTTACTGTCAAAGAACAAAAAAGTCACTGCCAAAAAATAAGAAAATTACTAGAGAACAACAAAGTTAGTGTCAAAGAACAAGAACATACTGCCAAACAATAATAAAATTACTTCCGAAGAACAATAAACTTATTGCCGGAGAACAATAAAACTATTGTCGAAGAACAAGAAAATTAATGTCAAAGAATAATGCAGTATCTTTTTGTAGGCAGTGACATTTTGTAAATAATGAAAAGAAAAAAAATATGGTAGTATTTTTGTAAATATAAAAATCTGTAATATTTTAGTGCCTTTATGAGAAATAAAAATATTTAGTGGCTTACAAATTATATGTAATTGGCTCTACAATATATTGTTGAAGCTAGCAAATGTAGATATAGAGAATTCAAAAGTGCAAGAGAAAATAAATTAACAAAGATGAGACACAAAGATTTAACGTGGTTTGGTGGAGAGCAGCAAGAAATGTCCACTATAATAACAAAGTATGTTAGTGATTTACAAGAACAATTACAACCAACCAATTGCTTAAATTTGGCTTCAGTTTTAAATTTTTAATGCTAAGTGTGGAACTCAAAACCATCATAAATGTGAGATATGGCAAAAAAAAAAGAGGCAAAATGTCACTTTTGGTCACTGAATTTTGGGGTTTTAGACATTTTGGTCACTCAAGTTTCCAAAATGTCACTTTGGTCACTCAAGTTTGAAACCGTCTGCCACTTTGGTCACTGCCGTTAAATATACCGTTATGAGCCGTTAAAATTGAGGACATTTTTGTCAAATCATCAATAAAATATATATTTTAACTATAAGAAATTAAAAAAAATGAACAAAAAAAAATTTGTCAAAAAATTTCCGGAAATTTCCGGATTTTTTCCCAAAGAACCCAGATCTAACCCGTTTATCTGCCCCGATCCATTTCTCCTTCCCACCTCCGGCGGCGGACCACCCGATTCCTCCCCTCCATCTCGCCAGCTCCCCTTGGTGGTATTTTGGCTCGATTTATGCCACAATGTGTGCAGAAAAGAGCCAAAAAATTACCGATCGGGCGGCGGCGCGACCCGATTTTCGGCGGTGATTCCGGCTACGTCGTGACCCAAAATTATATGGGTTTTGTTCCTCTCATTCCCAGGAACCTCTACATGGTGTTGGATCACAACGAAATCAACCAAAACTTCACGAATTAAGATTTGAAGTTTTGGATTACCAAAGTTTTCGAGCCCGATTTTCGCCAAAATACTTTGAATCTCACCTTTATGTAGTTACAAAAGTTGATCCTTGGGTTGCCTCTTCATTTTGATATAAACTTTGCGGCTCGGAGGCGGTTTAGGCGGCGCCTTGACGGGGCTCATGATTGCGATTTGATCGAAATGCCCTCGCGAAAATTTGTGATTTACAAGTAAATTAACAAAAATTAACCAATTGCCTAAATTTGGCTTCAGGGTTAAATTTTTAAAAGTGTGGAACTCCAAAAACCATCATAAATGTGAGATATGGCCAAAAAAAAAGTGAGTGATGGTCACCCACCATGATTAAAGTTGCACAGCACATATTAAAACTACCAGCCAACTAGTAACAATATTGATTAATTTAAGGAATAAATTTTTGTTAATAATCTAAAATTTTGAGGTCAAATAAGTTTAATTTCTAAATTTTTAATTTCATTAGAATAGTTCATATACTTTACATTTTTATCTAATAGGTTCATATGTCAAAATTGAAAATTCCATTTAATTTAGACATTAACTCGCTGATATGACATATGCCTAACGCCAAATTAGATTAGTTGGGCCCACTTCAACTGCAAAATACTTATTATAGCTATGTCTTTCTTTCTTCTCCCCTCTCTCGATCAAACCAAGTCCATTTCATCGATCGGTCCCAAATTTATTTCTTAACTCCTAAACCCAACTTCAGTCTACTCCTATATTCTTGATCAATCCCACAAAATCCAAAAGACCGATTTAGTCTCTACAAATATGGTTTGACAAATATATCAACTGAGTCCCGTTCACTTACTCAATAGATTTATTACTCAGTCATGTTCAACTGTCTTTGGATCTAAATCCAATGGTGGAAAATAACTAAACAGTTGTAATAAATTTATTTAATTCATTGTTCTCCACCAAAAGTTGTCTTATATGTAATTGGCTCTACAATATATTGTTGAAGCTAGCAAAGGTAGATATAGAGAATTCAAAAGTGCAAGAGAAAATAAATTAACAAACATGGTGTAATGAAAAATAATTTTTACTTTTCATACAAACAAACAAAAAACCAAAAATTTCCGACTTCCCCCAAAAGTAGTCGTACGTCAAAACACATGTTTTATTTATAGAAATATTATCTATATATTAGGGAAAGAAAAAGTAATTTAGAAAAGAGTCATATACAATATCACAATTAAAGACTCTACAAACACATAAGATGTTGTTTTAAAGAGAGATGTGAGAATGGTATTGATCCATTTCATCTGCAGTCTAAGCCCTCATCTAAAAATCTGAGATCGTTTGTTTTCTTTAGCACTCAAGCTTCATCGTCAATTTGGCATTTTCGATTAGGGTACCCAACTAGTTCAATTTTAGCTAATTTATTTTCAAATAAATATTTGCTCATCTCAGATTCTCGATCAGTCACATTCAAAATCAAATTTTGTAATTCTTGTCCACTTGGAAAAGGCCAAAAATTACCATTAGTTTTCTCAGATTCAGCATCAAATTTTTCATTGGAATTGTTACATCTGATGGAAATTAGCATAAAAAATTACCATTAGTTTTCTCATAAATTACCATTAACATTTATGCAAATAATTAAAACAGACTCATGTTGCTATCATGGAATTATGGAAATTAGCAAAATTTCAAGTGTAAAAAATGCATTCTTCTGGACAGCTGTGGCTAAGGTTTAACTCTAGCCTTCCACCTCCAACACCTTCTTAAACACGTTCTCTCTTAAAATAAATTAAAATTAAAACTCTTACTAATATTACTCACCATCCCATAAACACTTCAAGCAATATTACTCACAAAAAAAAAAACAAGTAATGCTCTATTTCACATCAAAAGCTCATCAACAGCTGAATGACCCCTTTGATTAGGGGCCTCTCACTTGGAATCTCACAAGCATATAAACAAGTACTGCTAAAATAGTGATTATTATTGGCTTCATCCATATTTCAAGGGAGGACTAGTACAATCCACCATTTCCATTTGTCTTGGGCAATTGGACCACAATTTTCCTCGCCCATTTATGCATAGTTTTTACTTTCTTCGATGATTATGCACATTTTTATGATGCGAATATTCATGTACACATCAAAATGAACTAAGAATATCCGCAAAACATAATTGATCCAATCCCCAAGACCACACACAAACTAGTTTTCCTTGTTGACTTGGCTCTATATCTTATTTACATTCATTTCATGATCCCATACATTCAATTAAAACAAGTAATAATATTACTCACAAAAAAAAAAATGCAAGCTAATTCACGTCGAAAGCTGATTTAAGAGCTCAATGACATCTTTCATTGCAGGCCTCTGCCTTGAAATCTCATGAGCACATATACCAGCAATTTCAAAATACTTCTTAACATTTTCCTCATCCAAATCCTCCCTTGAAATGCTAGAATCCACCATTTCCATTTGGCGATTATGGGCAACCATTTTCCGCGACCATTCCACCAAGCCCATCATCTCTTTGCCAAAGGCAGTGGGCAAATTGGGCCGTCTTCCGGTGGCAATCTCCAACATCAAAATCCCAAAACTAAACACATCCGCTCTCACGGTGGCCACCGTGAACCCTTCTTTGTACTCCGGCGGCATGTACCCCATGGTACCCGCAAATTGTGTCGACACGTGGGAACTCGCACTATCGATACTCCTAGCCAGCCCAAAATCGGCAATATGGGCTTCATACTCCCTGTCCAACAACACATTGCTGGCCTTGATGTCCCTATGAATTATAGGCTTGTCCAATCCATGCAAATATGCCAATCCATTAGCCACACCCTTAACGATCTTATTCCTCGTTTTCCAAGATAACGGCAATTTATAACCAGACGTGTCATCATAACCATCAAAGTCCGTTGACGACGAATCGTGAAGCCAACGGTCCAGATTTCCCCTCTCCATAAACTCATAAATTAATATCCTATCAGCGCCGGACACGCAGTATCCGAGAATCTTAACGATATTTCGGTGTCGGAGCTTACCTAGCGTTTCCATCTCGGCCTGAAACTCCCGAAACCCTTGAAAGGCGTCGGGATCTAGCTTCTTGATGGCGACTTTGAGGCCGTCGGAGAGCTCGGCTTTGTACACGAGGCCGAATCCGCCGTCGCCGACGACCAGGTCTTTGTTGAAGTTCTTGGTGGCCTTGACGACTTCTTCCATGGAGACCTTGAGAGAAGGATCGAAGGACGCGCTTTCGTCGATGGAGAAGCAAGGGAGCTGGGTCGGGTTGCGGACGGCCCGGGTCCGGCGCGAACGGGCGGATTTGGATTTGGTGCCCTTACAGAGCATGTAGACGGCGGCGAAGACTAGTGTTATGACGAAGAAGCTCCCGCAGGCGGCGAGAACGGCTTGGAGGCTTTTATCCATGGCGAGATCGGCAGAAGAGATGGGTATCGATTGATCGATAAGGAAGAGAGATGGAAGTGGGTCTTTGGTCTTGGTCTTGCTGAGAGACAGAGAATCAATATATGTGGGTGTATTGAGTACAAGGGTAGTGTTTAGGTGAGAAACGTGTTGGACTTGGAATTGAGAATGAAAAAAAAAAAGGTGAGTGCAGCAGGTAGCGATGAAGGTCAAGGCTAGGGGGGTGAGTTTCGTGGAAGCTGGGCTGGGTTGGGGGAGTCGTTTGACTCGGTATGAACCGAAGAAGGCGATGCTCAATTGCTCATATTGGATCGGTGAGTCGAACTAATCAGTTATAGGCACGACGAGTCAACCAAACATGGATGAAATAGTTAGGAGCTTCATGTACTCGTGTGAACCGGAAGCGTCGTAATATGGACCTTGTTGCTTTCTTTGCTTTCCTATTTAATTGCTCTATGGATTGGACCGACAATCCTAGCTCCACCATAATTATTATTTTTTTTCCATAAGGAGATCGATACCTTTTAAGGTAAATTTCCAAATAATTCCGTATTTTGATCTTTTTTTCCCACCAAGTATCGTATTATATAGTAAATGATCAAAATAATATTATTAATTTTTGCATATAATTACATATAATCATACAAATGCTATTTTAATGTTTGATGATGCTGGATAAAGACTTAGAATTTTTTTTTCATATAGACCTGAATTATTGTCAAATGTAATTTTAGGTATTCGAATTTTCATAAAGAATTTGATGATACCTAAATTATTCCTCATTTGCCATAATAGCACATCCGTCAAATATTCTGTTACATTGCTTAGGTAGAATTGGCAAAACAATCATTTCATTTATATTCAATTTCCAAAATAAATTTTAAAAATAAAAATAAATTATACCAGAAAAAAAAATTGTACTAACAAAATCAAATTAGGGTAAAAATCCACAAATATTCAGAACTAAAGATGAGAAAATTTTTTTTTATTTTTTAATATAATTTATTACTACGAGCCTCTTAACACACATGAGAGCGTGTGTCAGTTTGCTTTTTTTTTTTTGTATATAGTTAATTTTATTTTGATTTTTCTGTCAATAGTTGTATGTTTAGAATAAAAAATTAATTAAAAAAATTACAATTGCATATTTGTTGTTAAGGACAGTTACTCAAGTTTGGATTAATCATTTTTTAAAAATTTTAATTTTTTTAATTTACCATTATGTCCTTTAAATATTGAATTATTTATTTTTAAATTTTAAATAAAGAAGTACAAATAGTGGGTTTTTGAAAATTTAACCATAAGGCTTATTCTTTTTTGTTTTTTTGAACACGTCTCCGCAACAACCCGGCCAACCACCACAAACCCGGCCAACCCGCGAACCGAAAAAAACCTACAACCGTCCTTTCAAACAGAAATAAAAGCCCAAACAAATATAAATCGTGACGCCCCAGGCCGCCGGGGGCCCTCCAACTCCGTCCGCTTGAATCCTGAATTGTTCCCCAACAAACGATAACAAAATCGATCAGCAGCACCTCTGGAAAAAGAGGGAGATAAAAGAGGGAGTGGGGGATTATAAAGAATAGTAGATTTGTATAAAATATAAAAAATAGAGGAAGTTGTAAAAATAAAAAATAAACTCTCTTAATTAATAGAGATTAATAGAGATGTAGCTGGTTTTATTATTAATTAAAAAAAATTATATTCAAAAAAGTTATTTAAATTTCTTTATATTAAAAAAATAATTTTAATTTATTTTAATTTTAATTTTTAATAATAAAACCACCTGGCACTAAATTATATTAAAAAATAAAAATACTCTTTTGCATCTATAATCTTGAATATTTGAGATAAAAATCTTAATTTAATTATGTTAATATAAATTTAATTTTTTGGTAAATTTAAAAAAAAAGGGAATTAAATATAAATGAAATGACTCTTTTATCCATACTCTAGTCACCAAATTATATGTTTTGCCCATGTCACATAAGCAATTTAATAGAATATTTAATGGAGGTACTATAATGACAAATAAAAGAATAGTTCAGGTACTACCAGAATCTTTATGAAAGCTCAAGTAGCAAAAATTATATTTGGTAATAATTCAGGTATCATATGAAGATTTTTCTCTAAAGAATGTTTTCAAAATGCTCAAGCTATCTATGTTTAGGCTGACTTTTACCTAAAGGGATCTAAAATTGGATAATATCACTAAGTTTTTCTGGTAATGATTGAATGTGAGAAACCTTGCTCTAAAAGAAACCTGGGGTAACTAAAGCACTCTGATTTTTATGCTGGAAGTGTAATTCTCTATATTCTGACGTGTTAAGATATGTTAAGAGGACAGTAAATTGGATAACTTTATCCTCTTTTTTTTTTTTTTGACTTGTTTTTTCTTGACTCAAATAACATATTTGTGCAATAATATAGATGCCTGGTGCTAGGTTGACAAGAAGGGTTAGAAAATAGGTTTGTAATGTTAATTTAAGGACTCATGTTGTTTCTTTTCATACTGACAAAATTTAAATTTTGTTGGATGGCATCTAGTCTTTCCCTTACTATTGCTTGTAGACAATTAGGATTAGTACTAGTCTGGTCCATCATAGAAGCTGACCATCTAGAATTCTATGCTATACTATTGCTCTATTATGTCTGCTATTAGTGGGTTTATTAACCTCTTATAACATTTACAACTACTTTTATCTTTAGGTAATTAATATATATTTTCTAATCCAAGATTTATTTTTTCTTTTACAAAATTGCTTAGGTAAATACTTTCTTTTCCTAAATATTTTAGAGGGTTGAATGCTGAATCGTTTAAACTGTTTATAAGTTTTGTATTTTCTATAGCTCTTCCTATATGGTTTCTTATGCTTATATTTTCTATGGCATCCATATTGCTTGGTAAATCTATATTCTTACAACTCATGTAAAATTGCTTTCTAATTGTCTATTGGCTTTAATTGGACTACATTTTCCTCTAAGTATATCATATACATGCTGGATTCTAAGTACGTCTTATTGCTCCATCTTCATTTTTAGGATGTTTTTGTCATTTTGTCCAAATTCTTTCTCCTATTGGTCATTTTATTTTAGTCATATAAGCATCTTACAAATTAATATCATTCATTCTACCTATTCTTCTTAAGTATTTAAAGAAATCTGAAGTGTATTATCCTATATATCAAAAGTCATATATCAAAATTTGTAGTTGCTCTAAGTTTTTGCTCTTATTTATTCTTGTTCATTTCTGCCATCTAACATATTATGATCTTTTTGTGGATGACTTTTGTCCTTATACATGGCTATTTTCAATGTGATTAAAATATGAAGTATTTGGGATATTTGTTATATCTAAACCTAATTGTTTTGTATGTAATGCTCAGATTACTTTATCATGGTATCAAAATCTGCTTAGCCACGTGTGAATGTTTCAAAACCACACGTGCTCTACGTCACCCAATATAAATGGCGTGTTGAAGATTTCTACCATCTAAGAGCATCTCCAAGAGCTTCTCTAAAAAATCTTTATTATAGGGACTCAAAAGTTAAAATCTCTATAATTTTTCTTCTGTAGTTCTAACAGTTTCTCTATCATATTCTCTATAATTTATTATTTACAATTAAATATGGTATTATTTTTAAATTTAAAAAGTATAATCAAATAATTAATGATGAGAATGAATATATTTGGAAAGAGGAAAGAGAAGAGGGTAAAAATTTCCAAAAAAATGTTTCCCTATAATTTTAGAATTTGTTGTAAATATAGGGATTTTTATTTTCTCTCTCATCACTATCTCTAAAATAGGGATAGGTATAGGGAAGCTGTTGGAGCAAAAAATGCTCAATTTTCCCTAAACTAGAGAAAAAACAAATTATAAGGAAGCTGTTGGAGATGCTCTAACCTATTATGATATGAGAATTCTCTTTTAATTAATATAATAAAGAAATCTATACTAAAACCTATATTTTCTTTTAGATGTTCTTCTGGTTCTTGAGTTTTCCAAGGTTGAAAGAAATCAAAAATCATACCTTCTAAAGTGTGCTTAAAGTAATCAAACATATCTTGTGTACTACTAAAATCTAACATTATTGTTGCATGTATGCATCCTTTCTCCCATCTTTATATTGCTTTTTCCCAATCTTGGCGATCTACATTAGCCAACCTTAATATGTTTTTTGCTAAATTTATTTGTTCTATTCCATTATAGGGTATTCTATTTTTTCTTGGTTTTTTTGTTATGAAAACTTCTATCATTTTCATCAGGTGATTTTTCTTTTTACGTTTCTTGGGTTAGTCTTAGATTTTGCTGGTCTATTCTACGTTTTTCGTGTATAATTTTTGTGGTGAGTGGATGTGGTAAATTTCCTATAAAACTAAATTCTTCTTCTACTAGTAAACATTCTTCTTCTATTATCATTTTTTTTCTCCTAAAATATCTTCTAATCCTATGTCTAAAATTGCTTCATTTCATCATCTGATAATTTATGTAATCCTAAGTCGCTTGAGTTTGAATATTCTCAACAAGTCCTCATTATAAACTACTCATTGGAGCCTCTCACATAATCCTAAATCATATGTTTTATATTTTTCTAAATATTGCTCTTCACTTAAATGATCTATGTCATGTATGAGTTTATCTACTATTCTATCGGAATTATGTTATATCATATTTATTTCTAAATTATCAAATGTCATATTGATTTCTGCTTCACTTTCTAAATCTTCTAAATTATCTATTTGTTTGTAATTACTAAATATAATAGTTGCTTCTCCTGAGTGGCTTTCAAAAATATGTACTCTAAATTAGGTTGCTTATTAGGTAATGTCCAGTATGTTCCTTCTAGAAAGCTATTGTCTACTGGTTTTGCTTCTATCATGTTAACATGTTTGCTACCAATAGTTTGTAATAATTTATTAAATTCTATATATTATAATTTTTTGTTTTAATGCAAACTCATAACATAATTAGGTATGCATCCTATTACTGCTAAACTTGAACTAAGATCTACTTCTGCGGTTGATATAGCTGCTTCATGATGGTTATCCCATCTATCATCATATATGTATACAAATACTTTTGTGCCTACTTGTGCTCCAGTTAATCTTACTATTCCTATTTGTTGTTTTTGTGTGAATTTGATTATATTTTTTCTAAGTTGATCAATTGTTTGGTGACTTACTAAATTTAAGGTTACTCCTACTTTTTTATCAGTGTAACTAATTTCATGCTAACTAATGCTGCTTACAAGTTTATTTTTGCTTTCAATTAATCCTAACTTATACAAGCTATATTTATAAGAAATTTATGTGCTTCTTCTTCATTAGGGTAAATATCTACTGCTCTTATTTTTTTTTCTTTTCCTTTTCTTCTAAGAGTTTCATTTGCTAAAGAGCGCCCACAAAAAGGAGTCTCAAGAAAAGCCTCACAAAAAAAATCTCTCTCTAGACGAAATCTTAGGCTTCGTACCTACTCGACGGCGACAACGGTGACTTGTTTTTGGTCGTTAATTGCTTCTTTTGTTCGGATCTAGCAAAGGAGGTTTTGGTCTTCCTCTGAGTTATCAAGCATCCATTCCTTCTCACTTTGCTTAGCCGGTAAGGATTGGGTGAGTGTTGTTCTTCCCTTTCTAGCGGCTGTTTTATTGTGGTGATGGCATTGCTAGGGTGCGAAAATGCTCTCTAAGGTTCACTGATCACAATATTCTGATGGTGGTAGGGGTAGAACTTTTGTTCTCTTGACATGGTTAGTGGCGCCGTGGCGGTGCTATTTTTCATGGCAGGGCTGGATTTGGGTTTAGGATTGCAAAGTTGTGCTTCTGCTTGCTTTGCAGCCCGTGCTTATCATATTGGTTTATGCTCTAATCTCCAAGTGTTAGTGCAGTAGATCTTCCTTGTTTTGTTGGTCTGTTCCTTCCGGTAGTGTGTGTTGGCTTTGGGTTGCTGGAGAGGACGACCACCAGAGTTGGTTGGTTGGTCGGTGTTGGTGTGGACTATGCTTGGGACTTTTAGTGGTCTGGTTTTCTTTGGGTTTGGGGTGGGGTTCTTGTGATCTCACTCTGGGTTTGATGGGAAGTGGGCTATCCACCTGGTTTAGGCCTGAAGGGAGGGTGGCAAGAGGGTGCCTTGCACCCTCTTTTGTTAGTTAATGTTAGAGCGTTGCCTACAATGATGGTTTATATCGTCAGGGAAGTTAGTCTATGAGTTTCTAATTGCACCATATATAATTGTGTGCCTAGGCAATTGGATGCTATGTACTTATAGTGGGGCCCCCCCCCCCCCCCCCCCCCCCCCCCCCCCCCCCCCCCCCCCCCCCCCCGTAGTTTTTCTTAATGTATTTCATCTTTGTAGGCTTGTTTGAATAAACGAGCAAACATATAATGAGCAATGCTTTTAGGATGCTTTATGACTCATTCTGATAATCGTAATAGTCCATTAAGTTGTCCTATTCTTCCTACATTTAGGATTTATACTCATTTTCCCTTAGGATATCATTATTGTGTGCCTTGTCAAACTAGGACTCTCTAGTATAAGTTATCATTCTAGAATATGGATTGTATTTAGTATAGATATTTCCTACATCAATACAGATTGTATCTTGTATTCCTCTATATATAGAGGCCCTTATTCATTAATAAAGATGATCATATTCTATGCTATTTTCTCTCTATTTACGTTTCCCTTAAACACCTTTATCTTTATTAGCTTTGAGTCATTATCATCATCAATCAATTTATGCAAAATTACCTTTTCTCTCAATTTTTTTTTCAATGAGGAAAATAAAATTACAAAGAGGAGCCAAGAGAGTATCCAACACCTGAACAATGTAGATTAAAAGCTTGATAAGTAGAAATAGGAAGAGAATGCTCCCAAACTTGTACACCATCAACATGACCAATAATAGCAGCAAGGGCATCAACAAGAAAATCTAATCTGGTCACACCGAGAAGCTAACTTGATAATATCTTGGACCAAAATGCTCAGATTTTCCATGAAGCCATCATTTTATTGTTGATAGTATGGAGAAAAATTTGTGAATCTCCCTCAACTAGAAGATTAGAGAAACCCTTACAAACAGCTTGGCAAAGACCTTCATGTAAAGCCATAGCCTCTGCTACCAGAACATTTGCATAACCAAGATATGTTGATGAAGCCAAAATAGGATTGCCTTGAACATCTCGAATAACAAACCCAACAACAGCTTGGTGATTGCTTTTGATAGAGCAATCGAAATTGAGTTTGAGGAACGGTGGATCAGGAGGTTTCCATTTTATAGAGCTTTGATGCAAAGCCTCGACTCGTGGCATACAAAAATTAACAAAATGATACTGGAGGAGCAGCTGCAACATAATAAACTTGAATATGAGTTTTATGAATATTTCTAAATATTAATTGATTTCTACCATACCAAATTTGGTAACAAGTAAGAAGAAGTTTTGGTAATACATTAGAGACATTTAAGTCTCTAATGGACCTTAAGGAATCAAGCCATTCAGAAAGAGAACCAACCCAATCAATGAGGTTAATATTGGAAGAAGTGGCATTCCAGACTTGACGGGCAAAAGAGAAATTCATAAATTAATGGTCATTAGTTTCAAGAGGATCATTACAGAAAGGACAACTTCGATCAATAAGTTGAGAAATATAAATATGATCTCTTGTGCGAATACCTTGACGAATAAGTTGCCAACTAAAAGTTTTAATTTTTGAAGGCATAGAGAGCTTCCACATTGGAGTCAAAAGTTTTGATTTGGAATGAGCATAAACTTTTTGACAAATAAGACTAGAAGCAGACTGAATTGAAAACTTACCTGAACCTGCAGGACCCCAAACAAACTCATCTGGAACATTAGTGATAGAGATGAGAATAGAACAAATCTTATGAACAATGTCAACATGCAAAACTTGACAAACCTTAGCATAATTTCAATGATAATTAATAATATAATCATTGACAAGCTCATCAATATTGATATTCAACTTATCCTGATCATTAAGAAACTTAATTAAAGGAAAATAATAAGCTAGCCCAATTAAAAAGTCAGAAATTAAGGAGAGATCGAAACTCTAAAATACCTTTCCAAGCTGCAGAGGCAGTAAGAATTTTCTTGGCCCCCCCCCCCCCCCCCCCCCCCGCCCCCCCCCCCCCCCCCCCCCGGGCCCCCCCCCCCCCCGGCCCCCCCCCCCCCCCCCCCCCCCCCCCCCCGCCCCCCGCGCCGCCCCCCCCCGGCCGCGGGTCCCGGCCCCCCGGCCCCAACGTCGTCCGCGAAGCCCAGCCCACCCCCCCGGGCCCCCCCGCCGGCCCAAACCGGGAACAAAAAAATCCTCTTTTTGTTTTTAAGAATCTTGCTCTTTTTTTTTCTCTTGGTGTTAAAGTATCGTTTGTAAAAAAGTGGGTGTTGGCGAACGGATAAAGAAGAACGTTCTTTGGGGGGGTAGTCCTGATTCTAAGCAGGGGTCATAAAATTGGTAGATTTGAAAATTGTTAAAATATTATGGGAATGAGATAAATTAAAAAAAAAAATATAAATTGGAAGATAGATTAATAGAAATTTTTGATGAGTGGATTGAAATGAAAAGAATGAATATATCTTACATATATATCGGAGAAATTGAGTAGAGTAAGGGGTAGATGAGAATAAGGAGGATCCATTAAAGGGAGCAGATAATAAGGAAAAGAGAAGAAACAAATAAATTCAAGAATTGTCGGGGATGGGGGAAGGGTGGGAAATTTAATATAGAATTATAGTCGAAAAATTTTGTCGGACTTGGGGATTGTGTAATTTAATATTTGAGTAGTGGAGAGTATATCAGGGGAAGTCAATAAATGGGATGATAGAAATAATTAGGGATATGAACAAATAGGAATAAGGATAGAAAGGATAAGAGGGGTGTAGAAAAATCTGGATAAGGAGAGAGCCAAAAGAATTTAATATAAAATTGATAATGAAAAATATTGGGGATGAATTATATATATAAGGAGTATTATTTGAATAAATAAAAAAAGGCATTAAAAAAACTATCCGAACGTAAATATTTAGCCAAAATTATTTTAACCCACCAATTAGAAGGGTTAGTAAGAATTTTCCAGCCCAATTTAGCTAGAGCAGCTTGATTAAACCAATCACTAGGCCTAATTCCTAGATCACCTTTATCTTTTGGAGTACAAGCCAAATTCCACACAATGGGAGGGTATTTCATATCATTACCCCAATAAAAATCTCTACAAGCCTTATTTAGTATAGAACTGACTTTTCTGGGACACTTAAAACAGGAAAAAAACATTATTAGGTATATCTGTGAGATTCTCTCAATTTTTCTTTGTTTTCTCTGTTTTCCATAGCTTTCTGGGTTTAGGAACTTTTAAAGGCTATGTTTTCTTTTAAGTCGTTGAACTTACTCTGTAAAATGTTGGAAAGAAAAACATTGAGCTCATAGTCTTTTTACCTAATAATTGAAGCTCACATACAATTGGAAACAACTCATCAAAAAATATAAAATTCTCATGCAAATTCTAATTTTTATCGGCACGAAAAATAGTTAAAAATAATTTAAATAATAAAAAAAAATCTAATCAGTTATTTACACAAACAAGAGAAAACTTATTGGCCTCAGAGTAACCAAAATCGGTTAACCTTAGGTAATCCCAATACTACTTAATTTCCGGCTATAGCCATAGTAAACCTCTTGATATAACAAAAAACTACGGCTAAATGCACCCCACCTATGACTCACCACATCCAATTTGATTGTCAAGCACATCCCTTTTTATCTGACACTACCTTAGATGACTCCAATTTTGTTTGCCACATCTTGTGCATCAAAATCTGGGGTCAACCTAACAGAAGGAACCCACCAAGACAAGGAAACCTTTGTATTCCATTCCCCATTTAAGCTTCACGAACAGTCTTTCCTGTCAGATTGTTCAAAAAAGGTTTTGGGTTAACTGGTATTGTAGGCATTGGCGGAGAGAGGAGAGACAGCTTCAGTGGACCTGAGCAGAAAAAATGAGGTGCTTAAGAGGTTCCAACTTAATGCTTTTTCCATGAGGACATGAAGTATCGAGTGATAATAAACGCCACATATATTGAATTCAATTTGCATCCATTTTGTAACCAATTAAAGGGCTTGGCTATGAATTATAATTAAAGGCTTGTAGGTTGTAAACATACTTGCTGATAGTCTTCCAGGGAATTAAACAACGTTGTCCTGAAATTTGATTTCAACGTTGAAGCCAAGATAAACCTTCTTGGAGTGGAGTGCAGAGGGAGTCGTATGATTGCCCTGCCTCCAAACCACCGATTTCAAAACCTAAATCTTGCGAACGTACTCGCCCCAAATTTTTGGAACCCGTTCATATATAGATATGAATATGAACTTACGAAGAAATATTCATGAGGTTGGATATGGGGTAGAGAGCAAAACGAGAACGAGAATCATCTAAGGTAGTGTCAGACAAAAAAGGGTGTGCATGACAATCAAATTGGATGCGGACAAAATATAAATATTTAGAGAAAAAAATTAATTTGCAGGTGTCGTGAGTGAGGTGCATTTAGCCGTAGTAACCACAACGACAATGTTGAAGACTTGAAGGGAAGAGTCTACTTATCCCCATTTAAGCTTCACGCACACATGAGGAAACTTTGTACATCATATCGCAAATAGAATAAGTAGAAATTCACAACGACAATGTTTAAGGGCAGAGACGAAGCCTCCATAAGAAGAGCTAGACCACTGGTCTACCTCATGTACATCATTGAGAACTAGACCACCTCATGAATTACAAGATTTATGGCTTAAATATGCTTAAAGAGGAAAACACGTCCACTAGTCCAAGAAAACCCAGATAAGCAAGCCTAAAGCATAAATTCGCCAGGTACCTCAATTCGGGAGTAACTTGATTTCGTTCTCTATGTTGCTATCAGCAGGTTTGGCTAGGCTGCTTTCCTTTTGAGGAGTACAAGCAACTAGTCTAACAATAGAGGAATAAAGGTCAAATTCCGTCTTCAGTTTCAAGCAGCAGGCTTCTATCCACTTCTCAGCTACACTGGTTGCTACACTGTCTTGGCTGTCCCTCTCATGTTCTTCAATGGCAGGTCGTATCTCATTGTATAAGGATTCAAGATGAGTGGCAGCATCACTTCTCGTCTCCTGTTAAGAAAATGTTCAATGTGAACAAAATAATAAAGTCATGTGCCTTGGACTTTCATACAATTTAGAAAATAAGATTATACTACAATATGTTTTTATAATTAAGAAATGAGATGCTTGAATTTAAAAAGGGCAAAAAAGCAGTCCATGAAAGAACCTACCCTAAGAAAAGAAAAACAGGATCCCAGAACTTACAAACAAGGAAGAAAAGAAGTTCACAACTTCACAATCACAAAAACCAGGAAAAAGAAACCACCTAAGCTACATTCATATACTGGAGATGACAGAATTTCTGAAAAGTAATATTAATGCTTCTGAAGCATGAACCAAGATTGGAAGGGAAAAACAAAAACAGGCATTCGTTTTTAAGATACGACATGACAATCTCAAAGGCAAATATTTCCATGAACTTTGTTATGTGTACATATATAGTAACATATAGTATGTATATGTATATATATGTATACTTTGTATCAAAATGAAAAGAAAACTAGGAAGAGAAAATGAGCTTCATCTACAACATGATATAACTTGTTCAGGAGGTATCCAAACTATATTTGTCGTGCCATTTACAATCAAATAAAATTATCCAAAAGTTATATCATTTTGTACAGTTGTGTGCCTAATACTGTAATACATGTCAAAGGAGTGTTGTACACCATAGGTTTATGCTATTAAGGTATTGATATGATTAATCATTTGATTTAGAATTAATAATGGATGCTTCGAAACATTTAAATAGATAATTAAGACTCCTCTTGTAAAAATATAGGTGATATGTAATAAAAGTAAGCTTTGCTTGTATTACATAAAGTATAGGTGGTATGTAATATAAGTGATATGTTAGATGAGAATAACATGAAAGAAAATTAAAGCTATCACTAGTAAAAACACAAAATACCTCATGTTTCAAAATTTCCTCTTGTGCCTCATTTGATGCTAAAAGCAAAGCTACAGATTTGGCATCAACTTGCTTTTGTGCAAAATGGTTCAACCTTCCATTAGAACCTTGTTTCGATCTCTTATTTGAAATGGATCCTGATCCAATATGATAGTTTCGACACGCAGTATTACTGCGGATTCGAGATATCATTGCATTCTTTTTTAGGAAAGCTGGTTGACTGTCTTGTGAATAAAGTTTTGTCTCCTTACTCACTTCATTTTTTACCTCCATAACCACACCCTCCATTGGATCGGAATCAAGTGATTGGACGACTAGAGCAGTGGACATCAACTGATGTTCAGAATCCACATTGACATTGATTAGCATCCTGTTACCATCAAATTCAGAATTTGAGGAGTTGACAGTCTTGAAGAGCCTAGTGGAAGGCTCATCCTCTGCCGAATCATAGAGCGGAATTTTCTCAACTGAATACCTGTCATCAACAGGCAACTAATTGGTATGTCATTCCAAAAAAACACATGTTTCAATGCTGAAAGTTAACAAGAATGCCAGCTCACCAGAAAACAGGAATCTAGCAACTGATTGGTATGTCATCCCAAAAAAACACTAGTTTTGGGAGATGTTGTATTAACCTATACTACCAGGTACCATTAGGGGTTGACCCAGGTCAAGCAACTATAATTAATTCTTTCAGAAGAAAGAAAGGAAAAAAAAAAACACTATCTGAAGCACACCCTGGAAAATAAGAAAATATGTTCTTGAAAGTTTACATGTATAGTCTCATCTTTATGCATGAATAATTAGCTTGTAAATGATCTATCTAAAAATAATTGGTAAAAAATTTCATTGCATATATAGAAATCCTAACCTGACAATTAAAATATAAACAATGAGGAGTTATATTGTGATCGTAATATAATGATAATAATAAAACCCTCCAAAACCATGTTCCTCTTTACTGAATTTATAAAAGATAAGTACTCAAATATCTCTGATGTTCGAATTTTGGGTGTAGATCCAAGACTTGCTTCTAATATATAAAATCCGCCACGTATTGAACAAAAAAAAAAGATCTTTTGGATAAATGCATCCAAATTTATGGGTAAACATTACCTTTCATCGTCATCTTCCCATAAGTATGTATCCTCCTGTTGGGAAAATGTTGCATAACGAAGGTTAAAATAAGAAAATATAAATATATCAATAGAAGCAAATGCTTTATTGAAAGAAAAAAAAATCTAATAGGAAATGCAAAACAGAAATTCTATAATGCCAACTTCTAAGAATTTATATGGAATGAGACACAAAAAGCCTACCTTACAAGACAAGCAGGCTAATCAATCAAGAATAAACAGAAACTGCAAAGATCAAGAGGACCAAGATGGAGTTTTAATGCATTTCTATTCTTATTTGGGCTGATATGTGCAGCAAATCAATAATATAAAATGAAAACATATCACCAACACTCATTATGAATTATGATTTTTATTGTAAAGCTAGCCTTTGGCTTTCATATTCTTCAAAGAGCTGGACTTTGAAGGATTTAGCACCACAATAGATATCATTAGTCATTTATGTTTTTGTCCAAGAAACTTAAGCTTCAAAACAGTTCCATGTAAGCCAACATTGAACAACCCTATGGACTTTATTTATAACTAAAACCAAGCCAGTACAAGGTGTTGCATCAAAAATTGCAAAAAAAAAAAAAGATCTTAAACATCAAATGATTAAATATCTAAACAGGTTTAAATGATAGACACAAGAATAAATGCACAGGTGCAGGCACACACAGATGTAAATGTAGCATCCATTCAAATCTTCACTCAAGCCTGACTCCATTTGTGTTCTAGAAACTCTGCAGGTATGAAGTTCTATGTGTATATACAAAAAAGAACAGCCACCAGCATACAATACTTCTTCAGCAGCTGATTGGACTGTTTGACGATATCATGTGGCACTGGGAGGATATAGAGTTTTTGGAATGATAAAGCAAAATTTTCAAGGGTGGATGCCTTCAGCGCAATACAAACACGAAAGCCTTCAGGCAAAGAAATGGATGCCTTTTGTGACTCACATTTTGTATCAAAATGCAAAAACCAGCTTATTTGATGCCTTGAGCCCCACTTTTTGGGGGGACTCTATATGCACCCTTAAATTTGATCAGTTCATCAATTACTCACGCCAATTTTTTTGGGGACCTTAACGCTTGCAAACAAAACTCTCAATTCTAAAACTGTCAGTCTTCTAAACCATTATAAGCCCAATCTTACTCACTTACCTACTCACCCAGCCTTCTTCACTCACTTGAATTTTGAAGAGCCTCATCTCCAAAGTACAACCTAAAAGTGCTCAAGAATTGTTTAATTAGTGTGCATGTGTTGAATAAAGTTTTGATATCCTTTCTAACAATGGACGTGGTGATTTCAGGTTTTTCTATGGAAATGACTTGGTTTTTGGTTTGGTTCTTGAGGTTTTCATGACTCAAATCTGGGCAGTCTGTTCGGAAGCGACATCCACATCACGGGGTCCCTTCAATTCCGGATGCATTAGAAAGGACATGTTTGAGCCTTACCATCCTAAGCATATTTTGAGACTCCGACTCCACTCACACCTGACCGAGTCAAATGTGATCCGAGGGGGCAAGCAACTGGAAGTGTGCAATAGAATCAGTATATATAGTATCCCACCCTTGTGCGGCTTGCGTACGATATCTGATCCAATTAGACTCAATGGGAGGTACAGGATGCCCTGGCTTTAAGAAGACCTACAAGACAAATATGTTGTATTAATCTAATGATGTGTTTGTACAAGGGATATAACACACTATTATTATACATCATACCTCAACATAATGACAATCATTAACAAGACCAATAGCAATGTGTCTACGCATTGGCAAAGGAACAGGTGTTGATCGAAGTGGTAGGAAGGTAAGGCATTGAGTAGCTGACAAGTGGAAGAGCACAATCTTATAACATGATGCTATGAGATGACCCATGTCAGGCATCGTCATGCATCTGTCGAACGGCGCTCTACCCTCATTGAAGAATGAAAGTGATTGTGCCAACTCACGAACCCTCTCTGTGCTGCTATATAGCTCACCATAATGTGCAGAATAGGAAGACAACTCAGTCAGTAGGTCATTCCGTACTTGCAAGTATGCATTCTCGCCCAATCCTACTAAATCGGCGACCGCTCTAAACCCACAATTACCATCATCACATACATCCTTGACCTGGTCTATGTATGGCATCAATCCAACTGGAAATGAATCGATATAAGACATAACTTTCGCTGAGAGTGTCCTGTACACCTGCATATATGATATAAATTGTCATACATGAATGGTAAATATATGTTAGAAGTTACATCTAAGAACGGTATCTTTATTACCTTCTCCTTCATTGGCCCTGTCTGCTTATGCGTTGATTTTTGCAACACATCCATTGTATCACCAGTCACACTAGGTGAATGACTATCCACAGATGCAGATTGTATCAACTCAAATGCGGATGTCTTTTGCTGAATGGACATATCAACTCTCTCCTTCAATTGACCTCGTGTTCTGGACTTGACCCCAGGTTCAACAAGAATTGCTAGGGATGGTACAAGTTCTCTCACTCTTTTCCGCAGCATCAACCTATTATCAGAACTTGTCTTCAAAAAGTACTGTTGAAGCAACTCCAACTCAGGAAATTCATCAACATCTATAGTATCGTTAATAGGATCAGAAGGAGGTGACATATAAAGTTTCCTCCAATGGGGGTCAAGAAAATCAACCGGAATTGGTCGACAATCCCTCTTATATTTGGCAATTTCATGGGCACAAGGTAAACCATGGGTACGACGTATGACACAGCCACAATGCACATCATTGACTCCAATTGTGGTGGCTAGCTTGAACTGAGATAATACCATATCCAATGCAAAAGTAGAAACTACTCCTCTTAGATGCTTGAATTCTAAAGGCCAAGAGCTATATCGCACAACAGTCAAACACTTCTCAAAAGATGCCTTAATGTCAGTGTGTTGTAACTCAAGAAGAGCATGTATCTTCTCAAAAGAACCCACAAAATTCCCCTGACTCAAACCAAGTTGCCTCTTCAGCTTGGAATGTGCACTCTCCGCCCTATTACAACATAAACAAGTACAAGCAACTTAACACAACTTCAAAATAAACCAATGATGTAACACTGCAAAAGTAATACACTAAGTTCATTACCTGTTTGATGCCACATTACCATAATGCATGATCATGTCCGTCCAGGCCGACACAAATCTGTCCTTGAAAGGATTCAACCATGTGTTTGTAACATACTCCAAAACCTCTGTGTAATTACTAAATTCACTCTGTAACACCGCTAGCTCTTGTATGTAGTCTTCTTCCGTAGGTGACGTTACGAGTACATTCCACTTCATAATAAACCTATCCCACTTTTCCTTGGACTCGAACAGATTTCTGCATTTGGCCAACACATTCTTATTGATATGCCATTTGCACAGGATATGTCTAGCAGAAGGAAATACCATCTCAACGGCTCTCATCAATTCCAAATCCTTGTCTGTGACAATAACATTGGGCATAGCACACCGATCCATCACATCACGTAATCTACTTAAGGCCCACACATAATTATCTTCTTTTTCAGAATCCAAAAAAACAAATGCAACTGAGAATGTCATATTAGTAGATGTCACGCCTACAACCTCCAGGAGGAGATAACGATACCTATTGGTTTTAAAAGTGCAATCCATCATCAAGATGGTTGGAAATACACGTAACAATTCCAAACTCACAGGGTGTGCCCAAAACAAGTCCAGAACACTCTCTGAAATAGGACAGCTCCTGTGCCACTCAAGGTAATTATGCTCATTCAACTTGCATAAAAGTTGTTCCATTTGAGATCTCCCTGCTTTCTCTTTAACTCTTTGCCTTTGGCGTGCATTGTAGATAGTTCTTATAGTTGTAACATTGAGTGAATCCCTTTGCTTCAATTTGTTCAAGATTTCTTTGGGTCGTACTAAACTCTTTGACAAGTCTATCAAGAGTGAAGTCTCCGCCTCCGACAACTTCCCTGCGTATGAGTGCCCTTCAAGAGACTCAGTTAACGCATGATTGTGCACTCCACATACCACCTTTAGCATCCATCCATCATCAGTTGTTAACTTCTCTCCCTTCAATGCGAAAGGACAGCCACACTTTTTGCTGCCAGTCCCGCATCTTTGCTTCCCACCTTTATCACATCTCTCTTTGTGAAGTTTAAATTTTCCACCCCGCTCACACCCTAATGTAACTCTTGGTTTCAAACTTTTACCACCCAAATCGGATCGTACTGTGACAACAACAAACCCATTTCGTTTCCCAGCCTCACGAGCCCACAACATCAAGGATTCTCTACTCTTGAATATCTCATAAGTAGTAAATTCACTGGTGTAATCCATTACACATTCCGAGTCAACCTCACTACCTCGAGTAGAAGTGTCTGCCTGCATTAAAGATAACAACTTTAAATAAAGAAAATTGTCAAAATTCAATTAAGGATACTCATGTGGCCACACGCCCAACACACCAAAACTATTTATGATACAACTGGTTACCTCACGAGTACTAGATTGAGTCGTGGAATCCATTGCAGTATCTGACCCAACCCCACTACCTCGACTAGAAGTATCACCCTGCATTAGAGAAGACAAGTTTTTGTGAGCCAGAGAGAAAAGAGAACACTCTGCAGCCATTATTGGACTGGAGTGTGGCCAAAATTGGCCGCACACCAAAGGTGTTGTGCAGGCACATTTGTCCACACTTACAGGACATTGTTCGGCCATATATGGCTGCACACCATTAATACTGAGCAACCATATAAACAAACCGCATATATGGTGCTAAGCTCTAGTTAGCCTACAAAGCATATATACAATTTTCAAAATACCAAAAAACCTCAATTAATGTTGCAATTAACATACCTTTTCATCCTTAGAGTCGTCATAGATGATGATTTGATGCTCCATTGACCAAGAAAATCTCAATGTAGGTGGTATGATGCAATTTGGGTATATATGGTTGATTGGGATCAATGGCAGGGTGAGTATAAGATTTGGTGAGAGCTATGGGTGTCTTGAGTAATTGGAAAACTCTACAGAAGTGTTCAGTTCTTTTCAGCCATTTTGCAATGGGATGTGATTGTCAGTAAAACAATACTGAAGATTTGGTGCACCGATGAAAGTTAAGGGTGAATATAAATGCCCCCTTATTTTATCCCACACTTATACAAGTCCATGGAATAGCCTAAACAACATTAGATTTATACAATAGACAAGCCACAACTTCAGTCCATTTTAGCATGTTAAGAACAACCCAATTTGAGTCCTGTTTGGAAAAGCCAAATTAGTAATCCAACACGGTCCGTATTAAAACTCAACTAGGTGCGCAAAAGGGGACAAACTATGAAATCACGCATTGAGCAATGTGACAATTGGAGAGTTTTTCTTCAATGATGTTCTACTATTACTGAAGGTGAAACTAGAGCTCACTCCTGCTAGACACCTCAAACTTCTACTAATTGTCCTTGATGAGCCCAAATAAACCATCTTGATCTCCAGCAAAACCCTTTTTGCATGAAGAAAAGGTGCTAGCAAACAGAAAAAATTATGAACTTATACACGGTTCAACTACCAACCGACAGTGGAGATCGGACACCACATAGGAACAACCAAGTTTATCGCTGTGCACCTCCAAAGAAGTCTTTTAGTTGTGTAGGGGATCAATTAGAAACTGCAATGTGTTTGCCAAAGCTTATGCCTCAACAAACAAAAAAATTAAAAAAAAAAGGGCATATGGCTTTGTGAAATTCCAGACAACATGTTAATGCCTATAGCAAAAGGGATGCATCGTTGTGAGGCATAACCGAGGTTTGAAGTATTGGCCAATATGTCGGAACATATTCGAATCCTTCTCTGGAAGGATCCACACGGATACAGGGGTGAATTCTATTGCTAATATAGCAGACATCCTTTTAGTATGGTAGCCCACGTACCCCAATTAAGAATGTCTAAAGTAAGACAAAACCTCTAAGCTCTAAGCAGGCCTTTGGACATATTCCTAAATAAATTTATAGGATGATTCCAAACTTCATGGAACTGTGAATCACTAAAACCTAAAACTCACTTCTTTTTTATAAGTACAAAATTGGTAGTTATGATTTGAGAGTGTTGATCGCATCCCTGACTCTACATTTATGCTAATTCTCGAGGTTCACCTACCTCCTAGCCACAAGCCCGTCTAATCTACACATATCTACTGGTTCAATAACGTTGCAAAACAAATACACAAAAAATACTGTGCAACCATAGTGATATCTTCCCTTGTAAGACAAGCTCAAACCGACACTTTCATCTTTCATTATCTAAAATGGAGACTTATAACTCAAATTGTCAATCAATAAATTACCTGAAAACCACGAGATTTTGCCCCTAGAAATCCAGAACAGCTGGGTGCACCACAGAGGCAGCGAACCTTAACACCGCCATACCATTCAAAATTGTAGTCATATGCCAACTCAGTTCCAACTAATATATCTTGTTTTGCAAATATTCCAACCCTAATTTCCCCAAGCACATTCCACTTTCTTGTCTCACAATTTGGTTGGCTGAAAACATCAAGCATAATTACTAAATCTTTAAAATTAAAATTAAAGATACATCAAGGTTTTTCCTTACTGAGTTGTTATTGGCACTCCCAAAGTCCTTATGCACTCCAAATAATATTTTATTATTTCTATCCAGTAACAAAATAAGTATAGAGGAGGGCAGAATGACTTTCCAGGAGGGCCAACAACATTCCCCTTTCTAATTGACATGTCTAATTTTCCAGCGTTTATTACTCTGCTTTAAGTGGCTCACCAAGAATGATTTATGAATCTAGCAAGGCTTCCCTTAACAGTGGCATCAATAGACTCAGAGGCATTGAGATAGATAATAAATGCATCCCTGAGACCTGCATCAAGGCACAAATGTTAAACCCAGATTCAAAATAAAGTTGCATTTCGTAATTCATAAATCTATTACACCACCTTCAATTTCATAAGCTTGAGATCTTTTCTTTGCTTCTTTCCATGATATCACTTCTCCACAGTATTCAATAATAAACTGCCCTGCCTGCTTCAGATAGAGCAAATTAAAACACTTGATAGGAAATAAGCAATTTTTTTTTTTAAAACTAGGATATCCGGATCTTTGACCTGACAAATCCCAAGGCTTCCCGCCTGACCCCACAACGTTTGGGAAACTGGAAACTCTAGGAAGTAAGCAATATCATTTTAAAGATAAAGAAACTTCTAAACAGTCCTAGTAATTAGATGTCATTTGATGATTGGAAGAGATCAACATAAATGAGTAAGTTATTACCTTTATGTTCTCATTGGCTATAAGACCCCAACCGCGGCATTCTGTTTTAAACAACTTTGTCTTGGCATATTCACATTTCTGAAATCTCTGTTGATGGTAAATAAACGAGACATCAGAAAAAGGTAATAATGGTTTAATAGCATTTGAACAGGGAATTCAAGATTCAATTTATCTTACACTTTCTTGTCACACATAGTACATGTATAAAAATGCAAAACGTCAAACCTCCAATAACAACCTTCTCATACTTTGTAATAATGGGGTCATGTATTTATGAAGTTGTCGAGCTGGGAAAAACCAAAGGTTGTAACATCAAATCAATGACCCCTTTACTTATCAGTTTACAACGGATGATTTGTTGAAACTACTAAGAAGGATGCCTAACTCCCTTTCTCAAACACTCACAGGCTCAATTCTTTACAGTGACGCACTCTCTTTACAACTCCTTAATTTTCACTACTCTTATCCATATTCCATAGTAATATCATTCTTATATTTTCAATTTGAAAACTCCAATAGCCACGATAAAAACATCCATTTACCATGATTTACCAACCTTCACCCTAATCATAAACTGTCTAGAAACCCTAAATGCTATACCAAACCCTAAAGTCACAATTTACCCAATCCTTGGCCAACCAAATAAGAAAGCATGGATAACTCTCATGTGAATGCATGCATCTGTTGCACAAGAGCATTCATAAAAGGCAGGTATGTGTATGAAGGCATCTTTTTTTTTTCTTCCAAATAATCGAAATTTCCTAATAGAAGAAAATTAGGTGAGCTCAACACACATAATCATAGTTGTGAATATCATAACAGGAGAGGATGAATAGGCAAAAAATTAAAATTAAATAAATAAATATTAGAAGTATTAGAGTTCTTACCATCATAATATGTGCAAATTAATCATAAACACATGACCACATAATGAAGGCTTAAGTATAAGCAGAAAAAGAAATAATATGGAACAAACAAGCATCCAAAATTCCAAATGCACCTGCAGAATGTGGGAGAGGAGAGGAGAGAGAGAGAGAGAGAGAGAGAAATTACCTGATTCTTGCAATAGACACCGCAAGGGCAATATCCAGGAGTGCATTCTGTGCTGGTCAACACATTCAAGCACCTTTCTCCACATGCACTTTCAGGATCATGTTCATCATACTTGCATTCGCATATGACAATATCCTCCTCTTGCTGCTTCTTGTGCCTGCAAACATTGGGAGGGGAACCAAAATCATGTCATTCTAGTAAAAGATATATATATATATATATATAAAGGTAATATTCACCAAGAAGGTACCTAAAGCTAAAAGGGAGCCCAAAAAGGGAGCCCAAAATACGGATGTAAAAACAATTTCCATGAGCAGATTAACAAATAAAAGTACCAACTTAGCCACCAAAAGGCAAGGGATAATATTTTCAAGAAAGAAAATAACTACAAACCACAATCTTATACCAAAGGTGCAGTTCCTACATCTCAGTTGCCAATTCAATAAAGAGCACTTCAGGCAACCTTACATTTTACAAGACACGCATTTTGCGAACTGAATGCAGTAGGCTCTGCATCAGGTAAAATAAACTACTTGTATACTGAGATGCATCAGTTGCATTGATAGTTTTGGGCGAGACAGGTCCATGTAATATAGTTCCAATGTTTTCGGTACAAAATAATGGCTGGGCATTGCTTGCACACCTCATCCAACACCCAAAATGTTAAGAAGGTATATTTCTCACTATACAAGACTACAACCTGAAACTTGCCTCATATTCTAAACTCAAACTAAAATGATATCCACAACCACAGGTCATTGACACTTCTGGTGTATGACACCACTAAACAGACCCCAATATTTCTAAGCAAGATCACAAATTGAGAAGCCCAGAAGACCAATTGACAAGTCATCAACCATAGTTGATCCCATTCCACAAACCCAATTGCATGAATATCATACCAAGCTAAAATTGCATCAAAACATAAAAGCAAGAGATGAATATACAAAGAGAAAGAGGGTTGAGTTACCTTCTATGTGAGAATTCATTCTGGTCAAGATGTATATACTGTGGCTCTTCTTCAGTACGCTGATCCGTGGTACAGACCATAGTCCCTGACTCCATGTTTCTTCACGCCCACAATTCAAAGCTTTAATATTTCCGCAAGAAGGCTTTATTTCTCAAATCAGGGCATATGGAAGCAGTTTTACCTACACTGCCACTCCCCCCCCTTTTCTTTAATAAAATAACATAAAAATGCCATCTAGCGCCGGGTTAGGATGAAAACGACGCCGTAGCCGTGTCGCTTAGTTTTCGAAATGATTATTATTTTGGAATTTTCAAAATTCTAAATTAAACAGTAAATTTATAACTTTTTCTAAATCTATATATATCTGTACTGTATCTATATCTATATATATCTCTACTATTATAAATGGAACCAAAAAGTTTTGGTGTCAAAGGTTTCACCAAAATATAATTTTCATAAAAGCTCGTTAAAGAAAATAAATTAACTAAAATGAAAAACAATTTAAAAGGTTATTATAGTAAATTAACAAAATTAGATAAAAGAAATATTAAAAAAAATTAAAAAAGTTAAGTAGTGGGGCACAATTCTACCTTACAAAAAAACAACATATAACAACATAAAAGTGAAAACCAGAAAAATTGAAAAAGTGTGTGGCAAAAAAAAATTTACATTCTTTTTCTCTTCATGGATAACGCGTGCACGGTGCATCGTGCATCGCACGGGTATGAGGCTAGTTATATGAAAGAGAAGAGAGTTTTGTCGACTACAACAAATTTGTTTGACACAAATACCTTTCATATATTAAATTAATTTGCATACCAAATTAACTAAAAATAGTAAAAAAAGTCAAATCACAAATAACAGAAAAATAAATTTAAAAAAAACCCCTAAAAAATCTAGCTTAAGAGCATCAAAGCATCTTTAGCAATGCTAACTATTTCTTAACTATATTTTAGCTCAAATAGTTGAATAACTATTTTGGCTACCCAGTTTGAAAATAAGTCTGCATCAATGCTCTATATTTTAGCTAGTATTGAATTTAAATAATTTTTCTAATGAATAAAAATTATGTTAAGTATATTTAATAATTACACATAATAACTAAAAATGAATGTTTTAAATTAACAAAAATAATAGAGAGTCTCATATCGCTCTCTATATTTAGGAATCATATAGCTAAAAGGTAAAGTAAAGAGTCACTTAGGAAGCTGGTGCAGTTGCTAAAATAGTTGAAAAATTAAACATGCTCTCTAAAATAGCTAAAAAGCAAAAATAGAGAGCCTGCTAAAAATGCTCTAAGTATTTAACTACTCATATTCTCTAAGTAAGTAAATAACCACTTTCACTCTCACACCCATCACGTATGTGGATATATAAAAAGAATATGTAGTTGGGTTTGGTTAAATTTTTAAAAATCTAATAAATGTCCCTTCATGCGGGTTTTTCACTTGCTCCCGAGGGGTTCGACAAGGAGATCCTTTATCGCCACTTTTGTTTTGTCTTGCGGAGGAGGTGCTCAACCGTGGTATCTCTAGGCTAGTTGCCAAGGGAAAACTAAAATGCATTGCTTCCCCTAAAAAGGTTTCAGTCCCTTCCCATGTTTTGTTTGCAGATGACGCAATGGTTTTGATGTAAGGAAACACAAGGGGTCTGCGTGCTTTGAACCGATTTCTGGATGTCTATGCTCAGAATTCAGGTCAGGTTGTTAATAAAGCAAAGTCTTCAGTTTTCTTGGGTAAGCATGCACGGCCACGTGAGGTTGTAATTCAACATGTATTGGGGATTCGTGAAGGCTCTTTGTCTTTCACATACTTAGGGGTACCTATTTTTGTGGGTCATCCAAGACCAATCTTTTTTAGAGCAATTGCTGATCGGTTTGTCTAATGTGCAGTACTGTATTCTATACAGTTTGAGTGGGTGGTCACGTGAGGAGCACGTGATGGACAATCTATGAATGCGAACCGCAGGATCATGAGGTCCTTCAAAGTTATTTGAATCAATGGTGCACATTGGGTGACCGGCTAAACGCTTAGCCCTCTCATCTATTCATTGGAAAACACAATCTCACGTGTGGGAAATGAATCAATTCAACAAAGACAGACATTCTTCCTCAATTTGAGTAGAAGTAAATTGACTAACTGAATAGGCCGACGTGAAAGGGAAGTTATGCTTTGGGTTAGGGGAGACGAAGGTCCCTTCAATCCGAAGGTGGTGATTGAAGAAAGTACCCGGTGGGAGAACATTAGTCACTGGTACGTAATTCAATGAAGAAAGCTACATGCGGGATTGCTTCGATGATATTCAAAGGCATTGAATAGGTTGGTGTCTCTTCCCTTTTGCAATTGCTATTGTGTTGAACTGTTATGGTTATCTGTGAATATTTGATTGAAATGTGAGAACCCTTTATTTGATACGTGAGGTTACCAACAATTAGTTGTGCCCTCAATCAATTATGCAAAGAACTCATTCATAACAGTAATTAGTTGTGATGATATAATATAGGGTGTAGATTTCCATGGATTTGTGAATTCTAGTGTCATGACAGTATTCAGTTTATCTGGGTAAGAGATGTTGGCTTTGAAAATGCAATTCCCGAGTAAGAGCAATTTGATTTGATAAATGCAATTGTCAACTGCATTCCGTATTTTGAAGGAGAAATTGCTCCCTTTGAATCAGCAATTGCAATTGTAACATTTGAATACGCAATTGCATTATGTTACTTGCAATTGCATTGTGAGAATTTCAATTCATTACGTTACTTGCAATTGCATTGTACGAATTGCAATTGCATTTTTCAATTTCCTATATGTATTGCATATTTGAAATTCCTAGTTGTAGTGCATTTTTTTATGAAATTATTGATTATTGTACAACATAATTAGTTTCTTGGAAACAGGAAGAGGGTCAAGAGGTTTGGACTCGTTATGGAGAACTTTGTTCCCATGAACGGAAGTGTTGAAAACCAAAATGAAAACTGTGGAGGGGTTAATGTAGCATTACAGCAGTACAATGGGAAACCATTTACTAAGTTACGTACCGATGACCTTGTAGGGAAGTGGTTTGAAATATTGGAAGCTGCAAACTAGTTTTACTATGATTATGCTCATAACACCGGTTTTAGTGTGAGAAAAGATGTTTTACGCCGTGGAAAGGACATAGAAGTCTCAATCCGACAATGGTGTTGTTCATGCCAAGGGTTTAGGCCTAATGATGATGCAAACCATCCAAAAAGGGTTCGAACTCCACGGAAGGAGACAAGAACTGGGTGCAAAGCTGTATTCTTGGTGAACTATTGTACAAAAAGCAAGCGCTATGTGGTACACAATTTTATCTCAGATCATAACCATGAATTAGTACCTCCGGCTGATTCACATTTTCTGAGGTCTCGGCATAATTGTAATAACTCTGATGTAGCCCAAGCCGCAGTATTACGAAACGTAGCCATCCGAACGTGTCATGCATATGAGTATTTGGTTGACAAAGCTGGTGGGTATGTAAATGTTGGCTTTAGGATAAAGGATCTATACAATAAGATTGATGGCGAAAGACGTGAAATCATGTTAGACGGTGACATCGAGGCTGCCCTTGCTTATTTGAATGGAAAACGTGAGGGAGACTCACAATTTTATTGCAAGTTTAGTGTCGATGAGGAAAAAAGGTTGTGCAACCTCTTTTGGAGAGACTCTCGTTCGTTGGCTGATTATGAAATCTATGGAGATGTTTTGTTGTTTGACAGAACATACAAGACTAACTGTTATCATAAGTGATGCACAAAAGTAACTCATAAATTAACCCTACATAGGAAATGATCAATTGTAGTAAAGACAAGTAGGGATCGAACTCGCTGGAGATTGAGATTTAATTACAAACTATGACACACTAAATTTAGAATGAACTTCACTAAACACAACAAGATATAGAAATAAACTATTTGGAGGATATCAATGAGAGAAAAGAGTTAGGGAAACTACTATCCACCACCGACAATCATACTCACATATTGTGTTTCATTTTATTTCTTTTATTTCAGGATGAAGATGCTCAGGTTAGTTCGGTACGCTTGAACATAACCTATTACCACTTTCTTACTTTGCATGTTAAGAGAGAGACGCTCTACCCTTAACATATTTCCTAATATGTAACCTAGAAGGACGCCTTACTAGATTCAACAAGTAGAAATCATTGAGTTTTAAAAGGGTTTGAGTCATCACAAAGCATCACAAGCACTGGGTTGTCTTGCTTATCCTAGAAACCAAGTTACATGTTAACTGCAATTAACAAGTGTCACTCTAGAACATGTGAAGAATCTTATTTAACAAGAAGCAGGCATCACATATTCATAGCTCTAGAATTCTTAACATGCTCACTAAGTATGCATCCAAAGCAAACATATAAGGAATTCATCAATGACATATATAGTAACATGATTCTCATCCATAGATAAAAGAAATCAAATAAAATCTCACAACATATTTGCAATCATGAACGGGGATTCAAGCAGCCCCTAACTATGAAGAAAATTAGCTACACATAATTATAAACACAAAAGTAAAACCGTCCATATAGGCGGTAATTAATTACATAAACATAATAACAACATATATGAAAAACATAAAACCGTCCATATAGGCGGTAATTGATTATATAAACATAATAACAACATATATGAAAAACATAGAACCGTCCATATAGGCGGTAATTGATTACATAAACATAAAAACAGAAGAAGTAGAAAAAGGGAGACGTGAGAAGGAGGAAGTTTGTCTCACCTCCTTGGTGTGATTTACAAAGAAGGGGAGCTAAGCTATTTATAGGGAAGGGAGAGAGCAAGTGCAGCCAGCTATTGTGGAGATAAGAGCAATAGGTACAACCATGTGATAAATAAGAGAAATGTGTGGACTGCCATTGTTGAATTCAACATTACTGTTGAAATGGCAGCCTGACCTTTGTGCAATTAAGCACACCTTTCTCACCAACCAGGAATTGGAATTGCGTTCTGTCACTTGGAGATGAAAATAGACTTCCTGGGCTTCAAAATGGTAGGTACACATATTCTGATTCATTGTGAGCTGAAAATGGCAGTCTTCCAAAGTTGATTGATTTCTCGGAAGGTCACTGTACCAATTTCGGCGGACTGACCTTTGTTCATTTAAATCCAAATATCTCCTTCTAGAAAATATCTTTTCATGAACCGTAAAATTCTACAGAAACTAGACATCCGTAGCTTTCATTACATATATTGCACATGTTCTGATTCATTTTGTGCTATTCCCAGTAATTCTTCAAATTGGACTGATTTGCACAGGCAGATTTTGTCATTTAAGCTTTTAATGCCTCGTTTGCTTATTTTCTCCCGCTTTGCTCCAAAATACCTACAAAACATGAAAATGACATAAAAAGATAGGAATAACAATGAACTAACTAAGTAAATATAGGGTAATAAGATATAAATGTCGCATATTTATGCTCCTTATCAAATACCCTCACACTTAACTTTTGCTAGTCCTCGAGCAAACACAAGGAAAACTAACACTACTACAAAAACCGCGCATGTTCAACACGAAACAAAATAACGTTGTCCCAAAAATCAGCACCAAAAAAAATTCTATTGTGTGATAATTAAACATTTAGCCAGAAAAATTTTTGTCGTTCTCAAAACAATGCCAGTAAATGTGTTGTCTCTTGTTCAAAAGACAACGTTTTCTGGTGTGTCTTGTTTGTTTTAGCAACGTTTTTTGTTGAAATTGTACAATTTTCTTCAAACAAAGCGAAGTTTTTTGTTGTCCGAACTTATATTTTTTATCTGGCACGTGAGCTTGTTAAACCTCCCCGTCCCCCTCCCCTCCTTCCCCTTCTCTTCTTCTCGTTTCCCCGCCCCCCTCTCCCTTTGATCCCGTCTCGTGCCTTTTATTCGATTAGCCAATTCCAACCCAACTTTCTTGCCTAATTCTTTATATTCCTATCAATGAGGTCCAACCACAAAATCAAAAACCACCCCCTCCCCCTGTGGCCTTCTGGTGGGGGGGGGGTTGAGGGAGGAGGGAGAGGAGCAGGGGTTGCCGGAGAGGAAGAAGAGAGCGGCCCGGCGCGGCGGGAGTGGGAAGAGAAGAGGGTGGTGGGAGCCCGAGGGTGCGTTGTTACGATGTCCTCCCTCGAAAAGAGTCCTCTCGATCGAAATTCCCCTTTACTTCAAGATTTGTTTTTCTTTTTTCTTTTCTTAGAGAGAGCAGCCTCATGTTAGAGTTTATCTTTGCAAATTGAATTTTTACTTCTTGCAGGTTCAGTTTTGGGGGCCTGGTTTGTATTTTGGTGAATGTGTTATGCATTTTTGAATTGTTAGTTTATTTGTGATTGGTTGCGAGAAAATAAGGAAAAAAGGGGAAAGGGGAAACCACTTTTGGTCGTTCTTTGTTCGCCGGTTCTTTGGCTTGGTTGACGAAGAATTAGGAGCGTGTTTTGAGTTGTGTTTGATTACTTGGTGTTTCTCTAAACGTTATTGAGAAGCGTGATTGGGTGTCCTTCTCCTTTGTTGCAACCGGTCTTACGAACTCCTATTTGATTTTTTCTCTTTTTTGTGCCTCCGTTTCACGCTTAGCTTCATACCCCTCTTCCCTCACGTGGTGTACAAGGCTTAAGGTAAATTGGACATATTTCTTTGGTCTTTCTTTTCTTTTGCCTTGTTGGTGCTTGTGTAACTTTCTATTCGATCAAGCCTCCAATTTCTTTACAATGGACATGAATGCTTTATTTACTTATAATTTTATGTTGAAGTACAAAGCTGTATTTGAGTATAAGGAAATAAAAGTTATTTGATATGTGGTGTTGCTGAAGTTGGGAGGAAATTGAGTAATTCGCTTTAGATAATCTTATATTTAATTGGTCGTTTAACTGGTTCTTTGGTTATAGTACCTATATTTGTCTCTGTTTTATATTTGTACGTACAATTCCATATTTAATATATATGATAAGCTCTAGGTTTGGCAGCAATATATATGTACCTCTTTACTGACCAATTTCAGGTATGGGAAAACATAGTTGGTAGCCTTATATGCTGGTTGTTGACATGGAGAAATTGATTTCACCGTAGCAAGGTAATGACTGGAGAAATATATGTTTGCTGCTTGTTATCTCATCTTAAAAAAACTTGTTGCTTTAACATAAGAGCTCAGTCCCACTCTCTTAAAATAACTTGTGTGTCTGGCGAATTGAATATTTAAGCTTATTTGATCAACTTAATTCTTGAGCTTGTCAATAGACCATAGGTTATTCTTCGATCATTTCAACTATGCTATGTTATCGATGAGAGAAAAAAATACTCACCACTCTATCAATCAAATACTAAATTTTCAGTCCCACTCCCTTAACATTGCTTAGGAATTACAATGCTTTTTTTGGTTGACAACTTGGGTTTTGAGAAAGCTTTTGGCCAAAGAAAGGGATTTTAGCCATTTTCAAATTTTCTGGATTTTCGACCCAGTCACTTACTTTTGCAAAACTGTACTGATGTACTGAGAATTTGAGGTCAGTTTCTTCTAGAGAGTTTCAGTAGACATCTTAAAGAGTCATTTACAACTGGAATTACCCAAAACTAAATTTTCTGGAATTAGTTATGAATTTCCAAAATTTCAAGTCAGCACAGAAATTTGGTCTATTCTTGTCATATAAATTTGGTGTAATTTGTTTCCTTAATGACAGAGGATTCCATTAATTGAAGAAAAACTTGGTAAATTAGTTGCTGCTTTAATTTGGTGTAATTTGTTTCCTTCCGTCATTGAAACTTGTTTAGACAAATATGGGGAACTTGTCCATCCAAATAAGACAAGTGCACTTCACAGGTTTGTTATAAAATGGTATATAACATGTTAATTATGTGCTTTTGTATTTGTTTCAGTAGGAGAGAAGAGGGCACAAGGTTTACAATCAACAGAATATTGATGAAGTAAAGTTTTATTTGGCAAGGTTTATGGTGAAACATCATATCTAAGCACCATCAAGTATAGAATTACGGAATTTGGTAAACATTGAGGCAACTAATGATGTCTTTGTGGATGATTTCATGTATTGGGTTTACTAGATGTATATTGGATATGATTTAGGTTTAGGTGGAAGTGACTAATGTATGTAATTTGGTGGAAGTACAATGAGATTGATGTGTTTTGGATGAATGAATGTGCTTAATTATATTCATATTTTGGTTGATAATTCTTACTTTCTACATTTGAACGAGAATAATAATCCTAGCAGAAGCATTTGAAAGTGATTGCATAGGTTTCTATCCTACCACACTAGGATAAAAATAACCATTGCCAAAAGGAACATAACACAACTAAAATAAAATGAAATATATTGTGTGAACAAATACAAGACAACAGTTTTAAGAAGAAAACAATAGTCGGATTAAGACAAAAACGACATAAATGAAAAATGGACTATTGTACTACATAGAATAGAAAGATATAAACAAGGTAAACAACATTGTGGAAGAATAATCACCTCAACAGCAAAGGCAAAATGAAATTGTCTTGCAAGACAATAGACAACACTAATATTAGTTTTACTGTTGTTTGATAGGCATTATCAGACAACAGAAAAAAAATAACTGTTGTGTGATATAGTATCAAACGACGGAGAAAATCCGTTGTATCAAATGCACATCAGACGGCATGACCTTTCTCAACAGCAAGGTTATCAATCAGACGACAGACTGTCGTCTGAAGCAGTTTTTGTAGTAGTGTAAAAACACAATTTGTGACACAAACTATCCTTCCAACATATCCTCAGAGAACACAATTAGATTAGAGCATGAAAATCAAGTTAGGTCTCAAACATTCTTGAGTTATGGATCAAATGTGTGATTTTTTTTTTTGTGTTTCATGTCATTTCAATGCACCAAAAGAAAGCATGCATGCAGAAACCGTGCTAACCATAAACTCAAAAGATTTCACTCTTATTTTTCACACAAGTGTTTATGGGTTAGTGTTTGCACTCAAAATAATTTTATGCAATACCCCCATATGCTTGATCTTCAATCTATTCTTCACTTATCACACAGAACACATCTTGGATCGAAAGGACTTTTATTGGAATGTAACGAGGCTTAAGGCGAGGGTTAAAGAAATGAAGTGGAATGAAAATAACAAAGTTCAAGCAAACTTAATGAGCAATAATCCTTTTGAGATTTTGAATTCGAAGAACATTAAGATGATTTGCCACTCTCCCAAGACCAACAACTATTTATTTAACATGAAGAATTTTTTTTTTTTTTTTTTTTCAAGGAACTACCACAAGAGCACACATTTGAGATTGCTCTGGCAGATTTGATTGATAACTTTCTTCAATCTTATTCACAATAGTAGTACCCTCACACTTATTCTTTTCCAATCCCCAAAACTCGTTTCTTTTAGCATCATGATACATCAATCTCATATTGCTCATTAAGAAAACTTGAAAAGGGTAAGGCAAATGTTTAAGTTAAGGGATAGACATATTTGGTGCAAAGAAATGAAAGGCTAACACAAGGCTCAAAATGGCAATCTAAAGGATTTTTTTTTTTTAGTAATGCATTGTCATTTGGTCATTGTGGATTCCTACTTGCCTAAGTCATTTCCAAGATGTATAAGTGTGACACAAAGTTTTGAAAGATATTAAGCAAGTTCTAGAGATGCATAGCATAAAATTGATCACACATGAAGAACAAAGTGCTTAGAACTTTGAATGCACTTTCATGAAGCTCAAATCTCACAATATGGCATATATATATATATATAGTTCTCACGGGTCTCACGATGCTTCTCTTGTCTCAATGCATTGTCATGACAAATGAAATCAAACAATTGATCCATAACAATTTGTTTTGAAAATTGAAGTTCACAAAACCCAAACATTTTCTAGCCCTTTACAAACTAAGTTCAATCTCATCAGGAGTTGGAAGAAACTAACACAACATGCAAAAACTAACAGGAAATATTTTTTTATAAAATTTATTTACTTCAAAAGAAACAGCTTAAATAAATAAACAGACATTTTCTAAGACTCGATAGCTCCAAAGCCAGTGCGAAACAAACGAGCTTTTACATGACTACTATAACTTAACAAATATATATATATATATATATATATTTTTTTTTACATTTCTGAAAACACTCATAAAAGGCTTTCCCCCACAATTGAACTTAACATTGTCCTCAATGTTAAAAGGTGATTTTCAAAGTTTTTGCAAATGAAAAGTTCAAACACGGAGGGAAGAAACATGCTATAAACTTAAAAACATACCAACACACAACAAGGAAAAACAAAGAGGAGTTACGAAAGCGTCCCTGATTACTCATCCATCATTGGGTTGCCTCCCAAGAAGCGTTTGGTTTAACGTCTTCAGCCAAACGGTATCACAAATCATCACTCAAGAGGAGCTGGATCGTGGAGGGGTACCTCCTCCACATAATGCTCCACAAAAGACTCATAATGGGGCTTGAGTCTATGACCGTTCACTTTGAACACTTCTCCGGTCTTCATACTTTGGATTTCTACTGCACCATGAGGAAAAACATTAGTAACAATAAATAGACCAATCCATCGAGAACGAAGCTTACCTGGAAACAACTTGAGGCGCGAGTTGAAGAGGAGAACTTTTTGTCCAAGGACAAAATTAGTCTTTCTTGAAATCATCTTATCATGGAATATGCCTTGGTTCTCTCCTTGTAAATTCGACTAGACTCATATGCATCATGGCGAATTTCATCTAACTCATTCAACTGAAGTTTCCTCTGTTCTCCAGCGGCTTTCATATCCATGTTATATGCCTTAACCGCCCAATATGCTTTGTGCTCAAGTTCTACCAGAAGATGACAAGGCTTACCATAAATCATCCGGAATGATGACATCCCAATAGGTGTCTTGTAGGCCGTCCGGTATCCCCACAATGCATCGTTCAAATGCAAACTCCAATCTTTTCGGCTAGGATTCACAGTCTTCTCCAATATCTTCTTTACTTCTCTGTTAGCAGACCTCTGCTTGACCACTCGTTTGTGGGTGAGAAGGTGTGGACACCTTATGAGTGATGTTGTACTTTCTAAGTAATGTAAGAACCTTACCACCTTACCCCCACACTTGAATCTAACATTGTCCTCAATGTTGACAAATTTTCTTGAAAATATTTCAGATGAAAAATCCATGTACGAAGATAAGGAGTATGTTTATTACTTAAAAACTCATAAACAAACATAATAAACAAAAGGAAACACATTTTTTTGTAGTGTGACCAGGTAAATGTCGGAAGAGTTGGAGGCGGCACAATGGCTACACTTAAGACCCAACGTCTTTTAGATGGCTAGCGCTCATCGCCTAACTTACCTAGACATCACACTATTTATTTATTTATTTATTTTATTACACCAAACCATTCTTTTCCTTTTTTTGAGAAGAAACACAAATAGAAGAAACATGCTTGAAATATAAAAGCACACAAACTAGGAAATTTAAAAACAAGAGAGGAGTTAAGAAAGCGTCCCTGATTACTCCTCCATCGTTGGGTTGCCTCCCAAGAAGCGCTTGGTTTAATGTCTTCAGCTCAGACGTAATATTTTTTAGAAGTAGCCAGGAGGCTTAGGACTCGGTTCAATCAAATGCTTGACTTTTAGTAGAGATGTTGCATGTGCCCTTGTTAGCAATTTGTGTCTTTTGCCAACAATAAAAAAGGATGACCTCAAGCTTTTCTTCCTTTTTCTCTTCCTCCATTTCTTCTTCCTATGTATGGCAAAAAAGTTCTCCATATAGGGTCGAGGATGTTCACAATTCACCATCTCCATATGATCTTGGAACCATGTCGATTCCTTTCGTTCCTTGTCAAACTCAAGAGTTTCTTGAATGGAAGGAACACATGTGTAGCTCAATTGTAGCAAGGAAACATCTGGTGGTCTTTCATGTGGTGTAAGGAGAGACTCAGCTATAGGAATTGTGATAGGCTCATCTTCGAAGCAATCCCTCATGTCATTCTTGTAGCATGCTTGATCTTCATGAGAACCCATGATTGCTTTTGGCACTTGAAACTCATTAGGCTCAACCTTGCTTGCTTCAATATTGAACTCCTCATCAAGGAACTCATCATCACTGTCTGGACATGCTTCAAGCTCAGTTGTATAGTAGAACACATGGTCCTCATAAGTCTGGGCCTCGAGTTGCTCTTCATAGGGATTATCCCAAACCATGGCATCATCATCAAAGGTTGGATAAGATAAAACATCATGAGGTTGAGATAAGACTATGGCTTCCTTAGATGGAGGGCTTGATATTCAACCACATCTTGTTGTATTGAAGCATCCACAACATCCCTTGCACACAATGTATCAAGAATTTGTTGTGTATACTCCATCCTTCTTAATGTTTCGTCAAATTTCTTTGATGATTCTTCCATGCGTTGGATGTATTCTCGAGTCAATTGCAGATATTTTTGAGTATCTAATGATTGCCTTTGAGCTGGTGGTGGTTGGTGAGCTTGGTATGGACCTTGAGAAAATTGACACAAGTTCTGATTGTTGTTCCACCAAGAGTTGGACTGAGGGCACCATCTAAGATCATATGTATAGGACTCATTCCAAGGTTGGTTTGCTTGAAATCCTCTCATCATGCTAGCTTGCTCGAAATCATCTTGATATTGCAATCTTGGACATGCCTCCGTTGAATGATCTGTCACGTAGCACACAATGCACATCTTATAGAATCCCTGCATTTTGGAGAATAAAAACTAATTTAGAAAAATAGATAAGCAATTAGATAGAACAATCCCCGGCAATGGCGCCAAAATTGACAAGCGTAAAACGCACACTATATATATAGCACACAAATTATCCTGTTATTTTCCCTATATGCACTAAGAATGTCGATTGTAGCATAGGCAAGTAGGGGTCTTTCCCGCAGAAGACTGTTTATCTAATTACTCTAAAAGTTATCACGAAAATTAGCTAATGAATTACCTAATCAAGATAATGGAGAATAAGGTAGTTGGGAACTATTATCCACCACTAGACAATGTTTCACTCTTGATATGTTAATCTACATACTTCTCTTCAATTAAATGTTGTTACTCAGGTTAGCTCGGTACGCTTGAACATAACCTATTACCACTTTCTTACTTTGTATGTTAAGAGAGAGACGCTCTACCCTTAACGTATTTCCTAACAAGTAACCTAGAAGGATGCCTTACTAGATTCAACAAGTAGAAATCATTAAGTTTTAAAAGGGTTTTGAGTAACGCTAGGCAACTTCGACACTGGTTTAGTTCTAATTGCCTAGAAGATGATTCATATAACGATAGCTTACACCGCTATTTATTACTCTAGAACATGTGAGGAATCTTATTTAACAAGAAATAGGCATCACACATTCATAACAATAAAATCCTAGCATGCTTACTATGTAGTACTCTACAATAAACAAACTAAGAATTTATCAATGATAAAGTAATGAATCATGCAAACATTTAATTATCAAAGAACTGATAAATTAACGCCAATATCAAAAATTACACATGTCTAGGGCTTAGAACAACCCCCAACTACTAAGGTAATTATTTATACATATAATAACAAAAAATAATAAAACTAGACAAAGAGAAGGAAGAAGAGAAGAAAGAAGATGAGCTTATTGCTACATCTTAGTGTGTTGGGGTGTTTTACAAAGAGGGGCCGGGACCTAGGTATTTATAGGGGAGGGAAAGAGCAGGTGCAGCCAGCCATTATGGAAGATAAGAGAGTGAGTACAGCCATGTGAAAAATAAGAGACATGTGTGGACTGCTATTGTTGAATTCAACATTACTGTTGAAATGGCAGCTTGACCTTTGTGTATTTGAGCACACCATTTCTCACCAACAAAAAAGTGGAATTGAGTTTTGTCACTTGGAAATAAAACTAGACTTCCTGGGCTTGAAAATGGTAGGTGGCACATGCTCTAATTCATTATGAGCTGAAAATGGCAGCCTTCCAAAGGTGACTGATTTCACGGAAGGTCACTGTACCAATTTCGACAGACTGACCTTTGTCCATTCAAATCAATATATATTTTTGTAGAGAATAGGTTTTCATGAACTGTAAAATGCTACAGCAACTAGACATCCGTAGCTTTTATTCCATATATTGCCCATATTCTGATTCATTGTGAGCTGTTCTCAGTAACTTTTCAAAGACGACTAAACTGCACAAGCAGATTTGAGCATTTAGACTTTTATTGCCTCTTTTGCTTCTTTTCTCCTACTTTGCTCCAAAATACCTACAAAACATAAAAATGACATAAAAATATAGAAATAATAATGAACTAACTAAGTAAATATAGGGTAATAAGATATAAATGTCGCATATTTATGCTCCTATCAATAAGCCACTTGTGTTGTTTGTAGGTTCTAGCAACCACTTGACTAGTATTGTGTTTGGGTGTGCATTGCTACTTAATGAGACTGTCGAGACCTACACATGGGTGTTGCAAACTTTCATATCCTCAATGAATGAGAAGAAACCGATTGCTGTTCTTACGGATGGTGATGAATCAATGCAACGGGCTATAGAGACCGTGCTTTGTTCGTGGCATATAGGGAAGATGTGAGGGCAAATATGAAAGATGAGAAATTGAGAGAAAAATTCTACAAGATTATGTGGGATTCAACCAATCCAGATGAGTTTGAAAGATTATGGACAAATATGATTGAAGAGGTTGCCCCTAGGAATAGTAAATGGTTTGACATGATGTTTGAAAAACGGGAAAAGTGGGCTGAAACATATTGTAGAGAAAAGTTTTTTGCTCGAATGCGGAGCACACAACGTTGTGAGTGAATGAATAAATACGTGAAGGACTACTTGAAGAGTGGAGGGAAGTTGGTTGAGTTGGTTCCGTCCATTGTAAGAGCACAAAGAAGACTTCGATTCAAGTATTCAGATATTGACTATAATTGTAGGTTTTCCAAGAATGTGTTAAGAACACAGCTTCGTAAGTTGGAGGAGGATGCATCGAAGATCTACATCGACAATGTATTTTTTGAAGTTCGAAAAGAGATAGAAAGGGTGTGTGGACTCATCACTGAAACTGTTGTACAGTTCCATGGATATCGTACCTGCGCCATGTGGAGACATACTAATGCGGAACGAAAGTTCAACGTGGTGTACTTTGAAGGGGAAAACGAGGCCCGATTTCTGTGTTGTTACCAAAAGATGGAGTACGAAGGCATACCGTGCTCTCACATTTTCAATGTTTTGAAACACGAGAACATGTCCAAGATTCCTTCATCCCTGATAATGAAATGTTGGACAATTCCCGAAAAGGCTAATTCTAAAAGCCATAATCCACATAGGTCCAATAATGTCACCGAAGATGGAGAATCGAAGGCAAGATTTGGGTACATAAGTGATAGGTTACGTAAATTATCATTTCGTGCCTCGTCTTCCAAGGAAATGTATGATATGGTAAGAGAAGAAGTTGACAAATTGGAGGAAAAACTAGACGCTATGTCCATTGTTCCAGAAGCCAAAAGGCAGGAGGTCAGAGATCACAAGAACCTTATTAGAGACCCAGTTGTTGTAAGGACAAAAGGTAAGAAAAAGGAACCGTCGTTGGCAACCGGGACAAGTCGGGCAAAAAAATCGCGGCGATGCAGCAAGTGTAGAGTGTATGGCCATAACAAGCAAAGTTGTGGGAAGAACTAGCCATTAGGAACCCGTGTCGAGACAAGTGAAACAACAAGTAGTTCATCATCAGACAACGAAAGTGAGGACAAAGTTGAAGGTTACATACCTCCGACACATGGAGCTGGACCCTCTAGTACATTACCATACCAACATCCGCCTCACCAATTTCCCATTCCTCCAGGTTACCAATATGGGAGTGTGACCGGAATACAAAATATTCCTACTGGTATGTTCTTTAGTGGAATGTAACCTCAAAACATGTCGTATGGTGCCAGGTATCCGCATGTATATGGACCAAGTTGGTTCATTCCAAGGTAGATCAGTTATAGTATGATTTAACTGTGTCTATTTGGCAATTGAATTTTGTAGTGTGATTTAACTGTGCCTGTTCGGCAATTGCATATTTTATAACGCAATTGGATTTTGTACTATGATTTGATTGTCCTTGTTCGGTAATTGCATATTTTAGAATGCAATTGTATTTTGTAGTGTGATTTAACCATGTATGTTCGGTAATTGCATTTTATGAAAGGAAATTGCATTTTGTAGTGTGAATAACCATGTATGTTCGGCAATTGCATTTTATGAAAGCAAATTACATTTTGTTGTGTGATTTAACCGTGCCTGTTCGACAACTGCATATTTTGGAAGGCAATTGTATTTTTTAGTGTGATTTAACCATGCCTGTTTGGCAATTACATATTTTGGAAGGAAATTGCATTTTGTAGTGTGATTTGACCGTGCCTATTCGACAATTACATTTTGTAGTCGTTTGCACTTTTTGAAGATACATATTTGACTAAGCCTGTGATCAGCCTGTTGCACATATTGAACAATTTCATTTCTAATTGAAGAATTTGCTTACATATTCCACAATTACATTTCACAATAAAAATAACATGCTAAAAATACCAGAAAATGAAAAGAATTCCCAAGAAACTCAAGTTAGTGTGCTGCATACCCTAAAATTCAAGGCGTTCTAAGCAAAAGATCCGAATAACAAAGTTCAAAGTAGTTAAAATATGGTTCATATCTTGTAAAGAAAAGTCTCAAATAACAACCAAAAAGACTCAAATAACCAAAAGTTCATACTTCATAGTGCATATTACAGCCAAAACTACCAAGTTCATAGTACTTTATCCAGCTCTATGCCTTTTGTTCAATGGTGGTTGTATAGCTTTGGGCTTCCCACCTCGTTTTCCTCCCTTTGGAATGACCACGTCTGATGCATCTATGACCTTACTCGAGTCGTTGGTCTCCACCGCCAAGCCAAGACCATTCTCCTCATCTTCATTCCCATCACCATTGCCATTTCCATCAACATCTGCAATCTCATCATTCTTTTCACTATCACCATCGGTGTACACACCATTATCATCGTTGTCATCTTCATCGGATTCATAGCAAAACAATTCCTCGCCTAAGGGAGATTTTCTGTGATGGTGATCAGACTTATCTACATGAATCGTAGGGCTACTCTGGAGAGTGGGACGAGATTCCTGAAAAAAATACATACAATGCATTTAGGATCATTTCAACTAAAGACACAATGATACACACACAATGTTCATACCGGCTCTACCAAATCTCTCCCCTCATGCATCTGGCTTGTTGTGTGCCTAACTAGTCTCTCCTGTAACAAGATTAGCAAGATTAGCACTATGTGTTGCTATGTCCCTAAAACCAACTTGTAAAATGCAAATGAGATTCATTTACTATGAAAAATACAATTGTAATGATCCAAACATACATATTTCTCCTCCAAGGCACTCTTAGCTTGAAACTCCTTATTGGCATCCATGCATAAACCAAATATAATGGAGTTTTGTCCAACAATTATGTCCAAGAGCTCTGACACATGTTTCGCATCCACCTTAACAGAGCGACATGGTGAACTTAAGATTATTAGGTCAGTACATACAACATTTCATCCACCATTGTTGCCTTTAGCCCAATCAATAAAATAGAGGAACTCACAAACTTCACATCGCTGGGAAGAGGTAGGAGATTAGTTTTTTGTTCCCCTTTGGTATCTCTATCATATCGCACTGCCCACTCTCGCTCCCAACAACGTTGATCGTCCTCGATGGCATTGCTATAGTGCTGACCTCAATTGGTGTAATATTTGTTATGGGTACTGACCCCCTCCGAGCATCCTCCTGTTCACCAAAGATAGTGTACGTTACAAATTGAAATATCGGTTGACAATGAATGCATTATGTTACCAACCTTAAAAGCTTCGATCGGCTGATGCCGATAGATCAAGTACTGCTCTCCGATAAGATGCATAGAATCGATGTCGTCATCCATTATTAAGATCCTTTATGTACTAGCTTCCCGATGTCACCTATAAGAACATCGAGGCCATCTTTTATATGCCATATCCAACCGAGTTAGGGATGACGTAATCATGAGAAGAGCAGCATTGTTCTAGGTGAAGAACGTAAATAGGAACAGCTGCTTTATTGTGCCCAAGCTCTGAATAGATACACTCTCCCCAAATACCATGCGTAGCCGGCCGCCCCCTAATAGAACTCTTAGAAAAAAAATCAACTTGTTCCTTCACGTAATCAAGCAGTTCCGACGTATCGACTCCCCATGGATTTTGTGACGACCTGCGTACAAAATAATTACAAGCAAGATTATAATATCTCCAATGAATTGAATTGAATTCCATGTTTTTTTTATCGTAAGTAAAAAAAAAAGTTTAATTCACCTTATCCACGAGTTAGGTAACGTAGGGTAACCCTAAAATCTTCCAAAAAAAATCTTCCGGGCATTCCCGGATATCCGGTGCTCCAAATCAACAAGTCGCGCGAGGCCATATGTTTGGGTCATGCAATGGCCGAAAGAGAGCCAACGGCATCAAGTACGTACTCACAAGCCCATAACTATCAGTTTCAACAAAAAAAAACTTGTTATCTTTCTCATAAGCACTTTAGGAAGATTGTTTGTATAGAAAGAAAGCTCGGGTAAGAGAGCCAATTAAACATGCATACCTCCCATGCCCGCCAAAAACCCCCAATGCTCCCACTCTTTCCTCGTGAAAGAGAATCCATGTTTCGATAAAGACACGACAGTCCGGCTCTACCCCAGTTGAATGTCCGAATTTCATCAAAGTTCTTGAGGCATGGTAGGTAGTACAAACTAACCGTGTTGGTCCTGCTCGCACACAATGTTGATCCTATCAAACACAAAATGAAAACACGGGCCAACCTGTCCACATCATCCGCACTCGTAGGCTCCCAGTCAGCATGAGCATCAAGTATCTCCGTGTACGTCATGGTTGACTTCGCAATGTCTACCAATTTTTTTCCAACAAACTGTAAGACTTCCTTGTGCTTGGTGTGTGCTTGCATGTCATACTCAAGAGGCCTACCGGAGACTTGGACACCGTAATCGCACTAAAGTCTGTTGGCGTCATTGTCATCTCACCAATGTTATCGAAATGGAAAGTTTGGGTAGTATCCCACCATCTCTCAACCAATGCAATAACCAGTTGTGTGTCCCGTTTACCTATCGTTACAAGGCATTTTACAAATTCTCCAAAACCTGCATGAACAATCATATCCCGAACTGATTTCGGCAAATGTTTGTACCAGTGAGAACATAAACGGTTACTGCCACACCCCCTTATTTCGCCAACATTCATCTGAAACCCAGAGAAACTGATAAGTGGTCCACTGGTAGAAACAAATAAGTCAAAAACTGAAAACATCTGCTTACAATGAAAGTCATAATGAAATTAGACGACAATCATATGGATTTGATTACCTTATATGAAAGATGTCTATTGGGGTCAATGTAAACTGTGGGCTCAGACGGGTTTCACCCTACCGGCTTGTACGCTTTGACTCCATATACCCGACAATCAGCGGGGCCATGACTTGTTGCCCCATCGCCATTGATGCTATCCGTATTCACAAAGTCAGCACTATTAAACAAAGGCTTGGTTGCGGCGTTAGTCAATGAAATTATCTGCTTTGCGGGTCTGCCATTCCCACCGCCCAAGGATTTACCTCCCCTTACTGTTCCACTTCTACCTCCCCATACTTTTCCAGAGCCCCTTGTTCGCCCCATGTGTAACTACCCTGTTACAAAGGCATATGGTAATGGAAATAAACTGTTGAGCATAAAATGGTTTTCTGATTTCATGACAAATTATAGATATCTAACATTTTCATCTTCCTTAGGTAGATTTTGCACTCATTTTGGACACAAGGTTCTTGGAGTTACTGAAAAATGCTTTAACTGAAACGACCTTAGGAAGAATACCATTTACAGATAACACAATGACAATATTATCAAACAACTAAACAAGAGAGATATTTCATTACTGCAAGTTGGATTTAATATTATCATGTGGTTTTACATTATGGCCCGACCAAGTGAAAGATCCCTATAATCAATCATGCATAAACACTCAATTTCTTTCAAACCGGATGCTTCACGTGCTCCATTCAAGGTTAGATATATATATATATATATAGATGATAAAAGAAAAATTGGAAATATGAAAAAAAAATTATTAATAATTTGTAAAAGCAACCGAAATGAGGAACAAGGAGATTAAGCCTCATCTGAGGTCCTCTAAAGGAACTTAAACACTTTCACTTAAACCAGTCCTCCCTTCCTCTATTTAATGTAAAGGGAAGAGAAATTCCTCTGCCAAAAGCTAAACTATTTACAGTTAATAACTAGCACCAAAATCGATCAACTTGTATGAAAAGCTGGTTCTCCTGAGTCAATCTATCCGTATAATTTAGTAGAAAACCCGTATCATCTATCACTACTAAACAGATCTTTCACACTGTAATTAACAAAGAAACAATTATCGCACCTGAATCGTCTGCAAATGTAAGGGGGTTGAAAATCTAAAATTCGGAATCTTTGTGCCCTGAACACTAAAGCCCTTAATATATATCTCGTGGGTGAGAATGTGCTGGATTGCATTCATCTGGTACACATTACCATATACTGAGTCCATAGCAACAATATAGTGAGATAAGACACTTGGTAGACAAGAAATATATGGCCATGAACACTTTCAACGCTTAAAACCATCGCCTCTCGCTCTTTCATGCGTATTGGAAAGAGTCCCACATCTCAATGGTCTTCTCTGCCATGATAATGACAGCCAAGAACCAATGCACGCCGTCCATATCATTGATTGGAACAAAAATCTAAGTATGCAAGAAAATTTACAGTCACCACTAACGTACTCATTCATATTTACATGCAATGCAATTGAAATGCACAGTTTTACCTTTTCACAATCGCTAAGCTTGCAGGACTCTTTGAACCCCCATATTTTACTTATAAATCTGGTGGTCTCGAAAAGCATCTTATCAGCTTCTTCTGCCAGACTCAATACCTTCGCTTGTGAAAAATGCAGTTGCCCAATGATTTAATATGTAATAGTGTAATAAACTCAATCAATTTCACAGAAAAATAACTCCTAGGAAAAATTTTGTGCATGTGAATCAACTCACAGAAAAATATGGAGATAAAAAACTACAGAGTGCAATAGCTACAAAAACAATTTGGTCACAATTAATTTCATACAATGTTCGAATAATTTCTTAAAAGTAGAGAGCAGTTGCATCATTACCTGATTGCTCAAGTAGCCGTAAGGTCCTATACCTTTTAGGGCAAACCATGTCATATACTCGCCATCACTCTGTCTTATCACTTCCAAACTGTAGGAAAAAAAATCAAAGAAATAAAATACACAAGTTAGCATTCATAAGTGTTAAGGATTTATGATTCAATGGACTGCTTGCTACCTATCATCAAAATATGGCCGAAAAATGTAGTCCATTATTTTGGCCTCCACGTCTGTAAGACTTAACACACACCTCGCAAATGGACCACATGGCACCACCATATTTCTAGCATCATCAAAATTGAGTTGTTTCCTTCTTCCAACCTCCACTGCAACATATGGAGAACATAACTGTTGCTTTGCCTTCCTCTAATGGGATGCCTAAGTGTTGATAGGGCTACACACACTTTTAGTGCTGTCCCGAAGTACACTCCTCCTACACCTTGTATCTAGGTGATGAATATGTGTCTAGCAAACTCTCGTTAAAGGGGACTTCATTATCATCTGACCACTTATTCACATTTGTGTTGTCCTTGGGCAATCCCAACTTCTTACCCACATTATCCATCACATCTTTTGTTACATCTTCTTTAAGGTTAACCAAGGCTTCAACAACTCTCTCTATATTCTCATTCATGGCCTTTATCTCACCCCTCATTGCCTCCATTTCAATTACATATACCTCTTCTGAACTCTTCATTTTTGCATCCATCGGTAGGTCTTTGTTATCCCCATTCGTAACAATCTTTATATCTTTGCTTGCATACCCACCATGTGCCTTGACATATATAATTAACGGCTCCACCACATCATCAGTTAATGTACATATAGGTGGTATTGAAAAGTCTCGATATCGTCTTCCTATTGTAATTGAATCGCAATAAAACAATTTCAAAAAAAGCATGCAGCCTATGATGCGGGGTCTCGAATTCACAATTCTAGTCCTATTTCCAGTCTTGAAAGCTCGAATCCCCTCCACCAAATAGTTGAACGAGTACTCTGCCCAATCTAAGAGTCTTATGTCTCCCGTATGTCATAGGACGATGCAAGATCCAAAATTGGGGTCTCTTCTAGAACGCGCCCCACGCGCCAAAAAAAGAATGTGTGGTTCTCCTCCCGGCCGGACGCAGCCGATGCCCTTGATGTTGCGCTCCGTGCCGGGAGGATGAGGGCTGCGGTATTTACACTCCGCCTGCTTCGTTTTGGGCCGGGGCGCTCTTAGGCCATCGGGTTCGGTTTGGGGCTTCGGGTTTCTCTCGCATTCCGAGATGCGGTGGTGCCTCGACGTCTCGGTTTTCGACGGTTTGGGACGAGTCCGTGGCTGGGCTGGGGCGGGAAGGCAGGATAGGTGTGACTGGTTCTGGTTGGCGAGGAAGAGGTGGACCCTGGTGCAAGCTTAGAGTTGTGGTTTGGACCCTTGACGGGTCGGCAACGACGGTGAACTTGGTTGTGGTCTTTGACAAGGTTGTCAAGCAGCAGTTGAGTGTCATCGTCGGTATTTCGAGGCGGTATTTGCAGCAGGATGTTGTTGGGGTTGCGTTTCCACTCTCGGGCTCGATCGATTGGTGTGATTGTCCCGGAGTTGGGTGCATCGAAATCTATAGATCGGATCGTCCGATCGGTGCATGCGGCATGGCTTTCCCACCTAGCCGGTGGCTTTTGTGGGTGATGAATCCGTCGTCGTTTGCCTTCGCGGTGTGGGTCTTGCCGGAGCTGGTACGTGGTTGCTAAAGAAAGCCTTGTTTGTTGAACTCTGCCTCTACTTCATCCTGCTTTTGATGGTGCTTTATGTTCTTGCTTACGTTTTCGGTTCTCGGAAAATAAGCCATTATCTGGTCAGTTTTCTCCGTCAAGCCATGTTTTTGGACCAGTCGGTGTGGGTCTGCTTCGACGGTGGCGGTCTGGTGATGGTGGTGCTGGTCCTGTGCTGGTGTTGGTGTGCGTGTCAGTGTGGTATGGGGGCCTGGACTGTTTCTGCTTTCTCGAGACATTCCCTGCGCACTCATTCCATTTTTCTTATTTTATTTGTTATGCTTTTTTTTAACTTTATGTTGTTTTATTATTCGAAGTGTTGCCTACCCTAGTGGGTTTGGAATTGGTGGGTTTTATACCGGTTGTCGCACTCTTTTGTGTGCCTTTTTCTGATATTGGGTGGTGGCATGTAATTATTTATTGGTTGCTACCTCCCAGTGGTAGACTGAAATGTTGGGCCTCCGAAATTTCGTATAGTTTCAGCTGGTTGGATATCGAGAAAATTGTGCTATACACTGTATCGATTAGCCTCTGCGTAGGCTTGTTTGTTTCGATATGCCTTCATTATTTCAAAACAGCTGGAGTAACCTACGGTATACTCTCTGTTATTCGGCACTTGCTTGAATACATGTATTTTGTGGAGACTCTCGCTATAATCTTGAGATGTTCTCCTTGTGCGATTTGTAATATGAGGTTTAGGCATTACGTCCCCCCCTTGTATTCGTTCGTTTCTTTAGTAAAGGTTTGAGGCGGTCGGGGCCTTCTTTGTCAAAAAAAATGTCTCCCGTATGCCTAAAAGGTAACAAATATGATGCAGGCATATAGTAAAGTGACAAAGAGGGGCATAGCAATAACCCAACGGTATACAAGACGAAGGCCACTTTGAAGATGTCATCGGCATCCTTGTGGGTAGAGAAGATATGGATCAACTTACTAAAATATATCTTCTCATTTCCATCATCATCTATTATCACAAAAGTATCAAACAAGTTCTTCATGCAAGCATCATGTAATGACCCTTTCATCTCAATCTTTATATGTCTCTCTTTCGTGTAATCATGGTCTTGCAATCCCATTACATATGAAAAATCAACTGGATCAATCTTTAACTCTCTTCCATGCATCTGAGCTGACGGTTTATTGGGATCAAAGTGTTGAACCATGTAGCAACACAAAGACCTCCTTATCTTTCGGTATCCAATCGCTAGCTAATAGCCAACCAAAGCCCATGTCTCTCACTGCTTCCTTCTGCACAACAGTGCAGTTATCTACAGTAATACAAAAGTGGAGGGGTTGGCAACTTGTGAAGATAAGTTTCTCTGCCCTACTATTGACCACTCCACTAATTTCTTTCCCGGTGCTTCTTGAAGAACTAGGTTGTAGATGCGAATGCTAGAGCTTTTTGGCGGCCTTTATACAAGAATTTTTCAACTTTTCAGAGGCGTCCTTTTGGCTCCATTGAGCTACTGACATGGCATTGCACTAAACAAACGAAAATAAAAATAAAATAAAATAAACACAATAACAAACAAATATTTGTTACATATTGTACATTCACTCAATTGGCTGTAGCAATGTGTGCTAAATGTGCTAGTTGATATTGTCAAGATTTAATCTCTTAGCAAATTTAATCTCTTAGCAAATTTTAAAATGGTAGTAATTACTATAAATTATAACATACAAGAGCTAACATAATTGTGAATGCCATACATAATGACTAAAATATGTGCATTCACTCAATCGACTGGTAACAATATGTGCTATAAGTGCTAGATCATGATGTTGTCAAGATTTTATCTCTTAGAAAATTCTCAAATGGTAGTAATTACTATAAAAAAACCACGTAAGAGCTAACATAATTGTGAATGCATACATAATGATTGAACATGTTACCTGAATTACAATTGTTATATATATATAGAATCATTGAATGGACTCCTCCAAATACAATTGCAGTATAGAAAAGTACGTGGAACTGACCTCTTTATCACCTAGTGTGGGTTGAAGTATGTCTTCCTTCACGAGCTTCCGCTTACCAGATCGCTTTTCACACCTTTTATCTTCCTCCATCAAAAGGTCTTTTGTTCCCCTTCCCTACATCAAGATCATAGGTTCACTTACCATTTCAGTAGAGACTAGATCATTAGCACCACTCCTCTCTTCGTCTCGACAACTACCTCTCCTCTCTTATTTCCTTTGAAATAAAACTCCTTGGTTCTTTGTTTTTTTGGGGTCTCCCTTCTGTGTTTGTTTTGGGTGCTTAATCTTTCATCTGATCTCTAGTTGGAAAATGTCATGTGAGTTGTGAAAGTTGCCATGCACTGTTTCGAACAAAAATAAAATGTTCAGAAAAGCAGTTTTGAACTGTTATCAATGTTGATGTTCAGAAAACACCAAGGGAATAAAAAAAAATTGTAAGCATGTCATGGGACTCTAAAAAAGGGAAAAAAAACCCCCCATTTTTTTATAAAAATATCCCCCCTAATGAACTTTTTTCAATGTTGTTGGAACGTGAACACCCCAAATTGTGGGTGTATTGTTAAACACACCCAAACCCCCGTTATTTTTTAAAAAACCCCAACCCCAAAAAAAACCCCAAAACCCAAACCCCACCCCCAAACCCCAAAACCCAAAAACTAAAACCAAACCCAAAAACAAAAAACCCAAAACTTTAATAAAAAATTAAAAAAAAATTTTTTTTTTAAATAAATACTTTTAATAAATAAATATTTTTCATTTTAATTTTTTATTTTAAATTTTTATATTTAAAAATAAATTTAAAAAAAAAAAATGGTTTATTAATAAAAAAAAAAAAAAGGGAGGGGGGGGGGGGGGAAACCTATTGGTAAAATTATTTCCATTATCAACATCGTTTTGCATTCAATTGTGCCGGTCGACCATGTCATATAGTCGTTTACCAAAAAAGGGGTTCATCCCCTATGACCAAGGCCAAAATTACTATGCCGAACGAGACTCATTTTTTGTACATGTACATGTTACTGCGCTAAAAATATAGTGTTGATCGACTCTACCGCTTTTCATTTTTTATTGTTTGCCTCGCAAAGTCTCTATATGTCTACTATTTTATGTCTAACTTGTTTGTTTGTTGGTTACAAAGAAAACTATATCTTTTAAAACCAACAAGGTGGTGCAAAACTTAATTGACAAATCCAACCGTTGAATTCTATCATTGCGGGAGAAAATACTTATGCCGAAAAACTTAGCCAATTTCATCCCCGTTTAGGCTTCAATTGAATAGGTCAACCACAATGAATTTGTAATATCCTGAAAATTCGTAATTAAATTATGAAATTTTCTCGAAATTAATATTTAAAATTGTTGGATTGTTCTTTTTCTCGAAAAGAGTATTTTGAAAGTATTTCGAAAGAATATAACTCAAAATGTTTTTGTCTTTGAGGGGACAATATGTTGACTTTTTATTCGATTAATTTATCTAAAAAATTTCGTTATGAAAGTTGTGGAACACAAGCGTATTTTTTCTATTTTAGTAAAATACTATAAATAGGGGTTACCATTTCTGAACATTTTTCCACAAATAATTAGAAACCCTTGGACTGCCACATGATTTTGCCCCTACCCAATCTTGTGGACATTATGTTCCTTTTTAGGAACGTACTATAAATAGGGGTTACTAAATCCAGAAAGTTTCCAAAAATAGCAAGAAACCCTTGGACTCCCCGTGATTTTGGCCTACCAATTCTTGTGGAAGTTGTGTTTCCTTTTTTGGAAAGTGCTATAAATAGGGGTTACTAAATCTAGAAAGTTTCCATAAATAGCAAGAAACCCTTGGACTCCCACTTGACCTTTGGTCTACCTGGACCCATCGTATTTTGAAAAAAGGAAGTTGTGTTTCCTTTTTTGGAAAGTACTATGAATAGAGGTTACTAAATCTGGAAAGTTTCCAAAAATAGCAAGGAAACCCTTGGACTCCCACTTGACATTTGGTCTTCCTCAACCCATCGTATTTTGAAAAGTTAATTCGGTGACCCTGTTCAGGAATTTCATTATCTAAATTGATTTTATAGAGCATGGTCGGCAATTGCATTGTTAATAGTAAATTAATTATTCTTGTTCGGTAATTGCATTGAATAATGTCAGCTAAATGAGATAGTTCGGTAATTGCATCTTAGAAAGTGAATTAATAGCGTTTGTTCAGTAATTGCATGTTCTTCGTCCTGAGATCAGTTCAGAATTGCATTTCGTGTTCTTTATTGATAAACTATGCCTTATTCACCATCACTCCAACAAAGTAACTAAAAAACAAGCATTTGTATCCATTCTCATGTATACCTTCAACTTTTACTTAATCATTAGCTGTGGAAATAAACGAATCAAATATACCAAAGCTTATAAAAGGTCCTCCAAAATAATTCTCACAGTCAACAATATGTAATTGCTATTCAAAATATGCAATTGCGTTTTTTATAATTGCAATTGCATTTCATCCTATAGTACCAACCTTCACACGTATGAGATTACCTGTTACAGCCGGTATACAATTGAAAAACAGTAGCATGTGCTGCTCACGTGACCAACCACTCATACAACATAAGATACTGTCTTGCAGGTTAGAATTTTCATTGCTGATAAGGTTCGATGTAAATTGACTTCTTGGAAAGGGCATCAACTATCCCAAGCTGCATGTCTCCAACTCATCTCTTCGGTCATACAAAGTGTATTAATTTATAGTTTTCAAGTTTATGCTTGGCCGCGTGCTTTATTGTTAAAGGTTCAAGGTTGGACTAGGAATTTCTTTTGGACTGGGGACCCTCTAAAGAAGAGTTCTACTCCTAGTCTCTTGGAAGGTTTGTTGTTCCCCAAAGGAGTGTGGTGGTCTTAGTTTGAAGGATTTAATTCTTTTGAACCGTGCTCTTTTGCTAAAAAAACATGCTGGGAAGTGGCGTCTGCTTCTTCTCCTGCTGTTGTTTTCCTTAGAGCTAGATTTCTAAAAACAAGCTTCTCCCCCTTTTCTTACTATCAACGCTCTTCAATCTGGCTGGGTTTGCGGAAATTGTGGCCATTTTTTTCTTCTAGGTTGCGTTCGCTTGTGGGAAATGGGAAGCATATCTTGTTTTGGACAGATAATTGGTTGGGCTCTTCAATCTCTTCTCAGTATAATTTGGGCTCAGAGTTTCTATCTAATCATCATGAGCATGTAAGTGACTTCATCTCCCAGGGCAATTGGGTGCTGCAAGAAAGCTTTGTTACTTTATCCCCTGAGGTTGCAGAATCAATTTTGAAAGTTCCAATCCCGGTTGAAGACTTGCCCGATGAAATCATTTGGCCGGATTCATCTTCGGGTCAGTTGTTGGCAGTCTTTTTCTTTCGCCGCAGGGCCCTACTCTTTCATGGGGTTCTTTGATTTGGCATTTGGGCATTCAACCTCGGAAATCCTTGGCTGCTTGGAAGATTCTTCATGAGCGAATTTTGGTGGACACGGCTTTGCAAAGGCGTGGGGAATCTTTGTGTTCTCGGTGCTCTTTTTGCAATATAGCTGCTAAGTCTTTGTCTCACCTCTTTATGGGCTGTCCTTTCGTCAATGGCATATGGCAGTGGCTTTTCTGCATTTTTAGAGTTCCATGGCAACACAATGTCTCTATCCCGCCTCTCTTCTCTGTTGTTTTTATTGCTAAATTTCCTGTGGCTTTGAAGATTCTCTGGAGGATGGCAGCATGTAATCTCCTATGGTGGACTTGGATGGAAAGAAATAAAATCAGGTTTGATGGTTCTAGCTTTTGCCAATTGCACTTCAAGCAATTCTTTTTCATGTCTTTCTAGGAGTCAACGTCCACTTATTTTTGACCTTCTACTGCCCCCAGAGCGCGGGTATTGCTTTCTTTCTTCTGGTTTTATCTCCTTTGTGTGCCCATGCCCATAATAAGTTCATCCCAGTTGTTTGGAAGCCGCCCCCAATTGGTTGGATAAAAGTTAATACCGATGGCCCTTTTAGCGACACTTCCAGGGTTGGTTTTGGAGGGGTTATAGAGACCATGAGGGTTTATTTTTGGGAGGTTTTACTTCGAAAGTGGTGGTGCCTAGTGCTATTGATGCTGAGATTCTAGCGATTCTTGAGGCCCTATAGGTTGCTTGGGTTTGTCGTTGGACTCACATTTGGTTAGAAACTGATTCGGCATTGGTAGTTCTGTACTTGAAATGTCTCCATTTGGTTCATTAGCAACTGCGTATTCAATGGAAGAACCGTCTATATCTCTCTGGTTTGATGAATTTCCGTATTTCGCATATCTTTCGGGAAGGGAATTCGTTGGCTGATGGTCTTGCTAACTATGGTGCCGATAATGAGGGTTCGGTTTGGTGGCGGACTGTTCCAGGATTTATTGCTTCAAATTATGGTTATGATCTTTGTTCCAGGCCAAATTTTAGACGGGCTTAGTCTGGCTCCCTAGATTTTGGCTCCTTCTATTGTCCTTCTTGTTTTGTTTGCTCCAGTTTTGAGATTTTTGGAGAGGTCTTGGTATGATCCCCCTCTTCTTTGTATTGCTTCCTTGCTTTGTTCTCAAGAAAAAGTAATGAGGTTAAAAAATAAAAAATTTCACATATCACTCGAATTATAAAATTTCAGATATCATGAGTAAAACAGTAAATTACATAATTAATAAATAAATATAAATTCTGTGGAGACCTCACATCCTGATGCCTACTTCTATTTTACTTAGAACTAATTTCTTGTTACTACCTTGAATTTCCGGGGTGTAATTAGTCCTTGCATTTTTAATTTCTTAGAACTAAGTTCAGTCCTCGCATTTTTAATTTCATCAAAATGGTCTCTTGATGGGTGTGGATTTATGCTCTTGCAAAACACCAAATTTCAATGTAGTAGAAGATGGTAAGTACGGATAAGTTAAACGGGGAAGTGCTTTAGTGATGTCTTAAACAATAAACCTAGACTTGTCACTAATCTAGATTTACAACAATGCTAATGAAATATTAAAGGAACTACCACAAGAGTACAAATGAAATAGATATAATTACAAGAAAGTAAAAACTGTAAACAATAATAGAGAAAAAGTTAGGACTCAAGTATCCACCTCTAGTCTTCCTCCTAATTAACCAATACATATATGAAACAAATCCGATTGATGATGATGAAATTTGCCAACTTAAATTGATTGATCATCCTCTTTAAGCCATTGATTTTCCTAAGCAACGAATTATTGATTGGTCGTCCTTTAATTCTTTTCGAACTCAAGGGTTCTAGTTTGGTATCTTGCATGTCACCAACATACCCTCTAGGTTGTTCCTTAAGCAAACATATGCACTATGAAAATCGCCAAACACACAAATCCTAGAACATGGTATATATTGTAGTTATTCATGGTGATTAATTCCAAAAGAACTCATTATCTAAGTTCCCATTGTTACATATCGTAGGCCCAAGACTCGGTCATCTAAATTGACTTATGTAACAATATCAATTGTAGAGTTTAAAATATGGTAGCTAAGCTGTCACACCCCAAATTCGATTATATCGGATTTGAAATGTGATTTACTTATAATTGCGATAGTTAAGTTTTTACCACAATTACAAGTGTTAAAAGTATGGTACATTGAACACTTTATTTAAAAAATATTTTACATAGGTGTTCAGAGTTTAGCAAAAGCCAAATATTACAATAATATTACATAATAAGTCACTCCTTATATTACAAGCAGCTTCACACAGTCACACCAGCTGAAATCATTTATTGGATATTTCACATTTTAGCAAACAAGCGTACAAGCAGCAGCACAAGCAACCAAGTCTTAATTGTCAACTTCATATTCTCCAGCCATATTGATATTATTACCTGCACAATCTATAAGGGTGTGAGCTTTTGGCTCAGTAGGATATTAAATCTCTCATGGTCAAGTACCACAGTTAATTTAAGTGTGCCAACAATATCAGTAAATAAAGTAATAACAATAATATAAATAAATCAGTGTGCGTGATGTGCTTTAAATATAAAGTTTCCTTCACTACCCTTCGTCAATTCGTACTCCGGATCAAACAGACCTCGCACGTTCCATACCATGCATATTCCACTTGGTCCCGAATGACCCTTTGTACGAACCAACGCCCAACCTTCGTCATTCCAGTTTCCAGAGTATCCATACAATATTCATTTCAATGGGTCCGCAACCCGTATTCAATTCAAATCAATGGGCCCGCAGCCCTACCACTTTCACCACAAATCATATACCAAATATTCAGTATCCAATATCGATATCCCGGGATCCTAATTCCACCACCATCATCATTTCCAATTTATTTATTCATGTGCAAGTGTATGCAACGGAAATGAATATATGTTAACACAACATATATAATATCAACAAACATTCCATCATCAAACTATTCATCAATATATATAAGAACAATAATATATATATATGTAAGAACAATAATATATATCTATGTATATATATAAGAACAATAATAAAATTAACTACCAAAATAAGAAAATATTTATAATATTGACTACTCCTAATTTATACACGAAAATTAAATATGATATAGTCCAATCACTGGGAAAACTAGAACCCCTACCTTGGTCTCAACCTAGACTCGTTCGTTCTCTCTTTCTTGTGGCTAGTTCTTAGTCCCAACCCTTCAGTCAAATCACAGAAATGTAAACAAAATCTAGGTTAGATTCTAGAATAGTAAAATACTATGGAGAATGTTGTCTAAAGGAAGGGAACCTACCTATTTCGTTTCTTTTGTTTAACTCGCAGTTCTGTAACCCCTACTCCTTCTGACACCCCCTTTTATAATCGTAACCTTACTTCAGCGCTAGAGACTTTAATATTTCTTTAAGCCAACAAGGTTATCTCCACTCACCCTTTTGAAATAATCAACCGACAATTTGGATCTAATCAAGGCCAAAGAATTTATAAATTATGAAGGAATCTACTTTGTAGATAAGAGTTTCTTTGTTTAATTGTTCAAAACAATCAACAAACCTTCTTTTTCTCTTAAGTGCGCCACTATTGAATCATTACGACAATTTTCTAATAATACTATATATCTATATCTATAAATATATATACTTTCAAAAGCATGGAACTAATTACTCATAATTAACTAGAGGATGAATCTTACCATACCATTAAATGTAAATATTATTTCATATAAATATATATCTATCTATATTTAGGTTATTACACTCTATCCTCCTAAAAAAGAATTTCGGCCCCGAAATTCAACGTACCCGTGTCGCCAAACAATTCAGGATAAGTTTCATGCATTTCGGTTTCTAATTCCCAAGTGAGTTCTTCCACTCCCCCGTGTTGCCACAAAACTTGCACTAAAGGGATCGTCTTTGTGCGCAGGACTTGAGTTTTGTGATCGGTTATCCGAATTGGTCTATCCATGAAAGACAGTTGTTCATCGACGCTCAATTCTCCCCAGTCTAAGATATGTGTTGGGTCTGGTTCATACTTTCGTAGCATTGAGATGTGGAAAATATCATGGATGCTTGATAACTGAGGTGGCAAAGCCAACCTATATGCTACTTTGCCAATTCGCTCCAAAATCTCAAATGGTCCGATGTATCTTGGTGCCAATTTTCCGGTCTTGCCAAATCTCTTTACTCCTTTTCGTGGTGAGACTTTCAGGAACACGTGATCACCATCATGAAATTCTAGTGGCCTTCTTCTCTTATCTGCATAACTCTTTTGTCGACTTTGAGCAGTAAACAAGCGTTGTCTAATGATCTTTATTTTCTCAGTGGTCTCCTGGACTAGATTTGGTCCTATCAAAGCTTCTTCCCCCACTTCTGTCCAGCATAACAGGGATCTACATGGTCTACCATATAGTGCTTCATAAGGTGCCATGCCTATGCTGGATTGATAGCTATTATTGTAGGTGAACTCTGCAAGTGGCAAATGGTCTTCCCAGCTCTTTTGAAAATCTATACTGCATGCTCTCAACATATCCTCCAATATTTGAATGGTTCTTTCTGACTGTCCGTCTGTTTGGGGATGGAATGTTGTGCTTAGGTTTAATTTGCTTCCCAATGCTCGCTGTAAACTTCTCCAAAGATGAGAGGTAAATTTAGAGTCTCTGTCAGACACAATTGAGATAGGAATCCCATGCAACCTGACGATCTCTTTGACATATAACTTGCCAAGTGTTTCAGCTGAATAAGTGGTTTTGATGGGTAAGAAATGAGTGGATTTGGTTAAGCGATCAACTATGACCCATACTGCATCTCGTCCGGTTGAAGATCGTTGTAAACCAGTTACAAAATCCATGGTGATATGGTCCCATTTCCATTCAGCTACAGGAAGTGGTTGAAGCATTCCGGCTGGTTTCTGGTGCTCAGCTTTCACTTGTTGGCAGGTTAGACATCTAGCAACAAATGTCGCTATATCTTTCTTCATGCCCTTCCACCAATATTGTCTGCGAAGATCATGATACATTCTTGTACTTCCAGGATGAATCGTATAAGTGGAAGAATGTGCTTCGCGAAGAACTTCGTTTCGTAATTCTAGATTTTCAGGTACAAAAATTCTTCCCAAATATCGGAGTCCTCCATCTTTGTGATGAGTCCATCCTTCAATTTCACTTTCTTCTGCAATCTTGTTCTTTATTGATTTAGACATTTTACCATTTTGTTGCTCTTCAATGATCTTCTCCATTAAAATAGGTCGTGCGATCAAGTTGCAAAGGTAAGCACTTCCCTCCAGTTCGTCTAATTGTAAGTCGTATTCTTGAATCGACTTGGCCATCTTCCATCTTTGAATTCGCAAGCCTGCCACAAGTTGTTGTGGTTTCCTGCTTAAGGCACCAGCCACCATGTTAGCCTTTCCTGGGTGGTAATGTAGTCCAAAATCATAGTCTTCCAAGTACTCCATCCATCTTCGTTGTCTCATGTTTAGCTCCTTTTGGGTAAAGAGATACTTTAAGCTTTTATGGTCGGAATAGAGTTCAAACCGCTCGCCATATAGATAGTGTAACGCCCCAAATTGCACCTCTTCAATTTAAGCACGCTACAGTGCCGCGAATCCTTAAAAATACAAGCTAACGTGTTAACTTATACTTTAAAGAAACGCAAGGCATTTTGAGAATTAAATCAGAACGCAAGTACGGAACGTATTTAATTTGAATAGAGGTGAATTAATTGGAAATCGTAAAACAATAGAAATCCAATTTTATCAAATTAAATAAACGGATCGAAGGTTAAATTCGTGAATGAGTTTCACAAGGTAAAGCACAATATTGACCATGAACAATCTAATTGGTCAATAGGTTCCGAAATGAATAAAATGATACAATGAAAAAGAATAGATAAATTTGAAACCTTATATTCGATAAACGAATATTCGATTGTAAGAAGTTTGCACATCCAGCGTCATCCGTCGTTGTCCCGTTTCCAGTACACAGTACCTGCATCCAAAACTATAGTAGGGGTGAGCTTTCGTCCTCGCTGCTCAGTAGGGGAGTTCACCCCGGCTAGGTTTGAAAACCATTAAATACATTTTATGGGGCTAGCCAGTATGTAAAAATGTATTAAGGAAGACAATAAATCATTTCTCAATAATAATCCATGAGAAATTAAATAAATAAACACACCCGGGTGAAAGTCAAACCTGATGACCGAATTATCCAACCAACTACATCCTTACCGAAGATTTAAAATCTTCAACAACTGGTAAGAAGTAGCAAGAGTGTCCATTTATACTATACCGCCTAGAACTAGTGTCACACCTCAAAGGATGTCAGACACTGTTCCGTTCGTACAGCCCCTCCGGAGGTTTAGGGGATCGAAACCTAAGGAAGTCGCTATGCTCCACTCACTCTCGTGTCATCACAAATAAATCAAAGATAATTGAAACACACGCATGGCATATGAAATCATTTAAATCCATAATGAAATAATTATAGCCATGCAAATTGCATTTATCAAATATACGGGAAAAACTCTAACCGAGAGAGTCCCATGTCCCCTACCCGGAACATCGAGCTTATCCTCGCTCGTCATATCGTGCCAACACCATTACCACCACAAATCACATCTCGGGCTAACCGGAGTCCCTAGTCCGACAAGTAACAATATTCGATTGTCATTATAACATTCTGAATTCTAATAACACTCAACCAACCATTCCAAGTACATCTTTATACCTCGTGTCAAGTATTCGATTCCACAATCGATACGAGGAACACAATTCAACGAGTTTCGACGGAAACTCAATAGCTTAACTTCTGTCCCCGATTACCAAAGAAGTACCACAACCTCTCGGTTCAACTTCCAAGATTCCTATATTTCGAATTCAAACCAATAAATCATAATTAGGCCGGAAAAGTACCAAAATTGGCCGGAATACCATTGATCACGGTGGTTCACGGTGGTACAACAATACCCAAAATACCAAATCTCCAAAACTCAACCAAAAGTGAAATCTAAAGCTACAAACGTGTAGAGCTTGATGAGAGGATCAAGATTGATACCTCAATCGAAGCTAACGGTGGCCGGAGTCGCCGGAATTCGAAGAAATCCGTCGGAGCAGTAGGATGTTCTTCTCTTCGATTCTCTCTCCACAAGCAATTATTTTGGAAGCTGAGGCCATGGATGAACTCGCCTCGTCGAGAGGAAGCTAAAGGTACCGGTCTTGTCCGCCTTCGTGGCCGGAATCGGAAAACCCGATCGGCGCTGCCCAAGCTTCTCTCCGCCGTTTCTCTTTCCACCGGCGTCGCCGTGACAAGCTGCAACCACCCGGAGACTCGCCGTGTCGAGACGAACACAACGGGATACGTGCGCCGCCGTTAGGTGGCCGGAATAGAAGGTCGGCGTCGGAGCAGACGGTGAGGAAAACGGGTCCGTTGCGGGTCTGTTCTGGGCTTCCAAACCGATCCAACCTTTAAATCAAATCTAACGGTCCAGATTTGATCATGATTAGATCAACGGCTGAGATTAAACCGCTTCAATTTACTTAATCGCTAAACTTCCGAAAATCAAAACAAATAGCTCGGGTATCCGAAAAATACTCCGAAAATTCTCACGAGCTCGTCGTGACGTGTACTTCATTCTCGAGTCTTCAAATCGAAGTTACGACAAAAAGATAATTTCCGAAGAATTCTCGAAACCATTTAAATATTACCGTGATTAGGAATTTAATCTCGATTAATATCCAAATTAATCCTTTAATATTTCCGGGCTCTCACATTCCACCCCCCTTAAAGAAAATTTCGTCCCCGAAATTTCCACGTATGAACAACACTTTCAATCGTCGGACTCCAGTTACCCATTTACGAATCTATTCATAATTGGTGGTGTTGCTTAACACAATCTGATCCTTTTCAAAGGATACAACAAGCTATCAGGCAGATCAATCATTCAAAACATATCTCATATAGATGAGATTCAACAATCCCAATGGTCTGAGACATTGCCCCAATTTGGAATTAATCATCCTCAATGGTTACTAACCTTGTGATGCCATTAGTCCAGTGACTAATATCTAAATTTACACAAGTCACCAAATTCAATTCATGGGCATGCTCACATAACCATCGTAAAAATTCTGCCTATTTAAAATATCACAACTTGTGGTCTCACTTACCACGTACTTCACACTCTATTTATCCCAAAAATATACCTTGCTCAAAAGTAAATTAATCATTGGGAAATGAGAGTACAATAACCAAATATATCAATTCAATCTATTCATTAATCAGACTGAATCAATAACACAATGTAAGTATTCTCATCGGCACAACGAATTATGTGCCCACAACACGTGTGTCACAATCGTTAAGTGACAACGCACACATTCAAATTTATGAGATTTACTCACAATCACAAAATTCTACACTTCGGAAGCACATTTCAATTTCCGACTATCGTAACAAAAACTCGAACCCAATTGAAGCATCTTCGACGAAGATTACGAATCATATATGGGTTCACCAGATCATCACCACAGTATCCAATTACTAGGGTTAAGCTAACTTATCAACCTTAACCATAGATGAACATATCAAAACTGTGGATCTCTTCAAAAACATCAAATGGAGGTTCTATGGCAATTCCCTGCATATCCGAACAAAAGAATACATTCCTTTGTTGATATGTGCATTCAATAATTAACGAACATTCTCTCTCGTTATACGTTAGGGGAATCCGCTGCGGTCGGGCCCTAACTCGAGCGAACTGTTGTAATCAAATGAATACACTTAACAACCTTTCTTCAAATTCTCGACTTATCGTAGAGATCAGTCTTTCACTTCTCTGAGAGCATTCTTCCATACCTCGCCTCTTTTGTCGAAATAACATTCAACAAAACCATTTGAGAATTAAATTCTCTTTCCGTAAGACGCGACGAAATTCGAGAATCTCCAACTACTGTTGGCTCCTCGAGAGTTCTACGTAGCAACAAACTACCAATTAGTTTGCAGGTGTCAAAGAAATCCTTTACACTTCATCTTTTCAGCGAATTGCAATTCAAAGTCTATAATGTCTTTACTTGCAACAACAAGCTTGTAATGTAGTCTTAGTTCCACGAGCTGATGATCAAACAACCGTTGCAAGCAACGTTCACCACACACATACTACTTAATGTCCAACATTGCAGTCAAACCCTTTGTCTTCCCTTGCGTCACATTCTTGATCAATAGCCAAATAAAATCCAAATCTTATTCTTCCTGTTACTTGTTCTTCCTTGTACTACTGATGCAAGCATCCTTAACAAATACAAAAGTGTGCAAATTATTCTTCCAAGCATAAGCTTACTTTCAAATAACAAGTGTTGCACACAACTTAAAGTAAAACCATATTGAAAATCATCTTCTTTACATTTCCGATAAAAGGAAAACACAATTGGACCAATTTATAGTCTAATGTCAAAACTTATGCCTTAACCAAATTCTCAACTGAAAGGAATTCAAACCACACTAAACTTTGTCAAACATAAATCAGGACATGAACTATGTCTGTTCTGGTTTGCTAACTTGGATGTTATGATCTCAGGGTCTCCTTTAGGCTTTCTGGGTTCGAATTAGAATCAAATACACCCAATGCCAAAGTCGTTAGAATCCCAAAGTCTTGCTAATTTCCCTTGCATATAGTACTAATCCTTGCTTTCCTCATAGCGCTCTTGGTGACATTTAAAGTCCTCAACCAAACGTAGCCAACATAAGTGACTTAGCCGTATAGTGAAAATATTTATCGTGTCACCATGCCAATCGCCCATTTGAGCACAAATGTCAAGACAAGACTTTTAATGTGGCGTTCCATAAGCTCTTCTCCGATTGCGATTCTCGCAGCTTTATATTGCTCCCATCGAATTTACTCAAAATTCACTGATAAGTGACGTATCGTCAAATTCCTTGGCTTTACACTACTAAAGCTAACAGTACGAGATGAAACTGATTCTTTCCATACTCAATAAACAGATGTAACCAAAAGTCGAATATCCCACGACTTACCTTCGATGGAATCGTAAATCTATAACCAACATTTAGAACAAGAGTAAGGTTGTTACAACTTCACCGAAGCATTCTTCACGCTTGAAGAAAATACTTGCACAATTCTCGAATCAAATTGTGAAGAATTCCATAAGCAATAGTAAATAGATCCAAGTATACATAACCAACGCAAGTGAATTAACAATGCATTAGTTAAATACGAAGACCGTCAACACCTAAGTGTCGAACCATGAAAGAAAATCATAAGTCATGCCAAAACGAAATGACGTGACATGGATCATAGAAATCACCTTAAGATATATGGTGCACGTAAAATAGAACGAAGACTAATGTAATATTTCTCTCTCTCCTTTTGTAGTTTCCGTTTTCACCGCATCTTGAATTTCCCAATAAACCATCTCAAATTGGAAGGTATATTGATGCACAAGCAACTCCTTTTGCTTAAAGTCAAAACAAATACTAGTGGCTCATGTCTAGTCCCGTGGACGAAGGAAATCAAAAGTCTACTTACCCACAACATACACATTGAGGAGCCTTCCTCAAACGACATCTCAACTTTGAATTTCAGAACAAATGTTCAGAAAACAAAGCATATGGAACATGCATACTTCACCAATTAAGAAGTCACAACAACTTTCACAATTTAATCTCAATACCACACCTTCACACTTAAAGGAAACATTCACGTATCTCAGACATAACAATAATGGACAATTCCATAAGCATTACCAAGAATATCCAAATAAACACTTCCAGGGATTCAAAGTTATCGTTCACATACCTGTACTTTCTTTTCCTTTCTTGTCACATACTGGCCCATTGAACTTTGCCGTGGTCTGTGCACTGTGGAAGAGCTTTGGATGGCAAAAGACTCACTCAATTCCAAAGAATTAAAGTACCAACAAATAATCATTGGACTTAATATGAAATGAATCACAATAACCAAGTCCAACAACGAACAATCAGTTGAACCGGACACACCCATGAACCAATAAAAATTAAAAGTGCGTCCAAATAATGAATTCAATGCTCAAGTGCTCAACAAGCAAAGCAACAAGTCACAAGTACGAAGCCAACAACAAAGTTGTTCAAAAGAATATGACTTTGAACTTCTGAAGAGACAAATACGACTTTAACAAAGTCAAGGTCAAGAGAACGAGGTCAATAGAGAGTAACCAACAAGGAATTATCTTGACCACATAAGGAAATGACTTCCGAATCAACTGAATGATACATCAAATTTCCAAATGGAACATAAGATGCAAAGAAACTCAACATGAATTCAAGTAATGCTCTGATACCACTTTCTGTAACGCCCCAAATTGCACCTCTTCAATTTAAGCACGCTACAGTGCCGCGAATCCTTAAAAATACAAGCTAACGTGTTAACTTATACTTTAAAGAAACGCAAGGCATTTTGAGAATTAAATCAGAACGCAAGTACGGAACGTATTTAATTTGAATAGAGGTGAATTAATTGGAAATCGTAAAACAATAGAAATCCAATTTTATCAAATTAAATAAACGGATCGAAGGTTAAATTCGTGAATGAGTTTCACAAGGTAAAGCACAATATTGACCATGAACAATCTAATTGGTCAATAGGTTCCGAAATGAATAAAATGATACAATGAAAAAGAATAGATAAATTTGAAACCTTATATTCGATAAACGAATATTCGATTGTAAGAAGTTTGCACATCCAGCGTCATCCGTCGTTGTCCCGTTTCCAGTACACAGTACCTGCATCCAAAACTATAGTAGGGGTGAGCTTTCGTCCTCGCTGCTCAGTAGGGGAGTTCACCCCGGCTAGGTTTGAAAACCATTAAATACATTTTATGGGGCTAGCCAGTATGTAAAAATGTATTAAGGAAGACAATAAATCATTTCTCAATAATAATCCATGAGAAATTAAATAAATAAACACACCCGGGTGAAAGTCAAACCTGATGACCGAATTATCCAACCAACTACATCCTTACCGAAGATTTAAAATCTTCAACAACTGGTAAGAAGTAGCAAGAGTGTCCATTTATACTATACCGCCTAGAACTAGTGTCACACCTCAAAGGATGTCAGACACTGTTCCGTTCGTACAGCCCCTCCGGAGGTTTAGGGGATCGAAACCTAAGGAAGTCGCTATGCTCCACTCACTCTCAGGTCATCACAAATAAATCAAAGATAATTGAAACACACGCATGGCATATGAAATCATTTAAATCCATAATGAAATAATTATAGCCATGCAAATTGCATTTATCAAATATACGGGAAAAACTCTAACCGAGAGAGTCCCATGTCCCCTACCTGGAACATCAGAGCTTATCCTCGCTCGTCATATCAGGCCAACACCATTACCACCACAAATCACATCTCGGGCTAACTGGAGTCCCTAGTCCGACAGTAACAATATTCGATTGTCATTATAACATTCTGAATTCTAATAACACTCAACCAACCATTCCAAGTACATCTTTATACCTGTGTCAAGTATTCGATTCCACAATCGATACGAGGAACACAATTCAACAGAGTTTCGACGGAAACTCAATAGCTTAACTTCTGTCCCCGATTACCAACAGAAGTACCACAACCTCTGGTTCAACTTCCAAGATTCCTATATTTCGAATTCAAACCAATAAATCATAATTAGGCCGGAAAAGTACCAAAATTGGCCGGAATACCATTGATCACGGTGGTTCACGGTGGTACAACAATACCCAAAATACCAAATCTCCAAAACTCAACCAAAAGTGAAATCTAAAGCTACAAACGTGTAGAGCTTGATGAGAGGATCAAGATTGATACCTCAATCGAAGCTAACGGTGGCCGGAGTCGCCGGAATTCGAAGAAATCCGTCGGAGCAGTAGGATGTTCTTCTCTTCGATTCTCTCTCCACAAGCAATTATTTTGGAAGCTGAGGCCATGGATGAACTCGCCTCGTCGAGAGGAAGCTAAAGGTACCGGTCTTGTCCGCCGTCGTGGCCGGAATCGGAAAACCCGATCGGCGCTGCCCAAGCTTCTCTCCGCCGTTTCTCTTTCCACCGGCGTCGCCGTGACAAGCTGCAACCACCCGGAGACTCGCCGTGTCGAGACGAACACAACGGGATACGTGCGCCGCCGTTAGGTGGCCGGAATAGAAGGTCGGCGTCGGAGCAGACGGTGAGGAAAACGGGTCCGTTGCGGGTCTGTTCTGGGCTTCCAAACCGATCCAACCTTTAAATCAAATCTAACGGTCCAGATTTGATCATGATTAGATCAACGGCTGAGATTAAACCGCTTCAATTTACTTAATCGCTAAACTTCCGAAAATCAAAACAAATAGCTCGGGTATCCGAAAAATACTCCGAAAATTCTCACGAGCTCGTCGTGACGTGTACTTCATTCTCGAGTCTTCAAATCGAAGTTACGACAAAAAGATAATTTCCGAAGAATTCTCGAAACCATTTAAATATTACCGTGATTAGGAATTTAATCTCGATTAATATCCAAATTAATCCTTTAATATTTCCGGGCTCTCACAGATAGTGTCTCCACAACTTCAGGGCATGGATGATAGCTGCTAGCTCCAGGTCATGTGTAGGGTAATTCTTCTCATGTGTCTTCAATTGGCGGGATGCGTAAGCAAGAACTTTTTCAGACTGCATTAGAACACCTCCGAGACCTTGTAGTGAAGCATCTGTATATATCACATAGCCTGCACCTCGCTCAGGAATTATGAGTACAGGTGAAGTGGTCAATCGAGTCTTCATTTCTTGAAATGATTCTTCGCATCCGTCGTCCCATTCAAACTTCACTCCTTTGCGTGTCAGCTTAGTCATTGGTCCTGCTAACTTAGAGAAGTCTTTTATAAATCTTCTGTAATAGCCTGCTAACCCAAGAAAACTGCGTATCTCTGTGATATTCTTTGGTTGCTTCCAATTTAGTACCGCCTCTACTTTAGAAGGATCCACCGCGATACCTTCTTTGGAAATTACATGTCCTAAAAATTTTACTTCAGTTAGCCAAAACTCACATTTGTTGAACTTTGCATACAATTTGTGTTCTCGCAGTGTTTGCAAAATGATGTGTAGATGTTGTTCATGCTCTTCCTGGGTTGAGGAATAGATGAGGATATCGTCTATGAAGACTATTACAAATTGGTCTAAATATGGCCGAAAGACTCTATTCATCAGGTCCATGAATGCTGCTGGAGCATTGGTCAAACCAAAAGGCATAACCAAAAACTCATAGTGTCCATATCGGGTCCGGAAAGCTGTCTTCAGTATATCAGCATCCTTGATTCGGAGTTGATGATACCCAGAACGAAGGTCTATCTTCGAAAAGAAAGTTGAACCTCTTAATTGATCAAATAAATCATCAATTCTAGGTAATGGGTATTTGTTCTTTATGGTCACCTTATTCAGTTGACGATAATCAATACACATTCTCATCGATCCATCTTTCTTCTTCACAAAGAGTGCTGGTGCTCCCCACGGTGACGCGCTTGGACGTATGAAACCTTTGTCTTGTAACTCCTGGAGTTGGGTTTTGAGCTCCTTTAATTCTGCTGGAGCCATCCGACGAGCAGGTATAGATATAGGTTTGGTTCCTGAACACACGTCGATGGTAAATTCCACCGCCCTGTGTGGGGGTAATCCAGGCAAGTCTTCAGGGAATACATCCCTATATTCACTTACGACTTGTAAGAACTCAATCCGTGGACTATCAGATTTCTCGATTCTCAAGTTAGAGAATAAGTTTATATAGTCATGATTTCTTGCCTTGAGGTTTATCCTGGGAAGATGACAATTTCTATTCCCATAGAATCTAAGCGTTACTCCTTCAGGTGTCTGTATGATTATCAGCTTCTTTCCATAATCAATTACAGCTTTGTACTGGGTGTGCCAGTCCATGCCGAGGATGACATCATATTCTAACATATCCATTATCATCAAATCAAAAATGATCTGGTGATTAGATACTTCTATGGTGCATGCCCTACATATCTTGTCTACCTTTCTAACACTTCCCAAGGGAGATCCTATCTTTATTGGGGACTTCATAAATTCAAATCCTAAGCCAAGGATGGATGCAAAAGTTTTTGATATGAAGGAGTGAGAAGCTCCAGAATCAAATAAAATTTTCGCCCAAGAGTTAAATACTAAGAATGTACCTTCCACCATTTCTGGTTCGGCGAAGTTCTCCTTTTGTCCAATAGCATAAACTCTTCCTTGAACAAGTTGTTCAGGTCACCTTGCACCTGGTACTGGTTTAGGTCCGCTATATGATTGTTGTGGGCGTTTTGGTGGTTGTCCCACTGGTGCTCTCCATGGGTTTTGTTGCGGTGGGTTTGGAGCACGAAATTGTGGCTGCGACGCTCGTGGAGCTTGATTCATCTGTGTTCGTGGGCAAAATGTTTGGATGTGTCCCTCTTGACCGCACAGATAACAAGTTGGTGGCCTTGAGATCCTGCCGCTTGACGTTTGTTGGTACGATGGTTGTTGAGGAGGTCCGAACTTCTGACGCTTGTTGTTCTGTCCCCTGTTGAAAGGCTTGGGACTCCAAATCTTTTTAACTCCAGGAGCACTCCTTTCAGCTATAAGTGCTCGTTCTACTACGTCAGCATATCATGTTAGCTTAAGGATTGATATTTTGTCCTTAATCTCAGGACGTAAACCATCCCCAAACCGTTTGGCTTTGGTGGCATCATCTGGTATCATGTGAGATGCAAATCGGGACAGTTCTTCAAACTTAGACTGGTATTCGCCAACAGTCAGGTCTCGTTGAAGCAGGTATATGAATTCTCTAACCTTCGCCTCCTTCATGACGCTGGGAAAATATTTTTCCAGAAAAATTCTTTCAAATACTTCCCAGTTCATGTTCACTGTTTCTTGCATGCCTTCAACTGATTCCCCCCAGTGATACGCCTGTCCTTCCAAGTAAGTACTAGCAATCATGACCCTCAGGTTCTCAGGTACCTTATGATTGTTCATCTTCCTCTTCATTTGGCGTAGCCACTCTTCTGCCATTATTGGGTCAGGTAGTCCTTTGAAGATCGGGGGTTTGGTCTTGCGAAAATCTCCCTGAATTCTCATGACTTTTTCACTCTCCTCCTCCGTACGGTGATTGCCTTCCCGGATTGCATTTGCCATTTCAAGGATAGCGGCAACGACCACATCATTGCCGTTTTCATTATGATTTTGTTGTTCCGGTATCCCAGCCATCTTTTAAACAAATAATTCTTTAGTTAAACTCAAAATTTCTATCTTAATTATCTAATCATAAATATAGTATATGTATATATATATCAACGTAGTACTAGTCAAATATTTAAAGAGAATACATTATCCAAATATTATTATTTATACATCCAACAATGCCAAACATAAACACACAAAGTTATCAACAAAATACTCTGATAAGGTGATGTGTCCTGCTCACACTACCCAATAACTTAATCCTATAATTTCACTACTGCACCCCACATTGGTCCTTATTACAAAAGCCTTTACAAAAGCCTGTACAATAATATTTACTTGACTATACTAGGAACACTATTTTGTATATTATATATACACACATACTACAATTCAAATACTAAACTACTGGTGGAGGTGGGGTATTTGGTCCATTTTCATTATGAATAAGTTCAGTCGGACTTTCACGTGGAAACACTGCAGCATGTTCTACATCAAACTGTAGTACTACCCCTTCTCCTTGTATCTCGTTGTTAACTATATTAACTAAGTACTCAAAATATCCATCATTAAGGTACATTTCTTGAAGCCTTGTCACTGTTTGATTTTCAGTGTACACTTTGTAACCAACAATTTGTCTTAGCTGTATTGGGTTGACATTGTGAGTAAATGCGACCTGCCTAATGTAATTATATAGACGCAATCTGGCATCTTGCTCGATTTGTTCATAATAGGCTGGTGGGTTAAGGAGAAATATCCCTTCTGGAACTAATTCGTAACCACCCCATTCGTCATTCCCTTGTATTGGATTCATTGAGGAATTCTGTCAATAGTTAGCAACTATAATTAAACAACAAATTTCAAATTGACTAACAAATTTCAGACTCTGGTCATGCTACACATGTATTGATAATAGACTTCTAAACAACAAATATAAATTTTTTTTTTCAGTACACAAGACCCAAGCAATAAATTTAAACTACTTAATAATTAACTTTAATTAGCTTGAACTTCTCTAGAGATCGCAAAATGGTTGGAAAACTATAAAACAATGCTAATGTATTAATAATATTAATTTAAGATCAAACATTTTGCTTTGAGCTACAAGAACAAAGAAAATTAAACGATCATAATCAACAAGTACACAGGTTTTTTTTTTTTTTGCAGTACTCATCTTATCATATAAATATAAATATATGTACATGAGCCTACTACTACTTTTAACTTTGAACACATAATAGACTCATGAAAGCTATCCGGCTTGTTCAACTTGCTATATATATATATATATATCATAATTATACATGATCATAAGGTTTAGTGGCATACTATAATTACTATCCACAATTTTTTTTTCTCATGCGTACCTTACCAACTAAAGTATCTATATATATATTTATCAAACACTAATCTTTAAGCATAAAATATATTTGTACACATCAAATGATACCATAGTATAGGTATATATACTAGGGATGCACAAACATATATATATATATAATGCATATCAAAAGATTATTATGATTACAACTAGGTTATATTTATATTATATATCAAAAGATCATTATGATATATAGATCAATGATGCCTAAACGTGTTACACACACATATAACATGTCACGATTATAGACTAATCATGCTTCCACACACCAAATTCATTTCAATTACAGGTTGTTATTTTTATTTTTTTTACCAACTGCTCTGATACCAACTTGTCACACCCCAAATTCGATTATATCGGATTTGAAATGTGATTTACTTATAATTGCGATAGTTAAGTTTTTACCACAATTACAAGTGTTAAAAGTATGGTACATTGAACACTTTATTTAATAAATATTTTACATAGGTGTTCAGAGTTTAGCATAAGCCAAATATTACAATAATATTACATAATAAGTCACTCCTTATATTACAAGCAGCTTCACACAGTCACACCAGCTGAAATCATTTATTGGATATTTCACATTTTAGCAAACAAGCGTACAAGCAGCAGCACAAGCAACCAAGTCTTAATTGTCAACTTCATATTCTCCAGCCATATTGATATTATTACCTGCACAATCTATAAGGGTGTGAGCTTTTGGCTCAGTAGGGTATTAAATCCCTCATGGTCAAGTACCACAGTTAATTTAAGTGTGCCAACAATATCAGTAAATAAAGTAATAACAATAATATAAATAAATCAGTGTGCGTGATGTGCTTTAAATATAAAGTTTCCTTCACTACCCTTCGTCAATTCGTACTCCGGATCAAACAGACCTCGCACGTCCCATACCATGCATATTCCACTTGGTCCCGAATGACCCTTTGTACGAACCAACGCCCAATCTTCGTCATTCCAGTTTCCAGAGTATCCATACAATATTCATTTCAATGGGTCCGCAACCCGTATTCAATTCAAATCAATGGGCTCGTAGCCCTACCACTTTCACCACAAATCATATACCAAATATTCAGTATCCAATATCGATATCCCGGGATCCTAATTCCACCACCATCATCATTTCCAATTTCTTTATTCATGTGCAAGTGTATGCAACGGAAATGAATAATATGTTAACACAACATATATAATATCAACAAACATTCCATCATCAAACTATTCATCAATATATATAAGAACAATAATATATATCTATGTATATATATAAGAACAATAATAAAATTAACTACCAAAATAAGAAAATATTTATAATATTGACTACTCCTAATTTATACACGAAAATTAAATATGATATAGTCCAATCAATAGGAAAACTAGAACCCCTACCTTGGTCTCAACCTAGACTCGTTCGTTCTCTCTTTCTTGTGGCTAGTTCTTAGTCCCAACCCTTCAGTCAAATCACAGAAATGTAAACAAAATCTAGGTTAGATTCTAGAATAGTAAAATACTATGGAGAATGTTGTCTAAAGGAAGGGAACCTACCTATTTCGTTTCTTTTCTTTAACTCGCAGTTCTATAACCCCTACTCCTTCTGACACCCCCCTTTTATAATCGTAACCTTACTTCAGCGCTAGAGACTTTAATATTTCTTTAAGCCAACAAGGTTATCTCCACTCACCCTTTTGAAATAATCAACCGACAATTTGGATCTAATCAAGGCCAAAGAATTTATAAATTATGAAGGAATCTACTTTGTAGATAAGAGTTTCTTTGTTTAATTGTTCAAAACAATCAACAAACCTTCTTTTTCTCTTAAGTGCGCCACTATTGAATCATTACGGCAATTTTCTAATAATACTATATATCTATATCTATAAATATATATACTTTCAAAAGCATGGAACTAATTACTCATAATTAACTAGAGGATGAATCTTACCATACCATTAAATGTAAATATTATTTCATATAAATATATATCTATCTATATTTAGGTTATTACATAAGCATAAAATAAACTAGACAAGATTGGAAAGTAAATAGAAATTAACTACTCATCATCAACAACCATCAATGGATCAAACATGCATAGATTAATTAGAATTCATGACTAGGGCTTCAACTGAAGCCCCTAAAGAAATTTAGCTACAAATGAAATACATGAAGAAAGAAGAAGAGAGGGAGAAGAAGAAGAAGAAGAAGAAGAAGAGAATATCAGATGTTCTCTTGGTGTGTCTTGAATGAAAGAAATCTTGTCCTTATATAGCCTCTTGGAAATGAGAAATATGTCATGGCATAAGTCATATTTCACATCCAAAACTTGAAATGGCAAATGACTAAGCTTCCCTTTGCTCTTAGTGCAGCATTTACTCATGAGTGAAGTTACTATAGCTTGTCTTAGAGTGGTAGTGGTGGTGTCATATCTTCATCATGATCATGACAAGCTTGGCACCAAGTTTCACCTCTACCTAACTTGGGTAAACTTCAAATGACTTCATCTCCACAAAGTTACATTGATCATGTACATCAGCCCATGAAGATGTTCTTTGGGCTGGTCTTGTGTCTTGTGAAGGATGCATGAGTAATTCAAACCCGACAAGCTCATCATTTGTTCTTAGGAATTTTGCTCTAGCTTGACCTTTCCCCCTTGTGAAAGGCATATCTCCGCAGATACGTATCATAATTGAGTGATTCCAGTTGCATTTGAAACTAGACTCACAGGCTTGATCTGGAGAACTTGAAACACAACCAAGTAGGTCTGGAACATTTTATAAAAGTAATCAAAGTTCAGTTCCAGAACGTCCGTGCAACACCGAGTATTACTCACTTGAGACAGAATGTAGGGAGATCCAACGCTCTGAACATGATGTAATTTAAATTGAGAATACTAGACACATAGAGGTATTGTGGCTATAAATTACACATGAAACCAACGGATAGATGCGAGGAAATGGGCCTCCCAAGTCAACTAATCTGCCCAGGTAGAAGGCTGAGTTTTTATCCGAAAATCTTTTGTGCAATTTATTCTCTTTCCATCTCCTAGTCTTGCATGGAATGTCTTCTTTCATCCATTTTATTCACTTTTATTCCAAAACACCTATAAACATGAAAACAACATAAATAGAGCGAATAACAACTAACTAACAAAGTAAATATAAGGAATTCGATAAAAATAAGTATACGATTATACTCCTTATCATCCATGAATTTTCAATTGTTACCCAATAGGTTCCTCCGTCAAAATTTCTTCCAATTGAGACGTTAAATGCTGACGTGGTGTCACGCCCCTAAATCCGAGACCAATATTGCATCATTGATATAACCTAAAATCATATATGTTCGATCGACATATCATAATATCAATATATCACAAGTAGATATTAGTTATCTCAAACACTATATGCACCTTAGCATATTACAAATATGTATTGATTATCTCCATGCTAAACAATATACGCAACTTAGCATGTTACCATCGAAGTTCATAAATCAAATAATAAGAGTTAGAGAAAACCCCAAATCAAGTGAATTTATAGATTTACTGGTCTCACACAAAAATAAATCCTGTAATGTAACAGGATAAGCCGCAGCATACCGGGGTCCGAAATACCCAAGCATGTACACCCGAGGGTCGATTTCTCGTTCCCTAGAGGTATAATAGTGCACTATCTGAGGGACATGAGCCCATAGCTAATCACCCAAAATAAACCCTTGTGATTCCAGTATTTCACTTAGACCAAGTAGTACTATGACTTGGTACAAAAATCTCCAAAACAAAGAATTCTAATTATTAATATAGAATTAGAGACTAAATTAAAAGCCTATAATAAAACTTATAGATTAACTTATAAGTCTATAACAAAGCTTTATACAAAATAACCAACCATTATTTCACTCCTAATAATATATTCTTCCATACATGTTAATATATATACATGTATAATACTAAGTTGATATGCTCACTTTAATAAATAAAATCATGCACCAATATGAGATTAATAGATAATCATGTGCAAGTAAAATACATTCAAAAGAGAAGCATATGTAAAACAAGATATACATATGTTCATAAACATAAAACATAAGTAATTGAACTTATTATGTATTAAGCAAGATCATATTCTTTAGTAAATAAGCATAAACATATATATTACAATAATAAGTAGAAACATATGTAATTCAAGATAAACATATGTAAAACACAAGTAATTTAATAAGAATATAATTTATAGCAAATAATCATAAACTTATGTAGAACAATATATATGTATGTATATAAATATAAAACATAAGTATAACAATAGAATATAATAGCATGTATAACTATAAATAAAATACAAGTATTAAAGAAATTAGTTATGATATAATAATTCAGGTTATTATTAATATTTTTAGTCTTTAGTCAAAGTCCATGCAAGTTCATCAATGATTCTTCTATTAGAATCATCAAACTTCAAATTTGGTTATATTGTCCATCACAAGTCCAAAATAATCAAGTAAGTACACCATTTCAAAGGAATTTTCATAAGGAATCAAATGGTATAGTCCAAGTCAACATATCCAAGATGTCCAAGTCCATAAATGAAGAATGTCCAAAACAGTCCATAATTATATATGCTCTGTTTCTAACCATTTAACTTAAATTGTTACGTACTGTAAACTTGGCTACTAATTATTATATTCTCCAGATTAAAATTTCAGGTTCTAAGCTTCGTTTTGATATAAAGATCATAAAATTTGGTTAAGAGATGAGTGAGATATGACCACTTGAAGTTATGAACAACAAAGAGGTTTTCCAGTGAGCATACTGGATAAATACTTAGATTTAGAAAGTTTTACCCGTTGGATGAATACTAAATTTGGATATAGAATACTAGACACAATATGGAACAACTTTGATGAAGAAGTCAAGATGATAAATTGATCCGAAGTATATGTTTAAAGGTTCACAAGTTGACTGCCGGAATAACTTTAGAAAACAGGATTTAAGTTTTCTATAAAACATATCCCTTTCTATTTTCTTCTTGCTTGTGCACTTTGATAAACTTAAAGATAAAAGACTATAAGGATGTATTCTGTACTTACATGAAATGAAGTGATCAATAGAAGGTTGGAAGATTGAATTCAAATTGGGACTTCACAAGATAACCAAGTTCTTGAGCAAGGTTACTTTGACTAGCTAGAGATTACTTTCTCTTTAAGAATTTCTAAGTGAAGTTTCTATACTAATAAGAAGGCTGAAATAAGAAGAAGTAGAGAGTAGAGAGAAGAGAGTTGTGAATTGGCAAAGCATTCTATGGCTGAAACCTTGTATTTATAGGCTAGAGAATACACTAACCTTACTTAAATTAGTTTATAATCTAGCTAGTTAACCATAGTAAATAGGCAAGTTAAACAAAGACTTTTAGTCTACCTAGTGAACCTTAAATAAATAGCAATGTGCACAAAGACTTTGAAGACTGAAATTGGTGTGCTGGAAATGATGAAATCAGCAGCTAAAAAAATGCTTAGGTCAATATATTAGATCATACTTGCATCACAAGCTTTAATCCCTTTCTTCTTGTGCTCTACATAGATTGTAAAAATCATAACTAAATCTAGAAATATGATTTTCAGGTGATTCCAACTCTAAGAATTTCTTTAAGATGTCTACTAGAAATCATTAGAAGACTATATCATCAAATAATGAACAGATTAATGCAATTTCTAAGGAAAATGCAACTTGGTCGGAATACCTTCAAAAAAATAGGTAAAACCTCCGCTGACCATAACTTTTTCATATGATCTCAGAATTTAACATGCCACATGTCTACGAACTCGTATCGAGTAGTTCTACGACTTTCATGAAGGAAGTTATCAGAGAAAATAAATGGATAAGAAAGTCAACTTTTGACCCCCTCGAAAATAAAACATTTCGAGTAAATATTTGTTCCAAAATATTTCCGCTTCACAAATTAGTTAAGAAAACTAATATCCAACCTTTACTTAATTTCAAGAATATTCAAGAAATTAAATATGAAAGGTCGGGGTATTACACGTGGCACACCCAAAAAAATGTGAAATGCCCATTATACCCTTTCTCTCTGCTATCTCCCCCTCGACCTCTCTCTGGTTCTCTCTCTCTCGACTTAAGGCGAGGTTTTCTTCTCTTTGCTCTCCCTCCCTTCTTCTTCTTCCATTCTCTGTTTCCTCTCCGCACCCATCATCCTCCACCACCGCCACAACAGTTCAACCACATCACCTCCCAATCTACTCTGGACCCACCTCAGCCACCAATCTCTCAAAAAGAAAATCCGTCTTCTTCAGTTTCAAGAAGCAGGCTTCTATCCACTTCTCAGCTACACTGGTCGCTACACTGTCTTGGTTGTCCCTTTCATGTTCTTCAATGGCAGGTCGTATCTCTTTGTATAAGGATTCAAGATGAGTGGCAACAAGTGATATAATTTCCGATAAACTTGGATTATTGCCTACAAAATTAGTAAAAAATTAGTAATAAAATTTACAAAACAATTACAAAGTAAAAAAAAAGTATCACAAATTATCTATACAAAAAGAATAAATTTTATTTACAATAATGTTAGATTGTCCAAAATATAGTTAAAAATAAAGTTGATTCCAAGCGGTAATTCGAGGTGGACGTGCGGCCTAAGTATAATGTCTAGACACAAATAATTTTTCTTTGTTTCAGAAGGCGAATGGCCAGATCACAAGAGATAAGCGAGAGTCAGGATTCATTTAGTGGTACTACGTAGGCTACTCCCTCATTGAGGTTTACGCCACTATCGACTACTCCCACATAGTGGTTTACGTCAGTCTATAGTCCTCTGAATCCAATTTTACAAATCTGTCACTCAGGGTCTCGAACTAGACATCATTCATGTGCCCCTTACTCAGCTCAGAAAATTACTTGGGTGTTAGACAACTCTCCAAGTGTTAATAAAGGCCGCCCTCAACCTCAAGTGACCTTAGCAAGGTACAAATGAGGGTTTATGCCAATATTAACAAAAGAGACTTTACCTATTCCGTTTCAAATTACAACTTACAACAACTTAAATAATTAATAGTACTCAGGACACCTAAGTAAAATTACTAAGTATACCAAAATATCTACAAGTATTATTTACAAATAGTAAAACACTATTTAGAAAAGTAAATAGTAAAAAAAGCAATCCCCGGCGAGCTGGCGCCAAAATGATAAACGGTAAAAACCGATATCACTATTTATTATTTACCTTAACTTCCTAAAAATTGTCGTAATAGTGTAGCGGGAAGTAAAATGATCATTTACCCATAGGAGATTGTTTATTTACTTTTCTATGTCACAAAATTAATTATACTATGATTTCTAATTAAACACACAAAACAACATTTAAATAAATAAATGAAACACACAAAATTCAAATTAAAATACATTTTTAAACTAACACAATTAAACAAAACACACCAAAAATAAAGTAATTAAACTAACACACAAATAAATAAGTAACATATTTTTGGGTTTTTCAATAAAATAATTAAATCACAAAATCTCTTCAGTTCAGTCAAACCCGTGGCTTTCATAATTTCTTCTTCTCTTCAGTTCAGAGCAAGAGAGAGTTGAGAAATGTTGAGAAATACCCTTTTTTGGGGCTCTTAGTTGAAAACTACCCCTCATTTCATAAGTTTTTGAAAACTACCCTCTTCCCTACAAGAAAAGTCCAATATGCCCCCACGATCTCTTTGTCCCTAATGACTCGGGAACATCTCCCTTCCTCTCCGGCTACAGAACCACCAAATATTCACCACCACAATCCTCACCACTTCTCCATTTTGGGCACCCAATCTCTCAATTCTTCCTGCAATCACAAACAACAATCAAATCAGTCAACCACCACTTCAATCACTCACACCGCCGATCACCTGCAATTCTTCTCTCTGCACCATCACCCCACCACCATGGCCACTCTGGACACAAAGCCGTGCACCACCCAAAGCCCAAACCACATACCCATGCTCTGCCGTCGTCGCCTCCTTACCTGCAAATTCAAAAAAATCCACATCAAGCTTCACCAATTTGCTCCCATCACCCATCACGGCTTCACACGCCATTACCACCATGGCAACCACCGGCGTCCCTCTGCCGAGCTCTTCGTTTGCATTTCCCAGACCACGGCCTCACAGCCGCCGGCGTCGGTCCCTCACAGACCGCATCACCGTGAGACTTCAATTTGCACTTCCTCACAGCCGCCGATATTTTCCCAGCCACCGGAGTTCCACCGCATCACCTAAGCATCTTCGTGCTTCAATTGCATCCTAACCCCAGCGGCCACCGCACCACCAATCCTCCCGGTGAAAAAATAAACCCAGAAATCCAAAAATTGAAGAAGAAGAAGTTGATCGATGGAAGCAATTCTTTACAACAACAAAAAAACCCAGAAATTGAAGAGAGAAGTTGATATCGATCTACCACAAAAAAAAAACCGAAGAAGAAGGCAACAAGATCAATTCAATTGAAATCTACCACAAAAAAAACCCAAAAATTTACAAAAAAAAAAAATCAGACGAAGGAGCTGCAGCCGGAAGTCATTAGGGACTATGAGAGTGTGGGGGCATATTAGACTTTTTCTATAGGGAAGAGGGTAGTTTCCAAAAACTTATGAAAAGAGGGGTAGTTTTCAACTAAGAGCCCCAAAAAGGGGTATTTATCAAAATTTCTCGAGAGAGTTTAGAGTAGGTGCGGCGTCGGCAAGGATGGCAGCAGAGACGTGGAACGGCGGAAGAGGATGCCGGCATTTGGGTAGATTTGTGCAGCAGCAAAGGGAAGCAGCGACGATGGTAGCAACGATGGCGGCATCGTGCTGGACACGGCTGGAACCGTGATTTGAGCAAGTGAAGCTCAACTATGGGTTCACGGTGGTCCGGCGTGACTGGGCATGGCGGAAGCAGTGAGTGCGGCAGAAGTGATTGATCGACGGCAGAGATGCCGACGTGGGCTTGATGGTGCGGCAAGGGAGGACTGTTTGGGTCTAGAGATCCGAAGAGGCACGACTCAGTGAGAGCGGCGGCGCAGGTGGATCGATGTGGCGATGCTCGTCGGCGGGGCTTAGTAATCAGAGAGCTGGGTCGAAGAGAAATCCGAGATGGGCTCGGGTCTGGGCTCTTGAAGATGGCGAGCACGGGCAGCGATGATTAGAGAAGCTTACGGTGGCTGAGCACAGAGCTGGGGCTCGGTGGCGGGCTTGTGATGCTGTGATTGGGCTCGACGCCGATTTGGGGACACAGTGGCGGCTATGGTGGATCGAGCAGTGGCGGCTATGGTGGATAGAGCAGAGCCGGCTAGGTAATTATGAATTGTTGATGGTGATGCTGTTATTGATGATTATTTGCAGATGAGTTAGGCCAAGGTGAGCCTGTGAATGGTTATGATTGTGAAGGTGATTGAGTTTCTATGGTGGTGATTATGGTTTGTGATTGTGGGTGAAAGATGATTACAGAGGAGAAGGTGATTAGAGAAGCTTACGGTGGCTGAGCACAGAGCTGGGGCTCGGTGGCGGGCTTGTGATGCTGTGATTGGGCTCGACGCCGATTTGGGGACACAGTGGCGGCTATGGTGGATCGAGCAGTGGCGGCTATGGTGGATAGAGCAGAGCCGGCTAGGTAATTATGAATTGTTGATGGTGATGCTGTTATTGATGATTATTTGCAGATGAGTTAGGCCAAGGTGAGCCTGTGAATGGTTATGATTGTGAAGGTGATTGAGTTTCTATGGTGGTGATTATGGTTTGTGATTGTGGGTGAAAGATGATTACAGAGGAGAAGTTGCAGACGTAATTGTAAATGGAGGGAGGAAGAAGAAGGGCTGAGATAGTGTTTGAGAGAAAGGAGGAGAGGAGGGAGAGAGAGAGAGATGGCAAGGCAGAGAAGGGATTGTGACGTGACTGGATGCAGAGAGAGTAACCAGAGGAAGGGAAATAGAGGGGCTAGGACAGAAGACACAGAGAGGTTCCCTGTATACGGTGGCTTCAGAAATGGTGGAGAGGGAGAGATGGTGAGCAGGGAGAGGCCCTGGCCAAGGAAAACTGAGACAGGGACTGTGTATTTGAAGAGGGTGAATGGAAGTGGAACAATAGCTGATGGTGGAGTGAGCTGGAGATTCTCTGCCGGCAGTGGTGGAGGAACATATCAAAAGACAATTTTGAATTCAAACGGTGAACATGGTTGCTGCAAACAACAAACAAAAATAAAAAATAAAATAACAAAAATAAATAATTATAAAATAAAACAAAAGAAAAATAAAATAACAAAAGAAATTAAATAAAATAATTATACAATAAATAAAACAATTATTAGAGAAAATAAAATGGTGGTTTTAAAATATGTTTCGCCACCGCGTGTGGTGGTTGCGCCGCCTAATGTGGTGGTTCGCTGACAAATTATCGGAATTCGAAATAATCTGAAATCTTCGTACAATATTTAATTCCACATGTGTGAAAGTCACGGTTGACTTTTCGGAATTGCGCAGAAAACTTCTAAAATTCACATTTTATGTGTAAATTAGCATTTTTCACATATTTTCCCTAAAAATACGAAAACAAACATTAAACCGAAAACTAAGCTTTCAGAATAGCTCAATCCGAGTATTTAGAGCACTTTGTATACGTATTTTACACATACATCATGAACAAAATAATAAAGTCATGTGCCTTAGACTTTCATACAATATAGAAAATAAGATCATACTACAATATTTTTTTTAGGGAAAAAATCACTTTTAGTCCCTGAACTATGATCCATTCGACACTTTCATCCCTGAAGTTTGAAATATATCACTTTAGTCCATGAACTTTAACATTTTATATCACTTTCATCCCTGCCGAGGGTTTTCATCGAATACACCTCCGATTCCGGCCAAATCGGAGGACAACACCTATTGGGCTTTGAAGCCCTCCTTGAGACGAGTTCAACGCCACCAACCTCGCCTCAAACCGTCGCCGGACGGCGGAGAATTTTACGATTAAAATTCCGGCCACCATAGGCTTTCGGGCTAAATTCGACCAATTCTAGGCCGAATCGAGGTTAGCCCCAGTTATAAAAGTTACTCCTCTCATCCTTGCGAACATTTTGGCATAGGTTTTGCACCATTTTGTTCCGGTCAGGGACGAAGTGATAGTTGGTGTTGAAGTTCAGGGACGAAAGTGATATATTTCAAATTTCAGGGACGAAAGTGTCGAACGAGTTATAGTTCAGGGACTAAAGTTATAATTATCCTTTTTTTATAATTAAGAAATGAGATGCTTGAATATAAAAGGGAAAAAAAAGCAGTCCACGAAAGAACCTACCCTAAGAAAAGAAAAACAGGATCCCAGAACTTACAAACAAGGGAGAGAAGAAGTTCACAATCACAAAAACCAGGAAAAAGAAACCACCTAAGCTACATTCATATACTGGAGATGACAAAATTCCTGAAAAGTAATATTAATGCTTCTGAAGTATGAACCAATATTAGAAGGGAAAAACAAACAGGCATTTTTTTTTTTTGGGAGTGAAATTGGCACTCCCCTTTTTGCAAACCACACTCCCACTTTCATATTTTCTATACGAAATATCTTTCTTGCCCTTCATTCTTCTCATTTGCTCTCGTCATCTCTCTCTCTCTCGCCTCCGGTGTTTTTTTTTTCTTTCTTCTTCCTTCCTCTCCTCTCTCGATTCCGAAGAAACCCCCGCCTCCATCCTCCACCGCGTCGCACCCGATTCGCCCCCCCCCAAGCCCCACCTCCGCTTCCCCCAAACACTCCTGCGACTACAAACTCCGCCAGCACCTCCCTCTACACAAGAAGAACAAGCGCCTCTGGTCCACCAAGGCTCGGCAGAACCAAGTCCAATCCTTCGCCCTCTTCTTTAAGTCATTTTATCAAATGGGTCCGTCGCACAACCACTCCAACGTCCTCGCGTCTCTGTCGGCGCCGGCCACGAGGTCATGGCCCTCTCCCAATTGGGCGTCGCTGACGTCACCTCCGTCGAGCTCTTGGATTCGCCCTCCGCTCGACGGCCAAGTCTTGCACTCACGTCTGGCACAAATGGGTTCCGTATTTTCAAGCTGGGTTTTGCAGAAAAGCTCATGTTGATAAAGACCCACCAAAGATTGAACCCCAATTTGCGGACGGAATTGAATGATTTCGTTCAGATGAAGACGAAGAGGAAGAACAAGAATTTGAAAGAAAAGCCAAGGTCTTTACTTCTTCTTCGTCTTCCCCACCGAAGAACGCTTTGCTATTAACTCGATGCAGATCTGCACCGTACAGGCGTCTTCTTTAGCTTGTAGATTTTGGGGCTCGCCTACGAAGGTTGAAGAAGAACAGAGCATTGAGGAGCCCCGGAACAGAGAAAATTGCAGCGAAAATGAGAGACCCACATCGGAAAGTGAGTCCATTTCGGATCAAGAATCGAGAGTTAAGCAACAAAATGAGGAAAAGACGAAATTTTTCGAGGGATTGGAGCTCTCAATCAGAGAAAGAATGGCCAAATCTCCGAGCATTGAAAATTCGAAAGAATGGGAGTTAATTCTCACAAGGTGTAAATCAAAACCAGCAAGAACAGCAGCAGAGAAACTCGACCCAAATTCGTTGATTCATGGCCACCAAGTGTTTGTGATTAATTAGTTTCTAGTTGGGTCTCTGTTTTCAGTTTCGTTTTCTAATTGTTAGTACCTGACTGAACAGTGAATATAGTTTTTCTGAAAACCAATATTTCTTGGGTTTGAAGAGGAAGGAAGAAGAAAGAAAAAAAAAAGAAATCACCGGAGGCGAGAGAGAGAGAGGACGAGGATGAAGAGCAAATGAGAAGAATGAAGGGCAAGATAGACATTTCGTATAGAAAATGTGAAAGTGGGAGTGTGGTTTGCAAAAAGGGGAGTGCCAATTTCACTCCCCTCTTTTTTAGATATGACATGACAATCTCAACGGCAAATATTTCCATGAACTTTGTTATGTGTGTATATATATAGTAATATATAATGAACATATATTATATATATATATATATTCTTTGTATCAAAATGAAAAGAAAAGTAGGAAGAGAAAATGAGCTTCATCTACAATACGATATAACTTGTTCAGGAGGTATCCAAACTATATTTGTCGTGCCATTTACAATCAAAGAAAATTATCCAAAGTTATATCATTTTGTACAGTTGTGTAAGACACTGCTACGGACTGTAATACATGTCAAAGGAGTGTCGTATATGGTTAATGCTATTAAGGTATTGATATGATTAATCATTTGATTTAGAATTAATAATGGATGCTTCGAAACATTTAAATAGAAAATCAAGACTCCTCATGTAAAAATACAAGTAAGCTTTACTTGTATATAGATGAGAATAACATAAAAGAAAATTAAATTTATCAATATAACCTTATTTGTCCAATGAATATTCTGAGACATATCCACTTCAATATACACTATAGATTAGCCAGAAAAAAAAAAACACAAAATACCTCATCTTTCAAAATTTCTTCTTGTGCCTCATTCGATGCTAAAAGCAAAGCTACAGATTTGGCATCAACTTGCTTTTGTGCAAAATGTTTCAACCTTCCATTAGAACCTTGTTTCTATCTCTTATGACATGGATCCTGACTCAATGTGATAGTTTCGACACACATTATTACTGCAGATTCGAGATATCATTGCGTTCTTTTTTAGGAAAGCCAGTTGATTGTCTTGTGAATAAAGTTTCGTCTCCTTACATTTCATTTTTCACCTCCATAACTACACCCTCCATAGGATCTGAATCAACTGATTGGACAACTAGAGCAGTGGACATCAACTGATGTTCAGAATCCGCATTGACATTGATTATCATCCCGTTAACATCAAATTCAGAATTTGAGGAGTTGACAGTCTTGAAGAGCCTGGTGGAAGGCTCATCCTCTGCCAAATCATAGAGCAGAATTTTCTCAACTGAATACCTGTCATCAACAGAAAATTAAAAATAAGTGAAATAAGGCAAAAAAAACAAAAAACAAAATATAAAATAAAATAATGCACATGCCTACCAAAATCTGTAAATACGTATGAGTTAATGCAAGAGAGTAAAGCAGGTTTCAGAAACAATTAGTTGGACAAATAAAAGATGGTCAATACAAAAATGACATTGCTAGATAGACCACATGATGTGGAAGATGAAGTAAACAAGCCACATTATTTTAAAATTTAAACTCAAGTGCTATACCCTATTAAGAAAAAGTGAACGATGTGGCATGTCCACACCTCATCTGCCATATCAGGTGGTATACATTTGATATGAGAAAATTTGGTCTTTGTAGCATTTATTCATATAAAAATGCCTAATGAAAACCACACCTTTCAACGTGAGTCGTGACGTAGCCACAAAATGAAACTATATGACCCAATACATGTTTCAATGCTGAAAGTTAACAAGAATGCCAGCTCACCAGAAAACAGGAAACTAGCAACTGATTGGTATGTCATCCCACAAAAACACTAGTTTTGGGAGATGTTGTATTAACCTATACTACCAGGTACCCTTAGGGGTTGAGCCAGGTCAAACAACTATAATTAATTCTTTCAGAAGAAAGAAAGGGAAAAAAAAACACTACAACCTCTGAAGCACCCTGGAAAATAAGAAAATATGTTCTTGAAAGTTTACATGTATAGTCTCATCTTTATGCATGAATAATTAGCTTGTAAATGATCTATCTAAAAAAAATTGGTCGAAAATTTCATTGCATATATGGAAATCCTAACCTGACAATTATAATATAAACAATGATGAGTCATGATGCGATTGTAATAAAAATGATAATAATAAAACCCTCCAAAACCATGTTCCTCTTTACTGAATTTATAAAAAATAAGTACTCAAATATCTCTGATGTTCGAATTGTGGGTGTGGATCCATGGGCAGCCACCATAACACTAGATCCAAGACTTGCTTCTAATATATAAAATCCACCACAAATTGAACAAACAAAAAATATTTTGGATAAATGCATCTGAATTTATGGGCGAACATTACCTTTCATCGTCATATTCCCGTAAGTATGTGTCCTCCTGTTTGGAAAATGTTGCATAAAGAGGGTTAAACTAAAAAAATTCACAATATTTTGGGGATTTGGGGGCGTGTTTTGTGGGGGTGCTACAAAGGAGAAAAAAAAAAGGGGGGGGGGGGGGGGGAGGGGGGGGGGCGGGGGGGGGGGGGGGGGGGGGGGGGGGGGGGGGGGGGGGGGGGGGGGGGGGGGGGGGGGGGGGGGGGGGGGGGGGGGGGGGGGGGGGGGGGGGGGGGAGAGGGTTAAACTAAAAATATATATAAATATATCAATAGAAGCGAACGCTTTATGAAAAAAAAAATCTAATAGAAAACGCACAACAGAAATTCTATAATGCCAACTGCTAAGAATTTGTATGGAATGAGATGCGAAAAGCCTACCTTACAAGACAAGCATGCTAATCAATCAAGAATAAACAGAAACTGCAAAGATCAAGAGAACCAAGATGGAGTTTTAATGCATTTTCTATTCTTATTTGGGCTGATATGTGCAACAAATCAATAATATAAAATGAAAACATATCACCAACACTCATTATGAATTATGATTTTGATTGTAAAGCTAGCCTTTGGCTTTCATATTCTTCAAAGAGCTGGACTTTGAAGGATTTAGCACCACAATAGATATCATTAGTCATTTATGTTTTTTTCCAAGAAACTTAACCTTCACAACAGTTCCATGTAAGCCAACATTGAACCACACTATGGACTATATTTATAACTAAAACCAAAGCCAGTACAAGGTGCTGCATCAAAAATTGCAAAAAAAATTAAAGATCATAAACATCAAATGATTAAATATCTAAACAAGTTTAAATGATAGACACAAGAATAAATGCACGGGTGCAGGCACACACAGATGTAAATGTAGTATCCATTCAAATCTTTACTCAAGCCTGAAACAATTTGTGTTCTAGAAACTCTAGCAGGTATGAAGAAAGTTCTATGTGTATATACAAAAAAGAACAGCCACCAGCATACAATACTTCATCAGCAGCTGATTGGACTGTTTGAGGATATCAAGCGGCACTAGAGGATACAGAGTTTTGTGGAATGATTAAGCAAAATTTTCAAAGGTGGATGCCTTCAGCGCAATACAAACACGAAAGCCTTCAGACAAAGAAGCGGATGCCTTTTGTGTCTCACATTTTCAAGGGTGGATGCCTTTTGTATCAAAATACAAAAACAGGCTTATTCGATGTCTTGAGCCACACAATTTCCATCATCACATACATCCTTGACCTGGTCTACGTATGGCATCAATCCAACTGGAAATGAATCAATATAAGACATAACTTTCGCCGAGTGTGTCCGGTACACCTGTATATATGATATAAACTGTCATACATGAATGGTAAATATATGTTAAAAGTTACATCTAAGAACGGTATCTTTATTACCTTCTCCTTCATGGGCCCTGTTGCGTTGATTTTTGCAACACATCCATTGTATCACCAATTCACCAGTCACACTAGGTGAATGACTATCCCCAGATGCAGATTGTATCAAGTCAAATGCGGATGCGTTTTGCTGAATGGACATAACAACTCTCTCTCCTTCAATTGACCTCGTGTTCTGGACTTGATCCCTGGTTCAACACTTCAACAAGAGTTTCTAGAGATGGTACATGTTCTCTCACTCTTTTCCGCAGCCTCAATCTATTATCAGTACTTGTCTTCATAAAGTACTGAAGCAACTCCAACTCAGGAAATTCATTAACATTCATAGAATCATTAACAGGATCAGAAGGAGGTGACATATGAAGTTTCCTCCAATGGGGGTCAAGAGACTCGAGCGGAATTGGTCGACAATCCCTCTTATATTTGGCAATTTCATGGGCACAAGGTAAACCATGGGTACGACGTATGACGCAGCCACAATGCAGATCATTGACTCCAATTGTGGTGGCTACATTGAACTGAGATAATACCTTGTCCAATGCAAAAGTAGAAACTACTCCTCTTAGATGTTTGAATTCTAAAGGCCAGGAGCTATGTCGCACAACCGTCAAACACTTATCGAAAGATGCCTTAATGTCAGTGTGTTGTAACTCAAGAAGAGTGTGTATCTTCTCAAAAGAGCCCTCAAAATTCCCCTGACTCAAACCAAGTTGCCTCTTCAGCTTAGAATGTGCACTCTCCGCCCTATTACAACATAAACAAGTACAAGCAATTTAACACAACTAAATAAACCAATGATGTAACCCTGCATAAGTAATGCACTAAGTTCATTACCTGTTTGATGCCACATTACCATAATGCATGATCATGTCCGTCCAAGCCGACACAAATCTGTCCTTGAAAGGATTCAACCATGTGTTTGTAACATATTCCAAGAGCTCTGTGTAATTACTAAATTCACTCTGTAACACCGCTAGCTCTTGTATATATACTTCTTCCGTAGGTGACGTTACAAGCACATTCCACTTCATAATAAACCTATCCCACTTTTCCTTAGACTCGAACAGATTTCTGCATTTGGCCAACACATTCTTATTGATATGCCATTTGCACAGCATATGTCTAGCTGAAGGAAATACCATCTCAACAGCTCTCATCAATTCCAAATCCTTGTCTGTGACAATAACATTGGGCATAGCACACCGATCCATCACATCACGTAATCTACTTAAAGCCCACACATAATTATCTTCTTTTTCAGAATCCAAAAAAACAAATGCAACTGAGAATGTCATATTAGTAGATGTCACCCCTACAACCTCCAGGAGGAGGTAATGATACCTATTGGTTTTAAAAGTGCAATCAATCATCAAGATGGTTGGAAATACACGTAACAATGCCAAACTCACAGGGTGTGCCCAAAACAAGTCCAGCACACTCTCTGAAATAGGACAACTCCTGTGCCACTCAAGGTAATTATGCTCATTCAACTTACATAAAAGTTGTTCCATTTGAGATCTCCCTGCTTTCTCTTTAACTCCTCGCCTTTGGCGTGCATTGTAGATAGTTCTTATAGTTGTAACATTGAGTGAATCCCTTTGCTTCAATTTTTTCAAGATTTCTTTGGGTCGTACTAAACTCTTTGACAAGTCTATCAAGAGTGAAGTCTCCTCCTCCGACAACTTCCCTGCATATGAATGCCCTTCAAGAGACTCAGTTAACGCATGATTGTGCACTCCACATACCACCTTTAGCATCCATCCATCATCAGTTGCTAGCTTCTCTCCCTTCAATGTGAAAGGACAGCCACACTTTTTGGTGCCAGTCCCGCATCTTTGCTTCCCATTTTTATCACATCTATCTTTGTGAACTTTAAGTTTTCCGCCCCGCTCACACCCTAATGTAACTCTTGGTTTCAAACTTTTACCACCCAAATCGGATCGTACTGTCACAACGACAAACCCGTTTCGTTTCCCAGTCTCACAAGCCCACAGCATCAAGGAATCTCTACTCTTGAATATCTAAAGAACAAAAGAAAACAAAGCATGTAAGGATCCAGATATACCCATTTACTTTCAATGCACCCAAAGCTTTATAATAACTCGGGTTACCTCATAAGTAGTAAATTCACTCGTGTAATCCATTACACATTCCGAGTCAACCTCACTACCCCGAGTATACGTGTTGGCCTGCATTAATGATAACAAGTTTAAATAAAGATAATTGTCAAAATTCAATTACAGGATGCTCATGTGGCCACTTTGGCCACATGCCCAAGTGCCCAACACACCAAAACTATTTATGATACAACTGGTTACCTCATGAGTACTAGATTGAGTCATGGAATCCATTGCAGTATCCGACCCAACCCCACTACCTCGACTAGAAGTATCACCCTGCATTAGAGAAAACAAGTTTTAGTGAGCCAGAGTTTGGTTAGAGAACAGAAGACATTATTGGACTGGTGTGTGGCTGTGCAACCAATTTCAGCCACACATCAAAGGTGTTGTGCAGGCACATTTGTCCACACTTAAGGGACATTGTTCGGCCATATATGGCTGCACACCATTAAGACTGAGCAACCATATATAAACAAACCATATATATGGTGCTTAGCTCCAGCTAGCCTACAAAGCATATATCCAATTTTCAAAATACCAAAAAACCTCAATTAATGTTGGAATTAACATAATTTCTCATCCTTAGATTGTCGTAGATGATGATATGATGTCCATTGACCAAGAAAATCTCAATGTAGGTGGTACAATGCATTTTGGGTATATGTGGTTACTTGGGATCGTTGGCAGGGTGAGTATATATTTGGTGAGAGCTATGGGTGCCTTGAGTAATTAGAAAACTCTACAGAAGTGTTCGGTTCTTTTCAGCCATTTTGCAAAGGGATGTGACAGTCAGTACAAGAATACTGAAGTTTTGGTGAACAGATGAAAGTTAAGGGTGAATATAAATGCCCCCTTGTTTTAACCCACACTTATACAAGTCCATGGAATAGCCTAAACAACATTAGAATTATACAATACACAAGCCCACAATTTCAGTCCATTTTAGCATGTTAAGAACAGCCCAATTTGAGTCCTGTTTGGAAAAGCCAAGTAACCTAACATGGTCCGTATTAAAACTCAACTAGGTGCGCAAATGGGGACAAACTATGAAATCACACATTGAGAAATGTGACAATTGGAGAGTTTTTCTTCAGGCTGTTCTATTATTGCTGAAGGTGAAAAGAGAGGAAACTAGAGCTCACTCCTGCTAGACACCACAAACTTCTACTAATTGTCCTTGATTAAGAGCCCAAATAAACCATCTTGATCTCCAGCAAAACCCTTTCTGCATGAAGAAAAGGCGCTAGCAAACAGAAAAAATTATGAACTTATACATGGTTCAACTACCAATCGACAGTGGAGATTGGACAGCACATAGGAACAACTGCTGTGCACCTCCAAAGAAGTCTTTTAGTTGTGTAGGGGATCAATTAGAAACTGCAATGTGTTTGCCAACGCTTATGCCTAAAACAAAAAAAAGGCATATGGCTTTGAGAAATTCAAGAAAACATGTGAATGCCTATAGCAAAAGGGATGCATCATTGTGAGGCATAACCAAGGTTTGAAATATTGGTCAATATGTCGGAACATATTCGAATCTTTTTCTGGAAGGATCCACGCAGATACAGGGGGGGAATTCCACAATTAGGAATCCTTTTAGTATGGACCCCCCCCACGCAGATAAAACTCTTTTTATAAGTACAAAATTGGTAGTTATGATTTGAGAGTGTTGATAGCATCCCTGACTCTACATTGGTGCTAATTCTCGACCTTCACCTACCTCCTAGCCAAAAGCCCATCTAATTTACACATATCTACTGGTTCAATAATGTTGCAAAAAAAATACTGTGCAACCATAGTGATATCTGCCCTTCTAAGACAAGCTCAAACTGACACTTTCATCTTTCATTATCTAAAATGGAGACTCGTAACTCAAATTGTCAATCAATAAATTACCTGAAAACCACAAGATTTTGCACCAAGAAATCCAGAACAGCTGGGTGCACCACAGAGGCAGGGAACCTTAACACCTCCATACCATCCAAAATTGTAGTCATATGCCAACTCAGTTCCAACTAATATATCTTGTTTTGCAAATATTCCAACCCTAATTTCCCCAAGCACATTCCACTTTCTTGTCTCACAATTTGGTTGGCTGAAAACATCAAGCATAGTTACTAAATCTTTAAAATTAAAATTAAAATTAAAGATACATCTAGGTTTTTCCTAACTGAGTTGTTATTGGCACTCCCAAAGTCCTTATGCACTCCAAATAATATTTTATTATTTCTATCCAGTAACAAAATAAGTGTAGAGGAGGGCAGAATGACTTTCCAGGAGGGCCAACAACATTCCCCTTTCTAATTGACATGTCTAATTTTCCAACGTTTATTACTCTGCTTTAAGTGGCTCACCAAGAATGATTTATGAATCTAGCAAGGCTTCCCTTAACAGTGGCATCAATAGACTCAGAGGCATTGAGATAAATAATAAATGCATCCCTGAGACCTGCATCAAGGCACAAATGTTAAACACAGATTCAAAATAAAGTCATATTTCGTAATTCATAAATCTATTAACTACCTTTAATTTCATAAGCTTGAGATCTTTTCTTTGCTTCTTTCCATGATATCACTTCTCCACAGTATTCAATGATAAACTGCCCTGCCTGCTTCAGATAGAGCAAATTAAAACACGTGATAGGAAATAAGCAATATTATTCTAAAGATAAACAAACTTCTAAACGGTCCTAAACACTTGTGTTCAAATCATAGATCTATGAAGCTAGTTCAGAAAAAAGTGCCAAAGATAACTCAGACCAAGGAACACACTATAAACTCTATGTTCCGAAGATGCAGTGAACAAAGAAAATCATTACCTTGCCTCAAGCCTAGGAATATTCATATAATCAAATCAAGGAAATATTAGACTAGCAGAAAATCCAAGTAATTAGATGTCAGTTGATGATTGGAAGAGATTGACATAAATAAGTAAGCTATTACCTTTATGTTCTCATTGGCTAAAAGACCCCAGCCACGGCCTTCTGTTTTAAACAACTTTGTCTTGGCATATTCACATTTCTGAAATCTCTGTTGACAGTAAATAAATGAGACATCAGAAAAAGGTAATAATGGTTTCATAACATTTGAACAGGGAACTCAAGATTCAATTTATCTTACACTTACTTCTCACACATAGTACATATAAAAATGGAAAGCGTCTAACCTCCAATAACAACCTTCTCATACTTTGTAATAATGGGGTCATGTATTTATAAAGTGACAGAGCAGGGAAAAACCTAAGGTTGTATAAGATCAAATCAATGATCTCTTTACTCATCAGTTTACAAAGGATGATTTGTTGAAACTACTAAGATTCAGTACACTTGTTCATAGTAATATCATTCTTATATTTTCAATTTGAAAACTCCAATAGCCACCATAAAAACATCCACTTACCATGATTTACCAACCCTCACCCTAATCATAAACTGTCTAGAAACCCTAAATGCTATACCAAACCCTAAAGTCACAATTTACTCAATCCTTGGCCAACCACATAACCAAGCATGGATAACTCTCATGTGCATGCAACATCTGTTGCACAAGAGCATCCATAAAAGGCAGGTGTGTGTGCGATGGGCTGATGGCATCCTTTTTTTTTTTATAATTGAAATTTTCTGATAGAAGAAAATTAGGTGAGTTCAACACACATTATCATAGTGGTGAATATCATAACAGGATAGTATGAATAGGCAAAAAAAAAATATTAAAAAATACATAGTAGAAGTACAGAGTTTTTACCATCACAATATGTGCAAATTAATCATAAACACATGACCACATAATGAAGACTTAAGTATAAGCAGAAGAAGAAATAATATGGAACAAACAAGTATCCAAAATTACAAACGCACCTGCAGAATGTGGAGAGAGAGAGAGAGAGAGAGAGAGAGAGAGAGAGAGAGAGAGAGAGAGAGAGCTTGCCTGATTCTTGCAATAGACACCACAAGGGCAACATCCAGGAGTGCATTCCATGCTGGTCAACACATTCAAGCACCATTCCCCACATGCACTTTCAGGATCAGGTTCATCATACTTGCATTCACATATGACAATATCCTCCTCCTGCTGCTTCTTGTGCCTGCAAACATTGGGAGGGGAACCAAAATCATGTCATACTAGTAAAATATACATATATACACATAAACAACATTGACCAAGGTAATATTGTTCCATGCATGGCCAAGAGGGATTCAATAAACAACATTGACCAAGAAGGTACGTAAAGCTAAAAGGGAGCCCAAAATGCGGATGTAAAAACAATTTCCATGAGCAGATTAACAGATAAAAGTACCAACTTAGCCACCAAAAGGCAAGGGATAATATTTTCAAGAAAGAAAATAACTACGAACCACAATCTTATACCAAAGGTGCAGTTCCTACATCTCAGTTGTCAATTCAATAAAGAGCACTTCAGGCCACCTTACATTTTACAAGACGCGCATTTTGCGAACTGAATGCAGTAGGCTTTGCATCAGGTAAAAAAAACAACTGGCATACTGAGATGCATCAGTTGCATTAATAGTTTTAGGCGAGAAAGGTCCATGTAATATAGTTCCAATGTTTTCAGTAGAAAATAATGGCTGGACATTGCTTGCACACCTCATCCAACACCCAAAATGGTAAGAAGGTATATTTCTCACAATACAAAACTACAACCTGAAACTTGCCTCATATTCTAAACTCAAACTAAAATGATATCCAGAACCTCAGGTCATTGACACTTCTGGTGTATGACCCTAATATTTCTAAGCGAGATCACAAATTGAGAAGCCCAGAAGATCAATTGACAAGTCATCAACCATAGTTGATCCCATTCCACAAACCCAATTGCATGAATATCATACCAAGCTAAAAATTGCATCAAAACATAAAAGCAAGAGATAAATATACAGAGAGAAAGAGGGTTGAGTTACCTTCTATGTGAGAATTCATTCTGGTCAAGATGTGTGTACTGTGGCTCTTCTTCAGTACCTTGATCCGTGACACAGATCGTAGTCTCTGACTCCATGTTTCTTCAGGCCCACAATTCTAGCGGCTCAAAGCTTTAATATTTCCGCGAAGGGAAGTTATAAGAGCAACTCCAACCCATAGAGCTATTTTTGGGGTGCCAAATTTATTATGTCACCCCTCTCTATTATAGCACCTCTATCATCTCCATCATCTCCGACCCAAAGTTCCATTTTGGGGGTGTCAAATTATATTTTTGTAATTTTAGACTATAATTAGAATATAATAATAGTTTATAATTGATATATAATATTTGTAAATAATAAATAATTAAAAATAAAATTATTCTTATTTATTTTATAGAGGTTGAGTACCCATTAACAACAACATAAACTTAAAATATTAAGAAAATGATGAAATTAACTAATATTTTATTTCATAATTGAACACAGAAAATTAAAATTCAAAGCAAGCATAGAACATGAAAATTAAAATTCAAAGCAAGCATAGAACACAGAAAAAAAATTTATAATTTTTTGATTTTTTTTTAATATTTTTGTGGATATATTTTGGTAGAAGTGTTGTGTGATTAATAAGACCCGTTGAATTAATCTACACACTTTTTTTTAGGGCTGGGCGCGGTCCGGGCCTGGCTTTAGTTTTACTGGGCCCGAGACCGGACCGAACCGGACCGAATTTTTTTGGGTCTTTTTTTCGGGTTTTCGGTCCCAATATATGGTAAATAATAGACTTTACTACTTATGCATTTAACTCTTTATCAATGAATCAAAACTTCAAAAGTTCAATACTTCAACAAGTGCATAGCATGATAATAGCAATCTGCATCATAAAAAAAAAAAGACATACTGCAACTGCCCAGTTCATATTCCAAACCAAAGCAAATGAGTCACAACTCACAAGTCGATCAACTGAAACAATAGTCCAAGTCCAACATTTTTGAATGTCCAAAAGTTCTAGCACATAAAACATAGATAATTTAACAAATGTCTTAAATGAAATGCAAATGACAAATCTAGCAGAGGAAACAACAATGATAAATCCATGTTTTCATTTCTTCAATTCTTCTCCTCTTCCATTTTTCATGGCTGCACGCAGACTTGCAGATTGCTCCTTTCCACTTGCATTTCAATTAGCAGTAGTTTGCTTCCCTATATATTATCCAGGAGTTCTAAGTTCCAAACAAGTTAAAAAGTAAAAATTAAAAGTTAAACTTAAAAATAAGTGAGCAATTAACCAACCATGATTGACAAACTTTGCAGAGCTTGCAGCATCACTATTCTTTGAGATTTGCTAGACTTTGCAGCCTTTTGTGTTGCTGCACCTTTGTCGCATGTTCCTTCATCAACATACTCTGCATATATTCAAGATTATAAGCCATGAGAGTCCAATCAGTCCACTATAATCAGTTAAACAAATAAAATGAACAAAAAACAAATATGTCCAGCAAACAAGAAAATAAATTGTAAAAGTGAGAAAGTTACCCATTTCCACGTTCTCAAAAAATTCCATCTCTTCAATTGTAGGAAAATACTCGATGGCTTGAATTCCCTCTGATCTGATCCAATTTTGAAAGCATATCAATGCTTCAACAGATTTAGGAGTTAAGGAACTCCTATACGGATCAATTACTCTCTTCCCTGTGCTAAAGCATGATTCTGAGGCAACCGTTGAGACTTGGATTGCAAAAACGTCCCTGGAAACAGCTTGCAGGTTGGGATACTTAGCTCCATTATGCTTCCACCACAATAAAATATCAAAACACTCTCCTCTTGGAGGTTTCTCAAATGGGTCCAGCAGATACCTATCTACTTCACTCTCCACTACAATTTCACATGTGTCTTCAAGCTCTTTCTCCCAATCATTTAACATTTCTGCTGCTGTTCCAGTCATAAACTTATCATGAGAGGATTGAGAGCTAATGGTACTACTGTTTTTACTCCTTTGTGTGTTTTGAGAGGCAACAGAGGAAGCATATATATCTGTCAATGTAACTAACAGATTCTTCAATTTTGAACTTTGTTCTTGCACTTGTTGGTCAGTAAAAGCAAGCATTTTCTTACACACATGACTGAAGTTTCGCAGCTTATACCTAGGGTCCAACACCAAAGCCACTAAAAGTAGTTGATTCATACTATCCATGGTCTCAAAATATTTGTTGAACTTCGAGCTCATCTTCACAGCCATCCTCACCAAAATCTTTTCAGTTTCACTCCGAGTTGACATTTCAGGCCTCACATATAATTTTCTGATTTCTGCATTTATTGCAACAATATCATGAAAGGCCCTCTGTACAGTAGGCTTTGTTGATGCACTAATCCTCAAAGTAACCTCATAAAAAACTCTTAGAAACTTAACAAAAACTGCAGCTCTTTCCCAATCATCTTCATTTGGTGGCCCTATTCTCTTCCTTGACTTTTTGGTCTGTGTTCCTTCCAATTTTTCTTCATCTTCCTCGATCTCATCCTCATCCTCATCCTCATCAAAGTAGCCACTGTACTTCTGCTCTTCCTCCTCTGTCATCCTCTCAAACGCCTTCCTCAACATAAGGGCAGTCTCCAACATGAGAAAAGTGGAGTTCCATCTTGTGGGAACATCAAGCACACATACTCTCTTGCATTCCAACATTTCTTTTTCAACACAAGACTTGAAAACATCTAATCTAGATGAACTGGACCTTACATATTTGATAGCATTTCTAATGCTTGCCACTGATTTGTCCATAATATTCAAACCTGATCTCACAATCAGGTTTAAAGTGTGAGCAAGACATCTAACATGCAAATGCTTGCCTCCCAATACAGGGGGACTTGTCCAATTCACCATTTTCTTCTTCAAATAATCTATTGCCCCCTTGTTTGCTGCAGCATTGTCCACTGACACAGTTAAAACTTTATCTATCTTCCATTGTATCAAACATGTTTCTAAAATTTTCCCTATGGTTGTGCCCTGGTGATTAGGAATGATGCAAAAGTTTAATATTCTTTTGTGCATGTTCCACCCAAAATCAATAAAATGGGCTGTCAACACCATGTAGTTTACATTTTGTATTGATGTCCAGGTATCGGTAGTGAGACAGACTCTATGCTTACTTAATTCCAACCTAAGCTGCTCTTTTTTTTCATCATACAACCTTAGAAATGTCTTCACTATGGTTCTTCTAGATGGGATTTCAAAACGAGGCACAGCTACTGAACAAAATCTCCTAAATCCCTCTTTTTCAATGTGACTAAATGGTAGTTCATCTATGACTATCATTTCAACAGCAGCCTTAACGCATGCTTCTTGAGTCCACTGTACCATTGTCATATTAGGATTACTAGTCCCATTACTAGAAAAAACTTGCTGGCCCTCTTCTAAATCAGCCCTACCAGGGTACAGCTTGCATACATTCTCTATATGTCTCCTAAGAGCACTAGCTCCATTAAAAGAAGAATCACATTTGATATCAGTCAAGCAATACTTACATTTTGCTCTCTGTTCATGTCCAACCTGATGCTCCTTTCCATCAATGGTTTCGAAAATTGGCTTCTTAAATTTTTCAAAATGATCCCAGACCCATGATCTTAATGTTGACTTGACGGGCTTCACATTAGGCTTCTCTTGCCTCTTCCGCTTAGGCTTGGCTTTCTTGGACTTGGGTGAATTGACTGTATTCGGAGGAGGAGCACTAGGTTCTTCAACTCCAGTAGTTGGCAGTGGCACAATCTGGTTTCCATCAGTAGCCATAGTGACAGATCCGAAAATAAAAACCTGAAATGCAGTGCAATGCTTTTAGAAAACAAACCAAATAGGAAGCAAAGCAATTCATCTTTCAAGCTAAGATAATATATATATATATATATATATATATATATATATATTCATTCATTCTAAATACATATACACAATTAGAAAATTGAACTCAGTAAACATTCATCCTCTTTATCAAGTCGGCACCATTTTTTTTTTCCTAAAACTTCAACTTAACCTTGCAGCACATTCTTGTTGGTTTTGCAATCATGTGATCCATATTTTAAGGCTATCGATGCAATCAATTTCAAAGCCTTTATAATAAGAACCATACAATCAAGGCAAATTGTAGCAAGATTGTCTCAATTAAATAATTAATCTTCTCAAACCCAATCACACGATTGAATTAGAAACGATAGTAAAGAAGAATCCATATTTGAACTCCGACCAGCATTTCAAACAGAATAAATCCACACAAAAACCAAAAGAAATCAAAACCCATGCTTTCATATCCAAGAACACCATAAACTCTAAATGGCTAAACACCATTAAATAGCGAGAGGGAAGAGAAGAAGATATTGGCTTGCCTGGGGAGGAAAGGTCAATCCACGGCTTCAACAATCGATGGCTTCGAGTCTTCAACAATCGACGGCTTCAAGTCTGGAGTAAAGAGACTGCTTGAGTGCGAGAGGCCGAGAGATGAGAGAGATCTTTGTTTGTGTCTTTGTGAGGAGTGAGGACTTTGGTCAGCCCTAGTCATAACAGAGTAAAGACTTGCCTGTGGTCAGCTATAGACTAAGTGTATATGACCCAATAAAAATAAGGCACATAGTATGATAATAAAGATCGGTCCTGTTCGGTCCCTAACACAAATAAAATGCCAAGACCGGGACCGGACCGAAAAATAATATTTAGGGACCGGACCGAAAATTTCATGCATATTTTTTCTCAAGGACCGGACCGAACCGGCCGGTCTGTACCTGGTCCCGGTCCGGTTTTCGGGTTTTCGGGCTTAAACGTCCAGCCCTACTTTTTTTCAGCCGTTAGATCAGAATATATTAATAATAATAAGTTTTTTAATCAATACATTTTAATTAATCTCAGCCGTTGATTTCAAAAAAGTTGACATCTGGGCCATCCATCTGGTGACCATTGCATGCAAAGCAAAGGGCTGCGCAAGTGGGCACGTGGGGCAGCTGACAGGCATGTGGGCCAGGCAGCCAATTCAACTCGCGCATTGGCGCGTTGCATCTCCAGGGAGCCATTTTTTTGTCCTTTTGTGGCGTTACACAACTCAGTCTCCCTCAAGTGATTGGCTTGACAGGGCTGAGGCTGTAATTTCGCTTTACACATGGGCTCGTCCCAAATTTGGTACCGGACTAAGAAAAGTCCCTGATTTGGGTCCATATGGGGTCTAAATATGGACCTAGTCTCATAAATTATAGGTCTAGCGTCATTTTTTTCTTGGGTTGGAGAAGCCCAAAAATTTAAAAAATCTCATTTTAGGTATTTGGTACCCTAGTACCCTATGGTTTGGAGTTGCCCTAACAAAAATTATTTACATAGTATGGACTATGGATGCTCCTTCATATCCGTTGGATTTTTATTATCAATCTTGACCCTTCAATTTGAGAACATGATGACCTGCTAACTAAGAAGCACCGACACAGACACGGACTCAGTAACACGACACGACAATATGACAAAATTCAAAAAATAAGACACGATACGTTGTCCACACGACAATTAAAATAATATACATAATATTTAAATAATAATATGAAAAAATTATTTAAATAAAAAATACTTTAAAAATCCACAAAATAACACACAATAAATTAAAATACCAACAAAATAGTCATAGAAAAATTATTCTCATATCTGATCCACTTCATTCATCACTCAGTAGCATTGCTTCTGCCCCAATGTATGTGAGCCTCCAATATTATCACCAGAAGAAAGTATGTGAGCCTCCAATGTTGGCTCATCAAGAGAAAGATTAGCAATCTCAAGCATGCCAACACTATCCCCATCCATAGAATCAAATTCATCTGCTCCAACATCCCACATTTGAGACGTATTTCATTGTAGCTTGGGTTCTTCCTCGATAGATTTGGGTTATGCATGTTAGGATTTAAAAAATTGTAATTATGTACTAAAAAATATTTCTTTTAAAATATATATCCTAACAAGTGTCGGGAGAGTGTCGATTATAACGACACGAGTGTCAGTGTTGTGTCGGCTAAACTGTCAGAAAGTCAAAGTCAACCAATACAACTCCAACACGTGTCAGATGAGTGTCGGAGTGTCGAAGTGTGTCGGACACGTGACACAACACTATTTTGGAGTGTCGGTGCATTGGAGCATGCTAGGCTAATAAGTTCCTTGGTCCCACACAAACTCATTGGTACAATGAAGAACGGCTTCCATTACTAGTTTTTATTAGGATTAAATTCAGTTTACCTCTTTGAGGTTTGGGTGAAAAATCTTGTTAGTCCTTAGGGTTTCAATTTCATCAGAAACACCTTTATACTCTCAATTTTGATGAACCGTGACCAAAATCTAACCAACCGTTCAAATTGAACGTTAAAAGCTAGCGTGGAAGCCAAAAAAAAAGCGGGATCGTTCGTCCCTTTCCCCAATCCCATTTCTCTCTCTCTCTCTCTCTCTCTCTCTCTCTCTCTCTCTCTCTCTCTCTCTCTCTCTCTCTCTCTCTCTCTCTCTCTCTCTCTCTCTCTCTCTCTCTCTCTCTCTCTCTCTCTCTCTCTCTCTCTCTCTCTCTCTCTCTCTCTCCCCCCCTCTCCTCCCCCTCCCTCTCCCCCTTCTTCTTCTTCGGCAAAATTCTCCTCCGAGCTTCGTGAACCAAGGGAAGCAGGTCCGGCAGGACTCCAAGAAAGTATGGCGCAACGGCAAATCTCTCGGGTGTCTAGAGTGAATCCGTCGAGGTGGAGGCGGTGTATGGGCCTTCTTCCCGGATCGGCGGCGGACGCAGGATCTCGGGTTCGGCTCAATTCATGATACTCAAGCTTAGGGCGTGGAATTGACATAGCGATGTTGCGGCTTGTCAGGGCAGTGGCGGTCGATGATGTTGCAGGTTACAGCTTGGCTCGGTGTAGGTTCACGACGGCATGTGATGAGGCATAGGAGCATGGCAACTGAAATTGAGCGATGGATTGGGCATGGTGGCTGATGGGTGCACGGCAGAGAAGAGGTGTGCCTCTGATAGTGACAAGCACGAGCCGGTGAGCTGAGCACATAAAAATAAAGTGGGCGCAGCGTATCATTTGTAAGTATTTTACAATTTTTATGCTCAAATCGTACTCCTAACTACGAGAGTTAAGCTACTCCAAAGGCCATTTGTTGCATTTAACTTGTCTTTTAATGTTTTTAGGTCATTCACAAGAGTTGGGGTTATTTGGCTTACAAATGTACATTTCGGGACCAATTGGAGCACTTTCGAGAAAATGACAAAAGTCAACTGAAGTCAACCGTGTCACACATGGTCAACTCGGATGTCAAACTCGAAGACATCACAATTCAAGACATCCATGAGTTCCCAAGCACATATGGAGAGCACCCTTGATGGGTTGAGATTTTTTTGTGGTAAACTCAAATTCAAATTGGAGACAAAACATTTATTGCTCAAAACATCATTTGTCTCTTAGCCTATGGTCCAAAAATCTGATTCCCATGGTCCCAAAAATCTATCCATATTTTCTCTACACATAATTTTGTCTCTTAGGCTTCCTTCCAAATGTGTAGCATCTTATCTATAGTCGACTCTAAGATCCCTTTCCTTGAATCAAAGCCCTCCAATTAGCATCATATATATGCTAAGCACTTCTCATTTAGAGAGGGAGAACCCTGTTAGGAAATTGCGCAGATATATATCGAATGGAATATTCAACTCAAAACCACTAATAAAATATACGAGAAATAAGGGAGATAGAAAACACTGAGAATTAACGTGGTTCGGCAAAGTGCCTACGTCCACGGGGCAGCAACAACAAAAAACTTCCACTATACGAATAATGGGTACACCAAGAGTAAACAACTTCAAACACAACACACTTGAAGGAAACACACTCTCACACTTTGTTTGCTCTCTCACACATTCTCTACTTGGAGTGACTACAATTGCACTTCTTGTACGTGCTCTCTCTATCTCACAAGCATGCATGCAAAATATACATGCAACTCTCTTCTTCTTTTCTCTCTTCTTCTGCTGCACTGATAGGCCCAAAATGAGCATCAATTTAAAAAAACCCTATCGGTTGTATAGTGGTGTAAGTAGGGTATCGTTCACAACGGAGATCAAAGGGTGTACCTAACAAAAATTGTCACAAAGAATTAAATAAAATAAAGAATTATTATTAACAAGTATGAAGAATATATATATACATATGTACAAAGTAAAAAGGGGTTTAAGAGATAAATTGAATGAAATAAATTAATTAAATTACAAAGAATAAATTAAATAAGATGGGATGAAACACAAAGAATATAAAGTTCAGCCACAAGTATACAAGTTTACCAATTATTGGACCGAAAATTAACCAAGTTCCCTAGCCATGAAACCGAAATTAACATATGTGGAAAGTTAGAAGCTAACCATTCCCCAAAATAAAACCTCTCTACGAAAATTAACCTAAGTGAAAGCACCTAGATTAACCAATTAAACATGCCATCTTAGTCTAGAAAGCTAGCTAGTCAAACCATGTTTAACGCATAGAAGAAGAGTTGTTAATCAAAGTGCACGACCTAGTGGGACCGCCCATCTATCCGTGATCCTTCTTATTTGTTTCCGACCTCTTTCCAAAGCCTTTACTACTTGTGAATTAGAATTAAAACCATAATTCTAGCACCAATTATATGCAATCATCTTAAGTCTGCAACCTTAAAACAAAAACATATAAAAGTTATCTACTAAAACAAAATCAAATAAACGGAGTCACATAATCTACTAGAAGAACTAATTAATTAGGATCCAACAATTAAATAAACCCATAAACAAAGGCTGAAAATTACATAATTCATGTTGTGTTAACTAATACAAAAGATAAACAAGCAACAAAGAGGCATAAATTTAAAGGTTAAGTCGAAATACACCGTATGAATAGCATGAAGATCTTGAAACCACATCTTGAATCCTTGACCACAAGTAATCCAAGCCGTGAAGACAAGGTGATGATGGTGATGGTGATGGTGATGTTGAATAGGGCTGGTGGTGATGGTGTAGACGCCTTCTCCTCCTCCTTGAAGACTTGAAAACCCTAAATACTAGAGAATGGAAAATATGATGTGAGAAGAGAAGAGAAAGAGGAGGGTTTGTCCCTCCCCATTGGGGTGTGTTTGAAGAGAAGAATGAGGCTGCTATTTATAGGAGAATGGAGAGGAAGAAGAAGACAATGAAAGAAATAAAGAAAGAAAGGGAAAAGAAGTGGAATTTAAGTGGGAGATAAAGAAATGGTGAATGGAATGGTGGAAATGTAGTCATATGGCAATTAACCATTTATTTAAGTAAAAGAAATTAAACACTAATGGTGTGGGTAGAAAGAAGAGGAAAGAATATAGGGGTGAGTGGAGCATTGAAAATAAAAGAAGAGGAAAGAAATAAAAAGCAGGCAGCACTGAGCTATTCCCACTTAGAACGGAATAATGCACGTTTGAACGGTTGGATGATTCTCAAATTTTAATACAGAATATCTAACACGCACATGCAGCGTGTATCAAAATTACAGCTAGATCTGACGGTGCAATTGAGAGATATGGGCCTCGCAAGTTGACCTATCTGCACAGGCAGATTGTCCGAAAATCTGGGCTTGGGCCATTCCTCATGCTTTGTGAACCTGGGCCTTCCTTCATGGATTTGGGCCTTCCATCTTGGGTTTGGGCCTTCCATCTTGGGCCTCATGGCAGACCATCTCTTAATGGGCCTCGCAAAAGCCCATTAGACTTCGTTTCTGCACATGTTCACATTAATACATCATTTTGGACTCAAATATGGAAACTAAGCTAAAATAGCAAAGTTACAATTAAACCATAGCCAAATAGTAGGGAAAACACATTAAAAACGTCACACTTTGTGCTCCTATCAAATTCCCCCACACTTAGCTACTGCTAGTCCTCTAGCAAACACAAGAACAACACAAAAAAGAAAAGGAAACACAAAACAAAATGGTTTTTCCAACCATAACCCTCAGCGAGTTCACAACAGTTATAATCAGGAGAATACAAATTATATACCAAGGCCAAAGAATTTGCTAAGCATTTAACATGTACATCTCATTCATGCTCGGGTGAAGTGTGTGAAAACCAAGTATACAATCAATCTCATGCAATCCAATAGGTACATCGAAACAACATTAACCACTAAAGCTCACAAGATTCACTAATTATTTCCGCTCAGTGTTTAGGGTTAAGTGTTTACTCTCAAAACAATTACACAAGTAGTGTTCCCATATGCTTGCTCATTAACCAACTCTCTACAATTAATCCACAAATCATCAGATCATAAGGACTTTTTAGGTGAAACAGAGACCAAAGGGTGGATGGTAAATGAAGTGAAAGGACTCGAAATGAAAAATGTTTTACATGTTTGCAAGACAAATCAACGACTTTGAAACTCATGCCTATGCTATACCCGAAACAACTTTCTTATTTTCCTCCAACCTTTTATTGAAATTAAAAACAAGAAAATAACTCTATTTTTGACATTTCTCTTTCTGACATTTTTTTCTTTCTCTTTTTTTTTTTTTTTTTTTTTTTGAGGAACTTTATTCCTTCTTTTTGTTTTTGATTTTTTTTTCTTTCTTTGAACAAATACAACAAAATAAAATGCACCCCCACACTTGCCTTTTGGTATATTACCATACAAATCCGAAGCATAAAAACACAAGAAGTCACTATCATCGTCTTGCAAACATAAATAAAACAAGGGTGAGATGGTGTGGGTGAACAAAAGAAACGGCTAATGAGTGTTTAGTTCAAAAGGGGATTCCTAAAGTTCGTGTTTAGATGGATGATGAATATTTTGGCCATGGTGCTCAACTAATGCCTTAATCATCTCTAATTCATCACAGATTAATAAAACGTTTCAAGTGGTCTCTGAGCAAGTTCTAGGTTCAAAACTCATGAATCGTGCACACATGAAGAACGAGTAAATGTATGAAATATGCATACATGTGAATATTCAATAGGCTCAAGTCCTCACATTTTCTGGGTATGCATGACAATGTATGTTTAAATGTGCTTCTCAGATTGCAATCAATTAATCGAAACAGGTTATGTGAACATGGAAATTCGAGCATTCATAAGTTATGCATATTAAATCCAAAGCAAACTACACAAAGCCTTGACATATAATAAACATTCTCCTAATCACAACAATTTAAACTCAATTCATCATCGGAATTGGAAAGAACAAAGCACAAAACAAACAATAACACACAAAACAGAAGCAAATGTTTTTGTCATTTTTGATTTTTTGGATTTTTTTGATTTTTTTTTTTTTGATATAGCTCAAATAAACAAACAAGCACTTTCTAAGACTCGATAGCTCCAAAGCCGGTGCGAAACAAACGAGCTTACAAAACTATTTTTTTTTTCAATTTTTTTTTATTAGGGTAACAATACGTGACCACAGTGACTTACTAAGTGCAATGATAGGTTCAACGCTACCAAGGGAGTAAGTATGATCTAGTCGATATACCGTTACCGTAGAAAACGAAAACAAACAAATAAATAAACAACAGAAGCAATTTTTTTTTCTTTTTTCAATTTTTTTTTATTTGGGTAACAATACGTGACCACAGTGACTTACTAAGTGCAATGGTAGGTTCAACGCTACCAAGGAGTAAGTATGATTTAGTCGATATATGGTTACCGTAGAAAACGAAAACAAGTAAATTATTTTTTTTTTTTGAATTTTTTCAATTTTTCAAATTTTTTCTTTTAATAAACCTTCCCCCACACTTGAATTAAACATTGTCCTCAATGTTGACAAATATTTCACGAAAATGAAAAATTCAAGTATGGTTATTGAATTTAAACACACAAACAGAAGTAAACACACAACATAAATAAACATAAAACAGTTAAGGTAATGAAAAGGGAAACAGAAAGACTCCCCTTTTGAAGATCGTGAAGCTCCTCCCGAAGCAATCACCAACAGTCACAAACAAGGCTAGCAGGGCCTTGCATCCAACGTTTGCTCCTTAATTGACTGCGGTTCTGATCCTTTGAAGTGTGTCCTGGACAAGGGTAGTTGCCGACTCCACGGCAGACTTGGCTGATGTAGCCTTCACCGAGATCTGGAACACCATAGTCAGTAGTGTTCCGTCAAGAATAGCTCCGGATACGTTAGGCAGAATGGAGAAGCCAGAAGACATAAGCGGAAATGGCTCCGGTTCAACTCCACATAACAAACACTGGAGAATGGAATGGTTGATCGGCGCATATATCACAGACGACCCCGTTGCATCGGTGCAACACTCCTGAAGAATGAGGAAGTCGTTGTGACTATCAATGGCGAGCACCGAGATCTGGTTCCGCGGGTCAAGACCGATGGTGAAGTTTGCTAGCACACGTACCGAGCTGTCCATCGACATACTATCCCATTGTGGTCTTGTCTGCACGTCTTTGAGGAACTCAAAGATCCTAGTGTGATGAGATAGATGAACAACGGAACAACCAGCAGTACGATTGACTCCAGGGGGCTTGCTCGGATCTCCCCTTCGCTTGTTGGTCCTGACCTCCATTCGAGTGTCTCTTGTTCGGTTCGAACAAGTCCAGTGGTGGTACGTGGAGTTGCTGATGTCGTTGAAGAAACAGATCGTCATCTGTTTTGCCATTTCCGCAAGTCCTCTTCTTCCTTCAGGAGAGATGATAGAGTCACCGGGTGAAGTGTGAATACCTGTGGCGCACATGTAGCGCTCGGCTTGTCGTTGGAGGGTTGAGATCCAACGCTTTGCACCAAAAGCGAACCCTGAATGAACAAAAGGTTCGAAACTGGCCTTCATCTCCTTCTCGCGTACATCCACGTGCTCCACCCAAGTGACCAAGGAAGATCCATTATGCAAATCACGTATCAAGCATCCGGAGGGGCGTTTTCGGCATATAGATCTCACGGAAGGCTTCGGATTTGTGCGCAATTCATCCACGGAGACATCCACGACGACCCAACTTCCATCCGGTTGTTGGTGAGAATACCGCACAACCGGACTTCACGAGTTGAAACGAGATGAGATGGCACCGAAACTCGGCCGACATCACCGCTTACGCTCCTCGTAGCCTTCTTCATTGCTGGAGGAAAGGATCTCCAACGTCTTGGCGTTTGTAATCATGCTACGAAGATCGGGCAACCATCGACCAACATCCATTAAGATCCGAACGATGGTGGTCGGATAAAGATGGATGGTTGCCGAGTGTCTCGACGATTCGGCTTTGAAGTACGGAGCAGGTTCAGCTCGTTGAAACACTCGCAAGTACTCGGCCCTATGAAGAGTCTCGGGATGAATAGACGTGTCGGGAGTCGGTGATGATATCCACAAAGGAAAACCGGCAAGAGCCTACGAGCACGAGCTCGTGTTTGGCCTTACGGACGATATCCGAGATCAAGTCGGTGTGGACTCCGACAAGATCACGAGCAGGTCCCGGAAGATTAGATGGCACGGTATGGATGGGCGCTCGACTAGGGTAGGCATGAGGCTCCGCACATCCCGTCTCAAGTGGTCCATGTCGATGGAATCATCGGACAACTCGAGAAGAGGCTCTTGTTGTGGAGGAACAACTTCGAGCCTTCGCCGTGGCACATCCGAGTGCGGAACGGGACCTCCGCAATTGGGACATATGCCGCCGTGGAGAGCATCGACGAGTCGTTGATTCCGCAATCGAAGCTCCTCGTTTTTGCTCACCAGCCGATCGTTTCTTCGCTCTAACTCGGCAATACGTTGCTCAGACGTCAGGATACCGAATTTCTTCCTATTTCTCGACCCCCAATAATAGACTTGGTCCTCCTCTAGTCCGATTTTCGGACCAAATCTTTCTCTTTGTGGTTTGGTGGGGTGAGAATACACCGCAAAGAAAGCCGCCAGTGCTTCTCTCTGAGCTTTGGTGTATTTGGTCCTCGGAAGTCTCCTATAAACAGGAGCGGCTTCCGGCTCAACAGGTGGATCAGCAACCAGGATTGGTGCTTGGGGTAGTGGTTGTGGTTGCGGTTGTGGCTGGGTCGGCATGCTAGCATCGGCGCTATTGAGCATGCTCGGTGGAATTATTTCAGCCAGACCTTCAAAGATTGGGTTCTCTGAAGGACCTGCCTGAAACAAATCACTGAAAGAATTGACTCTCTTGGCCATTTTTGGGTTGGGAAGGGAGGATAGCTTCTGGGAATTGGTAGTATTTCTGGAAAACTCAAGAACACGAAGAACAACGAGAGAAAACGAGAGAAAATGAGAGAGAGAGAGAGAGACTAAGGGAAACGCGTGGAATGACCTAAGGAAACTAACGCAAACCGAAGGGGAAGGGAACGGAATGGACGGACGCGTGTCCAAAGTCGAAGACAAAGATCCGTAAATCACGGATCGAGCGACGAAAGTCGCAAAGGGAATAGTGGAACGCGCGCACGATATATTAAACAATTCGGCCGACGCAAAAGTCGTGCGTCGGCCCAATCAAATTTTTTTTCTGATTTTCGATTTTTTATTTTTTTATTTTTTTAATACTTTACGAAAAGTCGTAAAGTGAACAGTGAAAACGCGTAGCACACGCGCTTGCCGACACTTTAAACGGGCTTGGGCCATCGGAATGGTCTGGGCCTTAAAGTGGGCCTAGGCCAAAGAAAACTCCGGCCCATTATTGGTGGGCCTAACTAATGGGCCTAAAAACGAACAGGCCCGACACACTAAATGGGCTTGGGTTACGGGTTTTGGGCTTCGGGAATGACACGGGCCCAATGGGCCAAATTTTTTATTTTTTCTTTTTTCTTTTTCTTTTCGAAACCTAAAACCCTAACCAATCACACAAACGGGCCTAAGGCCCAATAACAAACAAACAACAAGCCCAAAAATAAAACAAATAGTAATTATAAATAGTAAAAATAAATAATGACAAATAGTAAAACAAAACAATCACTCTTTTTTTATTTACAATTACAAATTTTCTATTTTTTTTTTTTTAATTTAAAAAAAAATAATAATAATAATAATTAAATAACTAGAGTGAAAAAGAAACTTACCTTTTTACTCCCGAGGATACCAGAAAATCACCAACAAGACATCAACCTCAAGGTTTAAAAACCTTGACTTCCTAAACGTATGCTCCGATGTATGTGGTATAATTTCCGATAAACCCGGATTATTTCCTATACAAAATTAAAAAGTTAGTAATAAATTTACAAAATAAAAACAAAATATTTACAAAGTTAAAAATGTGTCACAAATTATCTATACAAAATGAATAAATAAAATTTCCTATGTCTAAGTATATTTTATTTACACAATACACTTAAGTACGGGAACAGAGGACTTCAATGTGCAATGGGACTGAAACAGCTACCCATCTTAAAGTCATGTTTGATCCAATATACCTAAAGTGTACAAAAACAGTTTCTTTTGCCTCAATATAGTTGAAAAAAAAAATGAAAGTTGATTCCAAGCGGTAACTCAAGGTGGACTTACGGCCTAGGTGCAATGCCTTGACTTAAATGACTTTCCGTGTTTTCAGAAGGCGAATGGCCAGATCATATGAGAATAAGCGAGGGGCAGGATTCATTTGGTGGACTACGGAGGCAAGCCCCTATCGACTTTCGTCTGTCTATAGTCCTCTGAATCCAAAACCTGTCACCCAGGGTCTCGACCTAGACACCATCCATGTGCCCCTTACTCAGTTGAGAAAGCACTTAAGTGTTCGACAATTCTCCAAGTGTTAATAAAGGCCGCCCTCAACCTCAAATAACCTTACGGTAAAAATGAAGGGTTTAGGCCAATATTAACAAAAGGACCTTACCTATTTCCGTTCAAGTTACAACTTACAACAACAAAAAATAATCAACTATATAAAAGACACCTAAATATAATTACTAAGTGTAACAAAATATCAACAAGTATAAACAAGTATTATTCACAAATATTCACAAACTAATAGTTAGGAATTTTCAATCCCCGTCGACGGCGCCAAAAATTGATAGGCCCAAAATGAGCATCAATTTAAAAAAACCCTATCGGTTGTATAGTGGTGTAAGTAGGGTATCGTTCACAACGGAGATCAAAGGGTGTACCTAACAAAAATTGTCACAAAGAATTAAATAAAATAAAGAATTATTATTAACAAGTATGAAGAATATATATATACATATGTACAAAGTAAAAAGGGGTTTAAGAGATAAATTGAATGAAATAAATTAATTAAATTACAAAGAATAAATTAAATAAGATGGGATGAAACACAAAGAATATAAAGTTCAGCCACAAGTATACAAGTTTACCAATTATTGGACCGAAAATTAACCAAGTTCCCTAGCCATGAAACCGAAATTAACATATGTGGAAAGTTAGAAGCTAACCATTCCCCAAAATAAAACCTCTCTACGAAAATTAACCTAAGTGAAAGCACCTAGATTAACCAATTAAACATGCCATCTTAGTCTAGAAAGCTAGCTAGTCAAACCATGTTTAACGCATAGAAGAAGAGTTGTTAATCAAAGTGCACGACCTAGTGGGACCGCCCATCTATCCGTGATCCTTCTTATTTGTTTCCGACCTCTTTCCAAAGCCTTTACTACTTGTGAATTAGAATTAAAACCATAATTCTAGCACCAATTATATGCAATCATCTTAAGTCTGCAACCTTAAAACAAAAACATATAAAAGTTATCTACTAAAACAAAATCAAATAAACGGAGTCACATAATCTACTAGAAGAACTAATTAATTAGGATCCAACAATTAAATAAACCCATAAACAAAGGCTGAAAATTACATAATTCATGTTGTGTTAACTAATACAAAAGATAAACAAGCAACAAAGAGGCATAAATTTAAAGGTTAAGTCGAAATACACCGTATGAATAGCATGAAGATCTTGAAACCACATCTTGAATCCTTGACCACAAGTAATCCAAGCCGTGAAGACAAGGTGATGATGGTGATGGTGATGTTGAATAGGGCTGGTGGTGATGGTGTAGACGCCTTCTCCTCCTCCTTGAAGACTTGAAAACCCTAAATACTAGAGAATGGAAAATATGATGTGAGAAGAGAAGAGAAAGAGGAGGGTTTGTCCCTCCCCATTGGGGTGTGTTTGAAGAGAAGAATGAGGCTGCTATTTATAGAAGAATGGAGAGGAAGAAGAAGACAATGAAAGAAATAAAGAAAGAAAGGGAAAAGAAGTGGAATTTAAGTGGGAGATAAAGAAATGGTGAATGGAATGGTGGAAATGTAGTCATATGGCAATTAACCATTTATTTAAGTAAAAGAAAATTAAACACTAATGGTGTGGGTAGAAAGAAGAGGAAAGAATATAGGGGTGAGTGGAGCATTGAAAATAAGAGAAGAGGAAAGAAATAAAAAGCAGGCAGCACTGAGCTATTCCCACTTAGAACGGAATAATGCACGTTTGAACGGTTGGATGATTCTCAAATTTTAATACAGAATATCTAACACGCACATGCAGCGTGTATCAAAATTACAGCTAGATCTGACGGTGCAATTGAGAGATATGGGCCTCGCAAGTTGACCTATCTGCACAGGCAGATTGTCCGAAAATCTGGGCTTGGGCCATTCCTCATGCTTTGTGAACCTGGGCCTTCCTTCATGGATTTGGGCCTTCCATCTTGGGTTTGGGCCTTCCATCTTGGGCCTCATGGCAGACCATCTCTTAATGGGCCTCGCAAAAGCCCATTAGACTTCGTTTCTGCACATGTTCACATTAATACATCATTTTGGACTCAAATATGGAAACTAAGCTAAAATAGCAAAGTTACAATTAAACCATAGCCAAATAGTAGGGAAAACACATTAAAAACGTCACACTTTGTGCTCCTATCATGCACTCACTTGCTCCCTTGTCCTGCTGCATGCGCAGCCCATATGCATATATATATATATATATAATCTCATGCATGCACACAACATGCATATATATGGCAGCACATATGTTTACAATGATACAAACACATATTAATTGCATGATTAATTGCATGCAGACACACACACACACACACCTACCACAAATAGTAGTCAACAAAGGAAGAGAAGAAGAATTTGCATTCTTCTTTCTTGTCGTAGCTGCCGTAGCTCATGAATCATGCCACCATTTTTTTTTCTTTTCTTTTTTCACCACCTTAATCACATGTGTTCATCTAGAAGGGATAATACAACAATCTCCCCCTCCCGACATAGATGGAGAACACATGCATTTACTGGCTTCCCATTCCTGCAGACTTGATGCAGAATTCTAGCTTCTGCGTGGGAACAACTTTTGTTAACATATCTGAAGAATTTGTGTCAGTGTGAATCTTCCTCAACTGAAACATCTTGTTCAGTATTGCATCTCGTATCCAATGATAACGGAGATCAATATGCTTGGTGCGAGAGTGATACATGGAATTCCTGCTCAGATAAATTGCACTTTGACTATCACAATGTATCACATAGTCAGCTTGCTTCACACCCAATTCGTTCAAGTAATTCTTCAGCCATATAACTTCTTTGCCAGCTTCATTTGCAGCTATGTATTCAGCTTCTGTGGTGGATAAAGCAACACACTTCTGTAGTTTGGATTGCCATGACACAGCTCCCCCTGCAAATGTAAATAAATACACAGAAGTAGATTTTCTGGAATCAAGGTCACCTGCCCAATCAGCATCTGTAAAACCTTCTAGGCTTGGTTTTGACCCACCAAAGCACAGACAAAATTTTGAGCTGCCTCTCAAATATCTGAGAATCCATTTGACAGCTTCCCAACGATCTCTTCCCGGATTAGAGAGATATCGGCTTACAGCGCCAACTGCTTGTGCTATGTCTGGCCTCGTACACACCATAGCATACATAAGACTTCCAACAGCTGATGCATAAGGAACATCTGTCATCTTATGTTTCTCTTCTTGTGTAGTTGGGCATGACCTCTTGCTTAACTTGAAGTGATTACCAAGAGGTGAGCTTACAGGTTTAGCTCCTTCCATGTTGAACCTCTCAAGCACGCGTTCAACATAGTTCTCTTGTGACATCCACAACTTCTTATTTTTCCTGTCACGAGTAATCTACATGCCCAATATCTGCTTGGCTGGACCTAAGTCCTTCATGTCAAAGGACTTGGATAACTCTACTTTCAACTTGCGAATCATTGCAACATCTTGACCCACAATTAACATATCATCAACATACAACAATAAGATAATAAAATTACCTCCAGGGAATTGCTGAATATACACACACGGATCAGCATCAGTTCTCTTATAGTCTTGACTTATCATAAATGAGTCAAACTTCGTGTACCATTGTCTTGGTGCTTGCTTCAATCCGTATAGACTCTTCTTCAGCTTGCAAACCATCTGTTCTTTCCCTTTGACTTCAAAACCTTCTGGTTGCTCCATGTAAATTCTTCATCCAGGTCACCATGAAGAAATGCAGTTTTCACATCCAGTTGCTCTACCTCAAGATCCATGCTTGCTGCCATGCCCAAGATAACTCTAATGGAAGTCATCTTGACAACTGGAGAGAAGATTTCATCAAAATCAACTCCTTCCTTCTGCTCAAATCCTTTGACAACTAGTCAAGCCTTGAACTTTGTCAACTGCTGATTTTCATCTTTCTTCAGTTTGAACACCCATTTATTTTTGAGTGATTTTCTGCCTTTAGGAAGCTTCACCAACTCATAGGTGTCATTCTTCAATAAAGACTCCATCTCGGACTGAATAGCCATCATCCATTTATCACTGTCTTTATGTGAAATTGCTTCCTTGAACTTTTCAGGCTCTCCATCACTAGTCATCAGGATGTATTTTGCATATGGATCATCTCCATCATTGGTCATCAAAATGTACTCAGATGAAGAATACTTGGTAGGTTGTCTACGTGCTCGATTACTTCTTCTTTGAACTTGTGGTTGAACATTCTCTGGCTGCTCCCCCTGATCAAGATCCTCGTCTGATTCAGGTTCAGGAATAAATTCAGCATCTTCTGCTTCAGCTACATCAGGTTCATTATCTGGTTCTTGCTCTTCTAACACAGATTTATAGGTGAGATTTTTAGTTGTTGCATCTCTTGGTTGTACCTCTTTGTCAAGGTCAGCAATTGTCTAATCTTCATGGAACACCACATCTCTGCTTCTTATGAATTTGTTTGCCTTTGGATCCCACAACCGGTAGCCAAATTCTTCATCGCCATAACCCAGAAAAATGCATGACGTCGCTTTGTCATCTAGCTTCGATCTCTGCTCCTTGGGTACAAGTGCAAATGCTTTGCAGCCAAACACCTTCAAATGAGAGTATGAAGCGCTTTTACCGGTCCAAACTTTTTCTGGACACTCAAAATCCAGAGGTGCACATGGTGATCTGTTGATGAGGTAACATGCAGTCTTCACTGCTTCACCCCAAAACCGTTTGGGTAACTTCGTTGTCCTCAGCATGCATCTGATTTTCTCCATAATGGTGCGGTTCATCCTTTCAGCTAGGCCATTATGTTGAGGGGTGCCAGGGACAGTCTTCTCATGTCTGATGTCATGCTCCGCACAATAATTTATGAATTCGTGCGAAGTGTATTCGCCACCATTGTCACTGCGAATACATTTAAGACTTCTCCCAGTCTCTCTTTCCACCATGGCATGAAAATCTTTAGAGGTTTGGAACACCTGGTCTTTTGCTTTCAACAAATAAACCCAAACCTTTCGTGAAACATCATCAATATATGTAACAAAATACTTATTATGACCTAATGATTCAACTTCCATAGGTCCACAAACATCAGAGTGCACAAGATCTAAAGTATTTTGTTTTCTTGAGAAGGATTTATTGAAACTAATTTTCTGTTGCTTTCCAAATAAGCAATGATCACAAGAATTAGGTGAGTTACCTTTGGCAAAGGGAATTAACGACTTCTTTGCCAGAACTTGCAGTCCCTTCTCACTCATGTGGCCAAGGCGCATGTGCCCCAAACTTGGAGAAACATTCTCTACTGCATTCAACTCACTTTTGCAGATCTTCCCATAAGTTTTGTAGAGGGTGCAACACATTTTCCCTCTAGCAACAACAAGAGATCCTCTGGTAAGCTTCCACTTTCCATCACCACCATGATGATGGTAACCTTCTTGATCCAACACACCCGTTGACAAGAGATTGAGGCGAAGACCAGGAACATGCCTCACATCCTTCAATATTAATTTACAGCCAACATCTGTCAGTAAACAAATATCTCCAATACTTGAGATTTTTGAGTAGCTGTCATTGCCCATCTTCGCAGTACCAAAGTCACCAGCTTTGTTAGTTGTGAAGAACTCCGAGTGAGAAGTGGCATGGAAAGATGCTCCGGAATCAACAACCCACTGAACAATTATCAACATATAGGAATTCACAGTCATCTCCAACACAAAGAAACTCACATTCTTCATGAGGTACAACAGCGGTAGTATTGTTGGTGTCTTCCTTCTTTTGGTAATTGTTGGCGGCAACTTTCCCTTCTTTGAGCTCCCTTTTCAGTTTGTGGCAATTTCTTTTCATATGACCAACTATGCCACAATGATGACATTTTCCAGTGAATCTTGTACTAGACCTGCTCACACTTCTTCCATGGCCTTTGGGACCTTTGCTTTTGCTCCTTCCTCTGTTCTCTACAAAGAATACTTGACTACTACTGCTTGCACCAGAAGACTTTCTTCTAGTTTCTTCATTCTGCATATTATCTTTAACATTACTCATAGATAATTTACCATCAGGAGCAGAATTACCTACAGTTACAACAAAGGTCTCCCAACTATCCGGCAATGATCCCAATAACAACAAGACTTGCATCTCATCATCGATCTTCATTTCCATCGTGGTCAACTGATTGATCACACCTTGGAAGTTGTTCATGTGCTCGGTCACACTGATACTGTCTCGGTACTTCAAGTTGACGAGTTCTTTAAAGAGAAATGCTTTCTTTGCAGTAGTCTTTTTCTCGAACAACAACTCCAACTTCTTCCAAAGTTTTTGAGCGTTGGTTTCATTGGACACATGATGAAACACACTTTCATCCACCCATTCGCGGATGTGACCGATGGTTTTGCGATTCAACTTTGTCCAAGCTGCCTGGTTCATATCTGTTGGCCTGCCTGAAACTCCTTCAATCGGCTCATGCAAATCTTTGCAGTAGAGAATGTACTCCATTCTCGGCTTCCACGTAATCCAGTTGGAGTGGTTGAGTTTGATCATGGTACTCCTTCCTTCCATTCTAAATATATTTACATAACCAAAAGCTCTGATACCACTGTTAGGAAATTGCGCAGATATATATCGAATGAAATATTCAACTCAAAACCACTAATAAAATATACGAGAAATAAGAGAGATAGAAAACACTGAGAATTAGCGTGGTTCGGCAAAGTGCCTACGTCCACGGGGCAGCAACAACAAAAAACTTCCACTATACGAATAATGGGTACACCAAGAGTAAACAATTTCAAGCACAACACACTTGAAGGAAACACACTCTCACACTTTTCTTTTCATGAATCATGCCACCATTTTTTTTTCTTTTCTTTTTTCACCACCTTAATCACATGTGTCCATCTAGAAGGGATAATACAACAAACCCCAGCCACCACCATTTATTCATTCACCCAAAGGAACCAATCCTAGACATTCACCAAGAACACTCTAAAAACGGTCTGTTTACAATGATACAAACACATATTAATTGCATGATTAATTGCATGCAGACACACACACACACCTACCACAAATAGTAGTCAACAAAGGAAGAGAAGAAGAATTTGTATTCTTCTTTCTTGTCGTAGCTGTCGTAGCTCATGAATCATGCCACCATTTTTTTTCTTTTCGTTTTTCACTACCTTAATCACATGTGTCCATCTAGAAGGGATAATACAACAAACCCCAGCCACCACCATTTATTCATTCACCCAAAGGAACCAATCCTAGACATTCACCAAGAACACTCTAAAAACTGTCCAGTTTTGTTCTTCCATTTTCGCCACCTTCCACTTTCCTTCCTTCATGAAAGTTGTTCCTAAGACATCCATTTTTCTTAGGAACTAACTTTCACCACCATTACACCATGTTTTAAGCTTCACAGCTGGGAATTCATCAAGAACACAAGGAATTCGGAAACTTGGAGAAGAAAAAGCTTGGGAGTGAAGATGAGTTCAAGAGGGGGCTGTCATCTATACTTGGAGTCACCAAGGAGCTGCTAGCCATCATCCCTTGATAATTTCTTAACCTTACTCTAGTTATTCTTTGTATTCATGTTTCTATTCTTGATAATATTGATGTATTTCATAAACATGTGTGAGTAGTCCTTTAGATTGAGGGCTAGGGTTGTGTACCGTAGCCCATGATGATGTATTGGTGAACCTTAATGTTTATGTTTGTTGAATGAAATATGAGCATGTTCTTTGTCATTTTATTCATGCTTGATGCTTGTGATTGAATAATACTAATTCTTGAGCATGTGTTGAACTTATAGTGTGAGATTGTTTGGTTTAGTCACCTTAACAATTTTGGATGGTTGACATTTGAGCATGATGAGTGTGAGCATGATGTTTTGCTTGTTTGAATTTCTAGTTTTAAAATCATTTGCCTTACTTGATTAACTTGGGGACCTTAACTTGGCTTAGGTTAATTAAGTAGGAGTTCAAGTTGTTGTGAATAACACAATTTGGCACAAGAGGATAATTGAGGCTCGGTCTTAGAACAATAAGATTGCTAAGATACGAAATTTGTTTCATTAACTATTCAACATGGCATATTCATTAGGTTTGAGATACATTGGATTGGGTTAGAGTTAACCTGAAACCCCAATTGTCATTCACCATTTGATAACAACCACATATTTGTTGGGCTTGTCACCTAAACATACTTGCATTATATCAAACACATTAATTTGTGCCTTTGCTTGTTTGCCTAGATTAGCATTGTCACTTTAGGGTAATATTAGATACTTATCACTCAAGAGTGTCACCTCTTTGAACACTACATCATGTTGCACACTTGCACATTAGTCACTTCTAGATACATAGATCACTTCTTGCCACACTACTTTTAGTGCTTTTACATCTTGGTTGCATTGCATTACCAATAGGGATCTTGGACGTTCCAATCCCTTGGGTACGACAATCCCCCGGTCTTAATCTATACTTCCATAATCTTTGACATTTGTATACCAAACTATACGACACGTCAGCGTAGACAAACTTGCTAAATTGAGGCTCTGAGAGACAGAGAAGAACCACGGTAGCTGGGCTCGAGTGTGCTACAATTGGAACTGAGAATTGAGCAGAGGAAGGCATCGTGGTTTTAAGCCCTGATAAATGGTTGTGTGGGCAGTGATGTGCATCAGATGAACTAAATTGAATTCAGCTGCTATTCTGGGCTTTGGACATGGCAGAGACACATCGGTGAGTGATGATGATGAACTGTTGCAGCTACTGTAATTGGAGGCTGTGATGGTGGGTGCCCAAAGTAATTGCAGGTGCCCATGGTGATGATGAACTGGTGGAGTTCGGCATTCATCGTCGAGGGAGAAAAAAGAAGAGGAAGAAAGAGGGGTTAGGTGAAAGAGACATATCCTTAATTTTTTTTTTTGCTTCCACATCAGCTTTTAACGTCCAATTTGGACGGTGGGTTAGATTTTGGTCACGGTTGATCAAAATTGAGAGTATAAGAGTGTTTTTGATGAAATTGAAACCGCAAAGACTAACATGATTTTGACTCAAACCTCAAGGAGGTAAACTGAATTTAATTCTTTTTATTATTTAGGCTAATAAGTTTCTCTGGACTCACTATTGAAGAACGGCTTGCTAAGATGGTTGGAAACTCATTAACCAATTTTTGCTATACATGAACAATTATGGAATAATCTGGCAAATCCACATGCACAAATCGATCAGGCAAATCCGCATGAACAAATCTGGCAAACCGAGGTGCTGTTATCCTCAACGTTTTCTTCTAGCTTCTCAAACTCAGAATTCAAATTGATTCAAGCATCAATAAAACCGGAATGAAATCGAGTCAGCCGGAACCACCATCGTTCACAGTGAACCCGTGTGGCAGAACAGCACCCAAAATCCCAATTGTTCTAAACATTAACCAAAGTGATTACAATCATAGGAACTTGTAGAGCTAGAAGAGTATATACTCTTCCACACCTAGTTCGAAGCAAATTGCTGCCGAAATCGCCAAAAAAAAGACAATAACTCGCCGAAATTCACATATCTTCTTCCCTTTGATTCTCACTCTTCAGTCGTCGACTTGACGATACAAAGCCACAATCGTGTTCGCCTCGCAAGGCAAAGCTTCTAGTACATTTCCGGCACCGTGAAATGACCGAAGGAGAGAGGTTAATTCGGAGGTGTCGCAACAGGTTGAAGACGATCATGCACACTTTGACTGGTTGCCCATTTATAGCCTCCATTTAATTTAATTTGGACGATCAATATCATGCGATTGTAGCGATCAACAGTCCATATTGCACAACCTCAAATTTCTTTTTTCATAAATTATTTTCTTTATTTCTCAAACTCTAGAAAATCATTAAAAAGGTAGATCAGATGTCCGAAAAAAATATATTTGAAAATTCATACAGACTCGTCGTGACGTGAACTTTATTCGCGAGTCATCAAATTAGAGTTACGACATAAAAAAATTATGAAAAATTTCATAGGCTCTTTAATGATTACTGAGATTACTAATTTAATCTCGATTAATCTATATCACTCTTAATTTTTTCCGGGGCTTGAAAATGAAAAATAGTAGATTATTAACGAAATGGGTCTCTTAATGTCGTTCTAATGGAAATAATATTTTCATAAATAGTCGTGAATAAGTGACGTGTCGTATATGATGGCATACAATGTCAAAGATTGTGTGTGGATGTATATATTAAGACCGGGGGATTGTCGTAACTAAGGGATTATAAGGCCTAAGATTCCTTTGGTGACACAATGCAACCAAGATATGTGTAATAACACTAAGGTGGTGTGACAAGAAATGATATATATACCTAGAAGTTAACGAAGTGGTGTTAGCTCAGTGGTTAGAGCACTCACTACCTAAGATCAAGGTCATAGGTTCAAGTCACCATGGGGGTAGGAGTGAAATCCTTTGATCCTCTTTTAAATAATAATAATAAAATATATATATATATATACCTAGAAGTAAAGTATGTGTAATATGGTGTAGTGTTCAAAAGGGTGTCACTCTTGAGTGACTAGTATCCAACATTGCTCTAAGTGACAATCCTAAAATATGCAAATAAGTAAAGCACAAGTGATTGTGTGATTAATAGTGCAAATGTGTTGAGCTGATCGACAAGCCCAACAAAATGTGATTGCTATTAATTGGTGAAGGCGATTGGGATTTCGGGTTAACTCTAACCCAATCTGATGTATGACAAACCTCTAGGACATGCAACAATGACTTAGCCAAAGATCAAAACCCTTATCATTGCCGTGTTATGGTTCTAGGATTGACTCTTCTAAGACTACTTTGTGTCATATTCTGGTTATCATAAAGACTTCCTAATCCATTTACCCAAGCCGTGTTAGGGTCTCCGAGTAAAATACATAGGCATAGAGTACCAAGAATCAAGGTTCAAACAAGGTAAACATCACATTTAGTCTCATCATGCTCAATGTCAAATACCTAAGAGAATAAGTTACTAGCAAACACTCTTAATTAATTAAGTTCAACACATGCTCAAGAACTAGCAAGATTCCTAAACAAACATTTAACATAACCGTATTCAAACAAAAAACATATTCAAGAACTGAATCATTATGCATATCTAAAAATATTCATCAAAACATCATCATGGACTAGGGTACACAACCCTAGCCCCCAATCTAAAGGACTACTCACACATATTTATGAAATACATCAATATTGTCAAGAATAGAAACATGAATACAAAGAATAACTAGAGTAAAGTTAAGAAATCCTCAAGGGATGAAGGCCAGCAGCTTCTTGGTGACTCCAAGTATAGATGACAACCCCCTCTTGAACTCATCTTCACTCTCAAGCTTCTTCTTCTCCAAATTTCCGAATTCCTTATGTACGTTCCTGATGAATTCCCAACTATGGAGCATAAAACATGGTGGAATAATGGTGGAATGGTGGTGAAAGTTAGTTTTTATGATAAATGGATGCCTTAGAAACAACTTTCATGAATGAATGAAAGTGATTTGAGTGGTGGAAGGTGGTGAAAATGGAAGAGCAAAAACAAAGCAGAGCCCAGGCGTCCGAACGGATCAGTGGCGTTCAGATGGTTACGACGAAACTTGGATTTTCTCAAACCTTTTGAGAGAGGAAAATGGTAAAGGTATCCAGGGTTCTCGGTTTGATTGTGAATGGGAGGTATTAAGCATATATATGATGCTAATTGAAGAGTTTGAATCGAAGGGAAATGATCCTAGGGTCCACAAATAAGATGCTACACAATTTGGAAGGAAGCCTAAGGGACAAAATGGTGTGTACAGGCAATAGGGTCATATTTTGGGAACCATGGGATCAGATTTGGGAGTTAGGCTAAGAGACAAATAATATTGGTGAGCATTGAATGCCTTGTCTCCTATTTGAATTTGAATTTGCCACCAAAATATCTCAATCCATCAAGGGTGCTCTCCTTGTGTGCTTAGGAACTCATTGATGTCTTGAATTGTGATGTCTTCGGCTTTGACCTCGGAGTTGACCATGTGTGGCACAGTTGACTTCGGTTGACTTCTGTCCTTTTCTCAAAAATGCTCCAATTGGTCTCGAAATGCATCTTTTTAAGCCAAATGACCTCAACTCTTGTGAATAACCTAAAAACATAAAAACATAAGTTAAATGTCACAAACGTCCTTTGGAGTAGCTTAACTCTCGTAGTTAGGAGTATGATTTGCACGTAAAATACTTACAAATCAATAAGGATTGATAGTTTTGATCGAGGCCGAAACGACTACGAACGTGGTCAAATTTTTTACTCGGTGTATATTAATTACTATGAATTAAGTACATGGGCAATATCAAATCTATAATTTTTTATTTTTTATTTGTCGGATTGCACAGAATCTCGATGTGTCAATTGGTGTAGTATAACTTGTAACTTGTTCATTGGTTATAACTAAAAGTATACCTTTGAAAACTTACGGGGTGGAAGAAAAAAAAAACCTAACGGACCATTGGATACAATTGTTGCAATATTTTGGGCATTTGGTATAAAATTTAGACTATTTTGTCCTATCCGACCTCGATTCATGTGGTCAACCATAGTGACCCTATCACTAAATTGCTCACAACCACTCTGAAACCTATCATGTGGGAGCACAGCTCGCGCCTACAGTCTCTTAGGGTCGAGCTCTGTCTAAACATATAAAAAAAATTGAAGTGAGAAAACCATCTCAATTATGTTGCTCTAAGAGCAATTGCACCCATCCGCCAAGGGCAATTGTCAATTTGCCAAGGCAATTGCCAATTTGCCAATTTGCCAAGGCAATTGCCAATTCACTATTCATCTAAATTGGCAATTGCTTTCACTTTTCAAATGCACCAATAAAAGGCAATTCAAATGTCAATCCACTATTTGAACATACATATTTGATTTATTAATTAATTTAATAATAAAATTAAACTTAAATATAATTAATTAAATTACAAATGTGTTTAAATATAACATTTTCGGATTAATTTAATTTAATTAATTAATTAATTTTCGGATTGCGTAATAAATACTTTAGACATAAAATTAGAGGGCGGTCCAATCACTTGATGACACGTGTACTAGAATTTGCGATAAGATTTCGGACTAATTGTACATTGCCACGTGTCAATTATAGAATCGTTATCTTCAGAACAAATATCTAGCCAAAATATCTAGATATTTTTTTCTGAATATCTAGGATTTGTGATAAGATTTCGGACCAATTGTACCTTGCCACGTGTCAATTATAGAATCGTTATCTTCAGAACAAATATCTAGCCAAAATATCTAGATATTTTTTTCTGAATATCTAGGATTTGTGATAAGATTTCGGACCAATTGTACCTTGCCACGTGTCAATTATAGAATCGTTATCTTCATAACAAATATCTAGATATTTTGAAAAAAAATATCTAGATATTTTTTTCTTCTGAATATCTAGGATTTGCCATAAGATTTTTAGCCAATCTTTATGTGCCACGTGTACTTATCTTAAACTTTCTATCTACCAAAATTGGTAATAAATAAGCCCCATCTACTCACACATTCCTCTCATTCTACAACTCCATCTATTTTTTCAGAAGTTTCTTCCAACCACATACCTCTTACTCTTCCTCTTCTTTTTTATGGAGAAGTTCAACAATTGGTTGTTAGCTAGGCAACGGGAAACTACAGAAGACCTTGAGCGGATTCAAACGATAAATTCTCAAGCCGCTGCGATGTTGGTGCAGTATCAAACCTTTGAAGCAACGAGAAGGCGTGGTTCACGACTTGGCCGTGCCCCAAATGTCGAAAGACATAGTCAAGCCCGGGGTCACTTTCTCATGGAGGATTATTTCGTCGAACGACCTGTGTACGGGCCAGCAGATTTTCGAAGGCGGTACAGAATGCAAAAACATGTATTCCAACACATTATGGAGGACCTTTGCAACCTCGATAGTTTCTGGAGGCAAAAACCAGATGCTACTGGCAAGATGGGATTGCTTCCCGAACAGAAAATGACAGCTGCTTTACGGATGCTTGCGTATGGTGCAGCTGCAGATCAATGCGATGAAATTACTAGGATGAGAGTATCTACTACGCTGAAGTGTCTGAAGAAATTTTGTGGACAAGTGGAGAGTCTTTACTCAGGTTGGTTTCTTCGTGCTCCAAATGCTGCTGATTTACACAGGCTTCTCAACAGATGACAGTGCCGCGGTTTTCCAGGCATGATTGGGAGCTTACTCAGGCCGAAAGGGTAGACCAACAATTATTCTTGAGGCGGTGGCATCCTATGACACACAAATATGGCATGCGTTCTTCGGAACTCCTGGAGCTCAAAATGATCTCAACGTTCTTGGTGCGTCTCAAGTGTTCGAGCAAGTCATTGCTGGAAGTTCTCCTATGGTGGTGTATGACGTCAATGGCACAACATACACCAATGGGTACTATTTAGCCGACGGAATATACCCAAGGTGGTCGACATTTGTCAAATCAATATCAAAACCCCGAACTGATGAGGAGAAACACTATTGCAAAAAGCAAGAGGCTTACCGGAAAGATGTGGAGAGGTGTTTCGGTATCCTTCAATCTCGTTGGGCCATCCTCTGTCACGGTGCTAGGTTATTCAAGTTGGAGGACCTTCGAACAATCATGATAGCTTGTATCATTCTTCATAGCATGATAGTGGATGATGAGTTTGTTGAGGAAGAATTCGTGGAGCCTCATGAAGATGACCTAATGAATCCATCAGTGGCAACTATGTATGATCGGCCTGTGGATCAACATGGACAACCTATTCCTTTTGAACCGGTGGGGAGAGATGGACAAAATCTTCATGCATTCCTTGATCGTGAGATTCAAGTACACTCTTCCTACCTCCACCAATGTCTACAAGATGATTTGGTGGCGCACAATTGGAAAATGGATGGTAATTGAGTATGAACTATCACACAAATGGATGATTTAATTAATGTTTTTTATTATTGTGTGGCTTGATTTGTTTTGTAATTTTAATTAATGTTTTTATATGTTTGTGTGGCTTAATTTGCTTTGTAATTTTAATTAATGTTTTTATATGTTTGTGTGGCTTGATTTGCTTTGTAATTTTAATTAATATTTTATATTATTAGTCTTTTATTTATAATTGCAAAACATTAGACTTTTATTTCATGAAATTTAAATTACATAAATGACAGGCCAAGCCTAGCAATACGATAAAAATAAAAACTTAACTTCCTAAACAACATTTTATTATCAAATAATAAAAACTATGATATCACTCCTCGAATTGAGGTATGTAGCAATCGCTACTACCGCTCTCTGGCATTGTTTTCTTCACGATATCACCCTTCCTCTTTTTCCACCAAGCCTTTGATAGTGGACTCATAACACTAGTATCCATGGCCATAATTCTTGCATCCTCCTTCGCCTCCTCCAATTCAAGCACCTTACTCGCGTGGTTTTGGGTATGCTCATCTCTTTTTTTTATTAGCTCAATTGTAGCTTGGCTTGACTCCGCCATGGATTGAATTGCAAGAGCTATACTTTCTGATGTGTCTTGCACCTTCCTTCCTTTTCTTTTTGCTTCCTTGGCGGCCTTTCGCCCCATAGTCCTTGCAGAAGAGTTTGAGGGCGTCTCCAAAACTTCATCATCATCCAAGTCGATAGGAGACTCGGTTTCGGAAGCGCTAATGGTCGAAAATGACGTCGGAGGTTGAGGACTACTTGCTACATCTCTAAATGTTTCGTGGTGCTTGATTGCATCCCAACAATCACCTTTATCAAAAGGCTTCCCTTTATTTCTTCCACAAAAGATTGATTGAGCTTGATTGTACTATACATGAAAAAAAAATTGATAAGTTATGAATATATTAAAAGTTAATACATATAGTATAAATAATAATAATAATAATAATAATAATAATAATAATAATAAGATTAGGGATATAAATATGAACCTCGTCCATTGGATTTGTGCCGCTTGCTCTACGAGCACGGGATAGTTGTAGTGCATTGTGCCATTCTTTGAGAGTAGCCTTCAAATGTCGAAAACGAGATTGGAAAGCTTGAGGGGTTCGAATTTTTGTTTGATCACCCTCCCAATTCTCCTTATAGTCGGCATGAACCTTTTCCCACAATTTTGGCAATGATTGAGAGTTGCCGGTGATCGAACAAGTGGTGACACGCGCATATGACGCGCATAATTGAACTTCCTCATCGATTTTCCAATTTGTACCCGGATCTCCCATTGGTGAAGGACAATTGAAGGAAGAGTAAAAATTAATGGAGGAAGAAGATAGAGAGTTGAAGATAAAGAGTTGAAGATGGAGAATTAAAATTAAGGAAGAGTAAAATTTTGAAGTGAGAAGTGTAGGATAGTGAATTGGTATTTATAGAAAAAAAAATTAGGGATTTTTTTTTATTTTTTCGGACTCAAATAATTAATAAAGACACTTGACCGTTGTAAATTGTTTTGAGCCATTGATTTAAAGCTATTGAAATCTGGCTCATTGATTTCAAATGAAAAATGTAACCGTTGTAGGTTAAAACAAAAATTAAGTTACTTACCGTTGCATGCAGCCACGTGCGTGGGGACCATGGATTGATCGACCAAATGGGTTGTCAATCCTTGGCAATTGAATTTCCTGGGCAGATGGGGACCACAAGCTACTGGTTAATTGCCTGGGCAATTGTCAACCGCCGCATGTTAATTCTTTGGCCAATCACTCAATTGGCAATCCAATTGACTGATTGGTGCACATGCTCTAAGAAAAATATTAAGTTATAGGAAAGGGTAAAAATGTTCATCATTATTTAATAATTAAATAAAAATACATTTATTATTTCTTTGGGTGTTTAAGGAGTGCGGTGTAGACCAACTGGAAGTGCAGGGACTAACATGATGTTTAGTGTAAAGTTCAGGGAGTAAAATGAATTTAATCCTAAAAAATATGTTCAATGTGAAAAAATTAGTCTCATTCGTCATCGTTTCGGCCTTGGTCAATTCAGTCAATCGTTATTTAATGTCATTGATAAAAATATCATTTTTCACTAAAACGACTATAACCTAATCATTGCATGTCCAGTTTGTACGTGTTTCGCGCCTACACTATCACATGATCAAACTTTATTTAATGGCATAAAAAAGTAAACCCGGCACCTTGTCTCGATTCCGTTGCCCATTAGAGAAATCTAATTAATATAAAATAAATAAATACAACAAATAGGATTGATACTGTGTATGAATCTTAGAACAATTTATATGAAGAACATAGTTGTCTTATAACATAAGCAAATGTAATATAGAAGAAATTTGTAACATATATTAACCTGATGAATTGATAGAGGCTTGCAAATTGCAATGTCCTTTAGACAGAATTTCGACCCTACTCAGTTCTTGTAGCCAGTGTTCTAAAAGGCGTAGCCTAGGCTCGCCTAAGCGACGCCTAGGCGCTAGGCTGAACAAAATCGCCTGGATTTTGCCCTTGGCGATTGAGGTAGGCGAGAGAGAGCCTAGGCGACCGCCTAGGAGGTCTGGGCGGCGCCTAGGAGGTCTGGGCGGTTTGGGCGACGCACATGGTCTCTCGAACTCACTCTCTCATCTCTCACTCTCAAACGCATCACGCATCTAGTCATCTCTCAAATCTCAATCTCTCTCGAACTCTCAAGTTGCATCTCCCTCTCTCTGAGTCTCTGGAAAAGCCTCACCATAATCACAACGGCAAAACCACATCACTATTTCCACCGTGAGCTGCTCAAACCACCACCACTCATCACTGTGAACCATCAACCCGGCCAAGCCTCAAATTCATCCTCACCATAGATCACTCACGGCCTCCTCTGTGCCTCTTAGCCACCATCCACAAGAGCCCCCATCACCGTGATTCTCCAAATTCACAGAACACCAATCAAACCCAATCGGCTCTTGGCACCGTTCAAGCTCTGTTGTTGCCTTCCTGTGGAGCCTAGCCTCGCGCCGTCGTCGACTCTTGCTGCTGTCACCACCGTAGCCGCCGTCAATCTTCTCTTGCCGCCGCTCTCTGAAGAGAAGAGAAGAGAATAGATGAAGAAACAACAAGGAGAAGAGAGGCACTGGATGTCTGGATGAAGAGAGAAGAAGAGACCAGAAAAAGAAAGAAAGAATCGGGAAAAAAAGAAGAAGAGAGGAAAAGTCAAAGAAAGAGAAAACAAGAAAAAGAAGGGACAAAGAAAGAAAGAAAAAAAGAAAAAGAATAAGTCATTGGGCTTTGACCATCCAAGCCTAAGCCCAAGACAATAACATTATTCATTTTGATTATTTTTAAATATTTAAAAATATTTTACATATATTTTTATAAATTAAATATTAAAGAAAAACAAATCGCCTAGTCCACGCCTAGGCTGTCTAGGCTGTAGGCTATGGGTCATCGCCCGCCTAGCGCCTAGCGCCTTTTAGAACATTGCTTGTAGCTGTCTGACCACTAGGATATAACTATCTAATTCAAGGGCCTAGCACTAGGTCCCTTGAATTCTAGCGAACATAATTGATTTTTTCTCTCTTGAAGGAAAGTAAGAAGGAGATGATTGAATCGTCAAATGATGTTGTGCAAAAGAAAGTGTTATCTTACTCTTTTAAAGAGTTTGAAGTAAGAATTGCAACTGCTCAAGCAGTTATGTCTGTTTTGAATTCAAATGAAAACATTAGTTTATCATAAATAACCGGAGGGAAAATTCTTAAATGCTCCATGCAGCAATGCTCCACCTAGTCAGCACAAATATGAGCCATTGATTAGTGGTTGTCAATCACAGCCATTAAAAGTTGCAACCGGAAGAACTCTCCAACCCGTAACCCTATAAATTGAGATAACCTGGGGACCACATAAAAAACAGAGTTTTTAATGTTTAACCACTATTATGATGTCCGTGCCAATTTCTTCAATTTATAGCTCACATATTCCTCGAAAATTTCAAGACCCCATTTCTCCTTCCTCGCGCACACAGTAGCAAACAGAACCTCTAGAGAGACACATAAATATGCAATTAACCTATATACACTCAAATTGGGTGCACTATATACCGTCATCCATCACTAACCGTTGAGTATCTCCTTCAAGCATATCGATTTTCCGGCGCCGATTTGGTCCGACGCGTCATGGATGCTTCAGAGTCGCTTCACCAAGAGCTCCTCCATATGTACAGTGCTGGAGGACGACTTTCATGGCTTTGGCGCTGAACATGCACGAGCGGGCAGAGTTTCTCCAATCTATTGTTGACCAATGACCATTTGGTGCGGCCATCAGGGCCACAGAGTTGCAGGAGAAGAGTAGAAGAAATAGAAGAAGAATGAAAAAAAAAACTGAAGAAGAAGAGTTGCAGACTCATAAGAGAGAGGAAAGCAAATAGAATGAAGTGAAGATAGAGGTGCACGTGGGTGAGAAAAAAGAGAGGTCAAAATTTCTTATAAACAATATAAAGTATGCCCAATTTTCCACTAACTACCGGAACTTTGGATAGAGTTTGTAACATGTATCATCTAGGGAGTGGGGTGAGCAAAACCCAAAAATGCTCTTAAAGTCATAACCCTAAAACTTATAATAATATTAGAAATAGTACTAGACTCAAATTTTAACCTCTACTTTGCTGCCACGCGTCCCAAAATCTGAAAGCATGATTAAACAATTAACAACCCTAAAATAAAAACTTCAAACTCCAAACCCTAAACCCTAAACCCCAAACCCCAAACCCTATACCCCCAAACCTCAAACCCCAAATCCATAAACCTCTAAACCCCTAAACCTCAAACCATCCAATACTTTTTACTTGTGTAGACATAGCTCGACCTCACCATAGTGTTGTAGCAAAAAACTCACCAACAGTGGTTATGAGCATTTTAGTTAAGGGATTGTTTAGTTACTGTCGTTGACCACATGGATTGAGTTCAAAAGGGAGACGAAAATGGCTAATTTTTTTAGCATAAGCATTTTGCCCTTCAACGGTTGGATTTGCCAATTTTTTTCTCATCACTTAATTAGATTTCAAAGATATAATTTTCTATATAACCAACAAACAAGTTATACCGCACTAGTAGACATATAGCAGTTTTGTGCCATCCGAAAAATCAAAAAATGATAAATTCGACGTTACCCTTTTATTTTTCGCATAAAAATATACAATGTGTGAAAAAATAGTCATATTTGCCATTGTTTTGGCCTACGTCAAGGTGTTCAACACTAAATATGGACATTTACAAAAATATCATCTTCATAAAAAAAAAAACTTGTCATAGCTTCATCACAACTCATATTTGCGAGTTATTTGCGTCCACACTTTCCCATCAGCTAGTCACAGTTAAGTTGTTCTTAGGAAAATATAATTAAAAAATAAAGGAGTAATTAATATTGATATCATTATGAAATGAGTGAGATATTTTATAAGTGAAATATAAACTTGTGATGGTTTAAAAATAAATTGGACAGCTTTAAAAAAAAAAAATTGGACCGAAATATATCGATGAGTTTTGGTAAGTGTTTACTCAAAACTTATTTTTTTATTCGTTAATTTTTGAAGAAAACTAATGTAGGCCTGAGATGTAGAGCATGTTGTTGCGAGTTTGTAGACATATGACACACGTAAATATGAAATCATACGAGAAAATAATAGTCAACGAAAATTCAGTTTTTTTTTTCTTCTAAAGTTTAGAGAATTTGTTGTTTTTTTATCAAAAATTTTTTTTTAATAATTCCGGAAGAGACGACCGTTGGATATCAAACCATTTAATCTAAACCGTTCAAATTTCCTGTTAGAAACCCTAATTGGAGAGAATCTCTCGTCCTTTTTTTTTTGAATTTATCGGGATCATTTTTTCTTATTTATCGGGATCATTACCCTCTTCATTATTACTTTATTTTTTGTTTCTTTATTTGTTATTTTCAGAACTTGTCCCCTTATATGCACTGATTGGAAGTTTTTTTATTTCTTTCATTATTCTCTTGTCTCTTTCTTTTTTCTCTCCAGCTCTCTGTCATTGTTCTTCTTAAGAAGGGGTGCGGCTGGAATGCACGGAGGTTCAGCTACACTGGGCCACGTGGCAAGATATAGGTCGTTGATGTAACAGAGACACTTGATCTGACTTGTACGGAATTGATGCAGATCGGCTTGGACGGCTTCCACAAGGAAACCAACTCACTTACATCTCCCGATCTCTCCTCTTCAACCCGATCAAAATAAAGATCTCCTCTTCAAATTCTCTCCAATTCATCATCAACATGGCAGCCCTCTGCCAATTTCAGTTCCTCACAATCACACTCAGATTTCTCTCAATTCAAATACCAACTCAATTGCAATTCCAACCCATAAGCTTTGTTCCTCATTGGAGCTTCTCTCTCATCTGCAATTCAATCACACCAGACCCCCAACACCAGTGCCGCTCATAACAGCAGCTCCAATCACGATCACTGCCGCCGACATCTTCTAATTTGGACATCCTGAACCATTGGCCACCGCCCAGACCAAAACAAACCCATTCACCACCATAGCACGTTGTTCATTATGTTTCCAAACCACAAAACCCAGTGGAGAAGATGAGAGAATCTGACAAATTTACGAAAAAATGGAGAAACCCAAGTTATCTAAAAAAACAGAACCCAGATTTATCCTTGATATCAATTTCAACAAATTTCAAATTATCATCGAAAATCAATGATACCCAACCTCAAATTCAAGATACCCAACCTCAAATCAAAAGAATCACCAAAAAAATCTCAAATTGTTTGTTGGAGATGATATCTTAGAGAGAGAAGATGGCTTTGGTTCGAAGACAAGAACTGAAGAAGATTTTTGCCGAAGAAAAGAAGAAAGAGAATATTAGAAGAAACTCAAGAAAGTAAGAAAAAAAGACGGATTTGGAAGAAGAAGACTAGAATTGAAGAGTTGGGGAGGAGAGGCGGCTGAATGAGAAGGAAAACTGGAAAAGAGTGGAAGACTGGGTTTAAAAAAAAAGTATTCTCAATTTCCCACTAACCAAAAGCCGATAAAAAAATTAAAAATAGAAATCGGAAACAGGCTAAGCCTTTTCCATGTTCATTTATACTTAATATATATCACGTGCAACTCACGTACATGGACTCCAAAATATGGAGCATTGATACATGAAGCATGTAAGACGACTCCTAAATAACCATTCATTTAAATAACAACATTCCTTAAGTCAACAAAGCCTAATAGCCCCTTTAACGTACATAGAAAATTCTTACGTTATAGAGAATATATATATAAGAATTTTAATTGAAAAAGTTCAAACATTTGTCCACAAAATACTCTTTTTGTACTGTGTTCGATCATTATACCACAACACACATAAAGACTTAAGAACACTTCCTCACTATTGTGAGATTTCTATGACTTATTTCTTTTGTTTTGAAAAAAGAGAGAGTAAATTGAGAGTAAAAAGATAAAATAGCTGAACCAACAACCAACCAAATCAATTGGTTAGTTTAGTTGGATGAGGTTTTATTTTTGAAAGGTAATCCAAAGGTATAAGTTTGATTCTTCTCCGAAGCAAATTTTTTTCCTTCTTCTTTAGAAGTAGTTGCACTAGTACATATAACATGTTTAATGAGTCAAATTTCATAAGGAACACTTTTAGATAAAGTTTGGAAAACGTCATTAAAAATATTTGTGATGACATTTTTCAAACGTCCTTAAAAGTATTTTTGAACGTCATCTAAAACCTTTCAATGATGTTTTACAAACTAATCAACTTAACATCATATATAGCACTCCATTCAATCTGCCTTTTCAACTTGTATTTTTTTTATACAAAGAAAGGGAAAGAACAGAAAAAGAAAACTTGTACAATAATATGAAATGTACGAATGTAGTTTTATATGAAATGTATAAAAGCAATTTTATATGGTCTTAGAGAAACTTTAAATCAACTAATTTAAATATATTCAATGGCGCTTTTAAAATATCATTTAGTTGTAGGACAAAAGATGACACCCATATCAACGACATCACTTATGGCCCATGAAAAATGTTTCATGACGTTTTTCAAACGCCATAGAAATTTTGTTTCTAAAAAATATTGATTTTTTGAATATAACAATGTAGAAATAACCAATATTCATAGAAAGAATTTTTTTATTAGATGTCATTGTTATATTGTTTCAAATGAGCTCTTTCCTACTGATATACATATTTTGGGCCTTCAACCTATTAGTTGTAGTGATGTACTTATTTACCCCTCTGATCCCCCTATAAATAGGGGGATTAGAGCGTAAATAAATTGTGTAAGGTTGTAATGCCGTAGATATGAGAGGAAAGTATTTGAGATATGAGAAGAATGTATTTGGGAAAGTTAGCTTGTGAGATCTGAGAGAAATTAGAAAATGGGTCATAAAGGTACGTAATGTGTTTGTTGGACAGAAAGGGAAAGGTGACGGGAATGAGGAGAGGAGAGAGTTGGAGGCACAACAAGAATATGTGGAGAAAAAACTTGCTCTGAAGCCTAAGGAGCCCAAGGAGGAGAAACCGAAGAAGTCGAAGACTAAGTTCCGAGAAAGGAGAATCCTTCTCGAAATGGCAGAAATCTCATGCCACATCTGCCGAAGATTTGAAGTTGATGGTATTGTTAGTTTAGAGTTTATCCCTAATAGTATTTTTGAAAATCTCATTATATATATATAAATCCACAGAAAGCCAAGTCCAAAAAGGAAAAAAATGCAGTCAACTAATATATCTCATAATAATTCTAGACAAAATAAAAGAAAGAGATAAGATGCACTTGATGGAACCATACTGTGCAAAATTGGATAAGTTTTTTTTTGTTTGAAAGGTAATCCACAAGTATAGGTGATCTCCATGGGGATTGTTGCAATGATTTTTTTTTCACATTTTAAGAGATTGACACTTAAATTAGTTAATTGGTTCATTTTCTCTAAGAATAATGCACGTCAATTGAAACTGAATTTATAATTTTATTTATGTTATACTCAATTGAGACTAATTTCAGTTTACGACTAAACTTTAGACCAAAAATCATATCGGTCCCTACTCTTTTAATTTCATCAGAAACACTCATGTACTTATCAATTTGATCAGTCTAGTTCATTCCGTCAATTTTGACCGTTAAGTATTAATGTGGGTCAAATCCATGTCATCGTTATGTCATCAAAATGTGTGTCTCACTTTGAGCCACATCAGCACTAGAAGTAAGGAACTCAAAGAAACACTAAGTACGAAAACTACTCGAACTTGGCTAAAGGTTGTAGGGTTAATTATCTGAAGCTATTTGATATGATATAGTATATGAGAACTCAAAACCGACACCTATTGGAGCACAAAATTATGTCAATCTGAATTTTGAATTAAATTATTTATTTTGAGTTGCAAACTTAACCTTGATTGACAAGAAGTTAAAAACAAAAACAAATATCTAAGTATACATGTCAAGGCCCTAGCTAGCTATAGATTGAATAGTATGGAACAATATAATAAAACAAAGTATCATTCCAATTGGACATGGACCTCTTTGCTTAGATTTTTTGTGCTTGGATTTCAATCTCAGGCTTTTGTTATAAATTCAATATGTGTAGACAAAATATTACACTTTTTGGGTGTTTTGTGAGACTTGAAACCATGGATTTGTATTTCTTGAGTCTTGAATTTGTTATGAAGGACTAGTATTTATCCAAGTTTATTCAAGCCGAAAATATCCATGCCGAGAATTCACATTTGACCCTAAATGAAATATTTGGTAGCCCCACACAGTTATATGCGCTATGTTTTATTTCATATGGACTACTGAAAACCCAAAAGTTCCTACATCTACAGTAAGTAAAATTCAGATTTTGGTTTATATTGTTTGTAAGCTCCTACTTCCTGTATTATGGGTTTGCTTAGTACTCCTAGGTTATCTAATTTCAGGGAACTAGTGGTGTGGTTTCTTTTGTAAGACATCCAAATCAACAATGAGAAATCAAACCAAACCAAAGTATCGAGAGAGAAAGTTTACATGAGGTCGAAGACGCGGAGGTCCGACTTGACGACGACTACAACGGAATTCTGGGTCGATCAGGTCTGCAATTAACGCAGGTGTCACCTCCGTGTCCTTATTGGTTTCTTCATATTCCATCAAAGCATCCTTCATTTTTGCTCAAACACGATTCTCACCCCGTTTATTTCTCTTGTGTTGTCGTACCACAAGGAGTGCTTAGCCGACCTCATTTGAGAAAGTTCGGGTGATGTGTTTGTTGTGATTTTTAGGGTTTTTAGTTTTTAATTTCAGTCACTTGAATAAATTGTGTAACTCAAGTTGTAATGGTTGTTTATTTACTAGGGTAATCTCAGAGTCATGTCATTTATGATTTAGACATTGTGTAGGAGTTAGTGCTCTAGCGTATGTATCACACTGACATTGACTTAGTACGATCGTATGATTTTTCAATCAATAAATTTATTTATTTCTCTAAAAAATTGTCATTAGGGTCCCTAAGAATCGTGGGGTAGGTGGGAGAGTGAAGAAGAGAGAAAGGATAAGATGGTAATGTGCAATGGGACATGGAAAATCAAATTTGGGAGGTAAGGACACACAAATGGGATAAATTGAAGACTAAAAGACAAATGATGTTTGGAGCATTTAATGCTTTGTCTCTTATTTGAATTTGAATTTTCAACCAATATTAAAATATCTTATGTCAGCAAAGGGAGCTCTCCTAGTTGAAATGAAAGACTTGATGGATGGATCACACTTTGACATCTTTGATCTTGGCTTCGGAGTTGACCTCGGGTGGGCTTGGTTTGACTTCGGTTCACTTTTTGGGGCTGAAAGTTGACTTTTCGGTTTCTTGGCCAAAACTCCAAATCTTCATTGTGCTTCGCTTCTGATGCTTGACTCGAATAATCTCGACACTGTAAAGTCACGTAAGGTTGACTTTTCGTTATTTTCTTGAAAATGCTTCATAAGTTATCAAATTGCGTTGTAAGGCTCCAAATGACTTCTCCTCACTTATTCAACCTAAAAACCACACAAACACACATTAATGATATTATTAAGCCCTCAAAGAAACCTTATAAATCCAAGTAGTAGATTACTTTTCCTCACTTATTTAACCTAAAACCACACAAACACACATTAATGATATTAAGAAGCTCTTGGAAAAGCCTAATCCAAATAGTTAAAGGCTTGTACGTAAAATACGTACAAATCACCTAACATAGAGCAAAACCATTGCAATCGATCACTTGGAACTACGAAACCCGAACCAAAGTTGTAGACAATGAGTTTGATAAAAGAAATCTTAGGATTTAGAGTTTGCATGAGGAGAATGTCGAAGAAGATGCTGAAGTTGAGGGCAAGCAAACGTCGAAGAAGACGTTGAGGTCGAGATCAAGAAGCCACCGTGCAAGGACGAATAGGGTTTGGCAAATCCATAAAGAAGGTGATCGGAGATCCGACGAGGTATCAGGGAAAGAAAAGCTAGAAAACCCTAGTAAAGCAAACCATAGAAAATTTTATTTTAATCAATAGTGAATGCTATTCTTTAAATATTTAAAATAGTTATATAAAATAAAATAAAAGCATGAAAGAGTCATACAAAATGCCTAGAGCTAGGTTCTCTACTACATAATCTCATCGACCGGCGGGTCCTATATTTCTCTTTTGGTATCATAGAAAAACCCTAAAGAAGGCTAAAGAAGAAAAGTGAAAAGGAAACACAATATTCTCTGTTAGTTTGTTCCTCTCTTGCTCTGGCAAATCATTTATAATGTCCACAAAAGCTTAACAAACAAAAAAACAAAAAAAGGATAATCCCTCCTAAACTATCCCCATTCTGATCATCCACATCAGACATGGCCCACGGTCGGTAAGTTTAAACTGTAATACAAAAGAGATTAAACTGATTGGGGGGTAAACTAGTAATTTCAAGGCTTGTTTTTCTGTTGCATTTTCTTCTCTTTTTTGAATTTGTTAAGGCTTTGTTAAATGAAAAAGGAAAATCTAAACGTTTATTGATTCAATTATTCAAAACAGTTCCTTTCATTTTTTGTTTTGTTTTATAAATATTACCATTTTCCCTATATATCCGATTCTAGAAGATTTTTCATCTACACACAGGAACACAGTCCCAAATTTCCGAAATTTCAAACCGCCATCTTCACAGATCATCCTGACCTTCTCTCTCCCTCTCTTTCTCTGACCATTTGCATCCATTTTCAATTTGTTCTTTTTTTTTTTAAATTTTATTTTTGAAAATCCATCAGAAAGCCCAGAACCCAACGTCGAATTTTGGGTTTCAATCGCCGATAACAGAGTGGAGGTGGGTCTCGTTGTGATTTGGGTTTTGGGGAGTGTGTGAATGCAAATGCGATGAACGCCCAAAAGTTCCAAATCTTCGACTCTGTTCCTGCCTAGTCTCTCAAAGGAAGGGCGTGGGCGTCGAGTTTTCTCATGGCAAAGCGCGTCTACGAAGTCTGGAAAGGAAGTAATGTAAGTCTCTGTTTTCTTTGGGTTCAAGTTTGGATCTTATACTGGATTATCATTTGGGTATGCTTTAGATTTGTTGGGTTTGTGCGAAAATTAGTGGGTTTTTATTGATTCAGTGGTTTGTCTGGTTAGAGTGTTCAATTGGGTAAAATTAGGTTTGTTTTTTTGAAGTTAATTGGCTGCTTGGTTGCTGATAAAATGGATACGTCGACTTTTGTTTTGTTGCATATATGGATTACAAGGAACTTCGAAGTTTAGGAACTTCACACAGTTGAGTGGTATTGGTTTCTGGGTTGGTTTGTTTGTTTCGTGGTTGTTTACACTCTTATTGGCATAGTTTTGTTGTTTCCTATGATTTTTTTTTGTTCTGCGAGGTTTATTTTATACTTTGTATCTGTTGGTTGCCGAAAAAATGGAGGAAACTAGTAGAAAAAGGAAATGCGGAGTCTTTGTGAATTGAATAGTTATCCTGGGCTTAATTGGATCGAGTAATGTGTTGTCTGGAGTTCTAAGTACTAAAATTCAAAACTTAAACTGTGATTTACTTTTATATTTGCAATATGGATGTTAGGAAAATGACAAACGCTTGTTCTTAGGTTTACATGAGGACTTTATGAGGAAGCTGAGAGTGATGTCGTGGCTTATCACAATTTTATATGTTATCTTTCTTTTTGTTGTTCATATTGCGAGGTAGTGCATCTGATGCTCAAATCGTGTGTGGTAGAAATTGATGCGCAGCATATCCTTTGATGGAGTGTTTCCAATATGTACGGCTAGGAAATACTCGAGAATCATGACAGTGAATTCTAGTAGCTAGTTATTTAAGCAGATGGGTCTTCTGTTCTAGTTTTTTTATCCAACCTTGTTGAGGGAAAAGAGTGCATTGCCTATTCAGCAGATTGCTGTGCTGTTTGAGTTTCATCGTCAGAGTAGAGATGCTGTTCTGTTGTTTAATTTGATTTATTTCCTTTTGGCCTAATGTGAAGTGGTTGTTTCAAGATTTATATTTAAGTAGTGAGAATGAGGTAATTGCATGGAGTATGTGGTCGTAGACAAATGGAGCTCAAAAGCAAGACCCATAATGCTTTCTATGGCTGAGAAAACAGTGAACTGATGTAGTTGGAGAGAGCAGGGTTAAGGCTTAGGGTACAATGGATAAGTAGTGTGTTAAGTTATCCTGTATGTGTTGTAGGTACTTGATAGTTTGGTAAAACTTATTGTTAGGCAGCTATCCATTTGGATATATATCATCCATGTCAAAGTAGTCATAAATTACTTTTCATTATATAGAGAGGTTAATCACTTTATACTTCGAAATCTCATTGTATTGTTAGTCTGATATTGCGCTAAGATGTGTAATTTGTTTTATGATCTATATTGCTTCTCCGAATAACTGAGGAAGGGTTATAAGTTTCTATGCCATCAGCCATTTTATAAAACTTCCATTGATGAAGGCTTACAGTTAGTTGAAGAGACTTTAAGTAAGACTTTAAGTAAGTGTTGCATTGTATTGTAGATTTGTAGGTAGTGAATATGCAAAAATTCTGGAACTTTCTAAAATGGCTTTACTTAGGTTGGCTATTGTTGAGAGTATATATCCCTCATCGGTTACTGAAGTCTTGTGTCACAAACTCACAATATATAAGTTATTAGGCCTCTCCACCCATTGCAAGTTGGTTTTGTGTTGCCTTGCATCACCATATATAACATCTCGGGCCTCTCCATCCATTGCCAGATGGTTTTGTGTTTGATGCATTGACTTGAACAGTTACTTCTATTGATGAAGTGATAAAGATTTGGGGCTTACACATACATTTTTTGGTTCTTTTTTGAGAAGAAAGAACTTGGCTATTCTAATTTAGCTAGTCAAATTGCGCTAGGATCTCTTATATTATTTTTAAATATATTTGTTTTTAGTTGAAGCGATCTGCTGTTTGATATTATATTCGGTGACCATATTTTAACTCTCTTATAATTAATGCATTGTCTGACGAACTTGAACAAACATTTTTCAGTTTCACAACTTTGGAATTTTTTTTTTAGAAATTAGAACTATATTATGGTGGAAAAACACCGAGAATGAGATGGCTTACGATTGGAACAGTCATTTCTAATTATCATTATCTTTTTTAATGTTCTTTTTTGTGGATTTTTCTTTTGAATAAATATGACAATATAAAGGAGTTTAAAATGTTCGAGCTTTGGCAGCACTTGCATGCTTTCTGCTGGACATATTTCCAAAAAGATGTATGCTTTTCTTTGGCAAGTATGTTTATGGTGTTGTAGTATGTTGATCAGGGTATTTGCAATATGCATGTGAGTTACCATGATCACATGAAGTTATTTAGAAACTAAGCGCTGGATACTTGGCAGTGTTCTTATGGTATAAACTGAGTGATTCTATACTAGAATAAAAAGAGAGAAAGGAGAGACAAGTATGAGAACCTTATGTCTACGACCGATGTAATTAAAATAAAAATAAAATAGAGTACCATTATGTTAAGGCGTTACATGGGCCATGTAACCTCAAAATAAAAAAAATACAAATGGTGGTTATCCTTCCTGCCTATGGACGTGATATGGTGGCTTTTGGGTTTAGGAAACAGGTGCTTTGGGTTCTAGAAGAAGTATATTTAAGGCTCAGTAGAATGAATTAGGGTTTTTATGAATGGATCTAAGCCAAAGGGGCTGAGTGTTAAAATTATGGTTATTGGAAAAAGGCAGAATGATGGTTGTTAAGCTTGATGGTGCTGACAGTAGCTGGAAGTGAGGCATGGTTGAGTGGAGCTGTGGTCCCCACGAGGAGACCAAATTTTACTTTATCGTGTACGACAAGTCTTGCGGTGGTGGATTGGGATGGCTTTAGGAGGATGGGTAGGGGCACCCTCATTTTTTCTTCTTCTTCAATTGTAATATTGTCCCAATTGACATATTGTTTAAACTGCAAACATGGGTGAAGAGCAAATAATTGTGTTGGTGAATTGGCTTTTGACAAGTTCTCTCTCTCTCTCTCTCTCTCTCTCTCTCTCTCTCTCTCTTTCTGATTTGGATACTTTTGTTATTCTACAAGCTAAATCTACTAGATTTATGACTGATTTTGGTTGTGAGTTGTCTGGTTGATGGTCCCCATGAGTAGAACTGCATTGGAGCCAATAGCTTTACTTGTACCTGAATGTGTTAGAGTATGGGCTTTTTAGTTTGCATGATTTGTGCTTGCTAATTTAAAATAAAACATTTCAATAAACAAGCTGGGTAGGTCTCTGTTGAGAGGAATGATGAAGATAGCCAACAAATCTGGTTTCTCTTCTGATGGTTTCTTTGCTCTTCTTTCCTGCTTGGCCCAAAGTAAAAAGTTGTGGCTCTTTTGTTTGTAAGCAAATGAGACCTAATGGACATTGTACATGTCCGTTTAATAAGAAAGAATTGGGTGTCACTGTAGAAGTTTTATAAAAGTATATATGTATGCATATATATGGACATAATATAATGCACACAATATCTTGGTCAAATGTCAGATCAAAATTTAATGGTCGGCATTCAAACTTGGTTCAAGTCTCAATAAAGTATCAACTAGCTTATCCTTGCCTTCCAGTTCCACAAAATGGCAAGGTTTTTGTCTTCTACTATTTTTATAGTTTTTGTAAAGTCCTCTATGATGTGTAGATTGTTTTTCCAGAGTTTGGTTTAAAAATGATTCTTTCTTAAGAAAAATAAAATAAAATCTCTATAAAGTGTCATAGAACATCTTATGATGCGGTTGAATAGATTTCAGCAGTGCAAAAATCCAGTGTTTTTATGCCTGATATAGCTTGATGGTTTGCATTTGAATGATATGATAGAAAACATTGTATAGAGGTCAGCTTGATATGATGTGCTTGCTTATATCCTGAACTTGTCTACTGTAGTTGTTGTAGTCCAACTCCATTACAGATATATGATCATCTCTCTCTCTCTCGTGTTGTTAGTTTTATATTTACTTTCCTTTCTATCTGTCCTTTGCAGAAGTTCATCCTTGGTGGAAGGTTGATATTTGGGCCAGATGCCAGGTCACTGCTCGTCACATTATTGTTGATCATTGCTCCAGTTATCATCTTTTGCGTATTTGTCGCGTGGCATCTTCGGCATGAATTTTCATCATATAATGCAGGATACGCCATTCTGGTGGTAGCGATTGTATTTACTATATATGTATGTCCCCTTGACCTTTATATCTGGAGTCATCTATATGATATTTTATAATTTCATAAATAAATAGTAAGAGATTATGTGCTTGACTTGTCTACATGTATCTGATCTCTTAAGCGCCTTGCATTAGAATGTTACTGTTTGTGGAGTTTCCATGTGTTGTCTTTCATTTGTCTGCTAATATTAATGTTAATAGTTCTACTAACTTTCAAAGGGAATCTATTATGACCACTATTAGTGAACATGTGGTATGCGATATTGTGATAGGTGGTGTTGTAGTAATGTGTAAAGTCCATGTCAAGTGATCATATTTCATATCTATAGATTTTATTTTCAAAACCATTAGGAATCAATAATTTTTATTTTTTATATTTCTTTATATTTTTATAAGAATTATGAAGACTATATATCTCCTGTTGGACTTTCTGATAAAGGACACTCAATTAGTACAAATAATTCTTATCCTGCTAGTTAGGGCCATTCTAGATCTTCTTTATCCATTTATCATGAGGCCTTGGTTCAAAGTCACGTAATTTTTATAATGTATTTATTATAATTGAAGGTAGGACTAAGCATTCACTTTCAGACTATGGTTTCATCAGCCTCTGACCTGTGTATTTTTTTTCCTTCTTCTTTTTTAATGGTTTTTGATTAGCTTTCTTATTCATATTGTATCTGTTTTTTGAGTGTTCTTTTCGCTGCTGTTTTCTCTTTACTGTTTTCCTAGGTTTTGACATGAATTAATTCTTTAGTTGATCTTGATAGGTGTTGGTACTTCTTTCTCTTACTTCAGCCCGGGACCCTGGGATTATTCCACGAAATTCACATCCACCCGAGGAAGAGTTCCGTTATGACCCTTCAGTGTCTATTGATGCTGGTGGAAGACCAGGGGGTGGTAATGTCGGTGGAAGACAAACTCCAAGCCTTCAATTCCCTAGAACAAAAGAAGTGATGGTCAATGGGCTTCCTGTAAGAGTGAAGTATTGTGACACTTGTATGCTATATCGCCCTCCTCGTTGTTCCCATTGTTCTATATGCAACAATTGTGTGGAGCGCTTTGATCACCACTGCCCTTGGGTGGGGCAATGCATTGGACAGGTATCTAAACATGCAATTCAATATTTTGGTTGCGTGATTTGTATTCCCCATTAGTAGTGTTTGGAATTTCAGAATAATCCTTGTATTATTGTTTGTAGTTATTCTTGCTTCCTCTCATCAGGAGGCATTTGTATTAGAAATCTAATTGCCTGGGTATGTATGCAGTGCAACTATCGTTATTTCTTTATGTTCGTCTCTTCGGCAACTCTTCTCTGCGTCTATGTGTTCTCAATTTCCGCTCTATACATCAAGATTTTGATGGATGATAATCACGGGACAGTTTGGAAGGCAATGAAAGAATCTCCTGCGTCAGTGATACTAATGGCCTATTGTTTCATTTCTCTTTGGTTTGTTGGTGGACTAACTGGCTTCCATCTGTACCTTATAGGTACCAATCAGGTCAGACATCTTCTTGGTATATATGTTAGTTTAGCATGAATTTTTTTCTATCTATATGTGAGACGAGCGGACTTGAGATCTAGGTCTTTTTTTTTTTTTTTGAAAATGGTCTATAGAGTATGAGGGCCATGACCAAAGTGGTAGTACTAATTCCTTAAGTGTCTCACTGGCTCTTGATGAAATTGAAGGACATTTGTTATCACATAACTATTGTTAAAGTAACTGCAATTGTGCACATTGCATCACTTACCTGTAGTGAGGACAAATAGTTGGAGTACTTATAAAACCATCAGATGGATCAGAGAAAGACTCGTGCATTATATGTCTTTTCCTTACTGGTGTTTCTTTGGTGCTGCTATGTGGATGTTGAGGTGTTAGAATTTTAGTCTGGTTGGTGGTGGTTTATATGATTGCAAGTATGCAAAAGCAGAAATGTAATAATTTGGGGTGTGCTTTTGGTGAAGGTGCTCCACCATCTCTTACACATTGTACAACATACGGAAAATAAATCCACTTCCTTGATCTGCCATGGAAGTATACAGTTCAATTTGTTTAGTGCCCATTGATAGAGCAGTATTCAGATAGGTAAATAATACTATTCTACTAAAAAGTGTAGGCATTTTTGATATGGTTGAAGATATGCAAAGCAGCCCTGCAATAAATTTAGGGGTGTGTTTGGTGGTGGTTATCCACTCTCTCTTGCAAATTGTAGGACACCCGGAGAACAAATCCACTCCCTTGATGTACAATGAAAATGTAGAGTTCAGTTTGGCTAGTTGCAATATGTGCTGAACATGATAGCTATATAATACCTTTTTCTACTAGAAGTGTGGGCATTTTACTAAACAATATAGATTTGTGCTTAGTTGATGTCACTCCTTGTTGGGGCAATGGCTAAAGGTATTTGCTTCCCCCACCCCCATCCCCCAAAACATGTAATAAAAAATGGAGAAAAGGAACAATACAGTCAGAGGAACCTGGCAATAACATTTACTTGTGGGGATTTATGGTTACTTTCAGTGACTTTCTTCTTAGGTGTATGAAAAGTATAATGAGCCCTAGGTTAACAATCTTATAATTGTTTAATCATCACTTTGACCCTTTTTCTTGGTAAACCATATTCATTTCTTTGAGACTAATAATGACATTTCTATATTTTGCAGACCACATATGAAAATTTCAGGTACAGAGCTGACAACAGGATCAATGTTTACAACCGTGGTTGTGTAAATAACTTTCTCGAAGTATTTTGCACAGAAGTAAAACCCTCAAGGAATAACTTTCGGGCTTTCGTTGAAGAGGAGATGCAAAGGCCTCCCCCTTTGCCCACTGCACGGGAAGCAGAACAAGATGATTCGGGTGGGGATCCACGTTCAAAGGTAGAGGACGATTTAGATATTGGTGAAGATCTGTTGAAGATCTCACAGCGTCGTAATATTGAAGAGATTGACGAGGAAATACGCAGTAGAGGGAGCAATGGACCACATAATATCTCAGAGGCAGACTCTGTTTTGGGTTCAGATCACCGCGCTCCCGCCATTCGAGCTGATGCTCGGCACTCAAGTTGGGGAAGGAGGAGTGGGAGCTGGGAAATTGCACAAGACGTCCTTGCTAATGAAAATGTCACTGAAAGTAGAAGTCATGTCACTCCAAACGATGTGTGTCAATGATGAGTAGTTTGTGTAATTGATCTTTGGGATGGCATGCATTTAGGTGATCGGTGAGTATTGGATGTTCATTTCCAGGGTCCGGAAGGAAATGCCATTGACCAGAGAATTAAAATTATGTCAAGGGAGTTGAATGTATTCCCTTTAGGTGTAAAACGTATATTACTTTATTTTTTGTTGTGAGATTGCTTGTTTTCATTTATATTTCCTATAGAATAGGAAGGTGTGTTTGTAATTGTTTCGGGAATGAAAGAAGGGGATAGTGTCATGGCCATTTTTCATAGAATATTCTTTTCCGTTTTTCTCTTAGTTTTCTGGATACGTCTGCGTTATGGTGTTGGCATAAGTGCCAAAATATAACTAGCTATTCCGTTGACGCTGATACTTCGTTGTTTGTCTACGATCTGTGAGTGTTTGAGTTGGACGTTCATTTTCAGGGTTCTGTGGTTGTGCCAACGAGCTTGTCAGCGTAGAGTCGACTCATCTTTTCCTTTTTTTTGCAAAATTTTTTCCATAAACTTGGTTGAAGTCAACTATTGTGATTTTAGCCGTTGATTGATTTAATTAAAATAATAAAAATTTTATTTAAATCAATCAACGGTGAGATGACCCTAGTTTATTTCAACCAGATGGATGGAAGATGCTTTAATTTTTTAGTATTAGTTTCTTAGAACGGTTTTCAGAATTTGTGTTGATGATATTGCCTAGTGTAGCACAAGACAGGTGAGGGGTCATTATTGAAGAAGTAAAAAGCTTAATGACCATGCTACAGGTCTCTTCTATGTCCAATGTTTTGGTCCGCCTTATGGCAAAACAAAATCATTTTGCTCTGCGAAAATGGACGTTTTGTTTGTTTGCAATCATTAATAGTTTGAGTCTCCATGGCTAATTAAGTCACTGTTGAATAGGTTCCGTGGCGTTGTTGTTCACTTGTTCTAGTTCTTCTTGAGCAAATTGTTGATGAAAGCTTGGCTATCGTTTGCATTTGCTATTACTAAATCAAGAGCTAGTGGAGCGAGCTATTTGTAATGGGATGCCCTTGCAGTTTGAGGGTTCAATTTGAGAGCTTTCGAGCATTCGGTTTCGATTAAACCTTCGAACTTTTGAGCTATCTGGTTGACACAAAATAATTTTGTGGATATCGCATATTGTACTTACTATGTAGTGCTCTAAAACTAACACAGAGCATCTCCAACAATTATACTTATTTTTAAAGTTAAAATACCTAGAAAACTGAGATTTAGCTAGCAATTTAACAATACTAGCTATTTATTAGTCATATCAAAAATTTCATCAAGTAATACATTGACATGTGGAGAAAGAGAAGAGAAAAGAGGAGAGAAAAATATATGTATTGGTTTAGCTATTTAGATTTTCTAGCTATATTTAGCTACCAGTTTAACAAAAAGTTAAATTTAACTTTAGTTTAGGACTTTAGGTACTCTGTTGGAGCTGATTTTTGATATAAAATAGCTATAATATTACTAAAATATTATTTTAGGTACTATGTTGGAGATGAAGATCTTTAGCAATGCTACCTATTTTTTAGCCAAATTGTAGTTAAAGTAGCTAAAAAACTATTTTGGGTCAATTAGGAAAAAAAAAATAGTATGCTCTATGTTTTAGCTAATTTTGAATTTGTATTTATTTTTTAATGAAGAAAAATATTTTAATTGTATTTAAAAATGAAATAAAACAACTAATTTTTTTTTAAATTAACAAAAATAATAGAGAGTCTCATCTCGTTTTCTATATTTATGAGTTATATACCTAAAAGCTAAAGTAGAGAGCCACTACGAGCATTCTCTATCTTAGCTCCTTAGCTATTTTAGAGAGCATGTTTAATTTTTTAGCTATTTTAAGTATATCTTTAGCAATACTACCTATTTTTTAAACTAAATTTTAGTTAAAATAACTAAGAAAAACTATTTTGGCTAGCCAATTTGAAAATACGTATGTACCAATGCTCTATACTTTAGTTGATATTGAATTTAAATCATTTTATTAATGAATAAAAAAATAGTTTAAGTGTACTTAATAATTACACAAACAACTAGAAAAAAATATTTTAAATTAACAAAAATAATAGAGAGTCATATCTCACTTTCTATATTTAGGAGTCATATAGCTAATTAAAAACTAAAATAGAGAGCCACTTAGGAGATTGGTAAAGATAGAGAATGCTAAACATGTTAAAAATATTTTAAGACCGAATATACTTTTTTTGGGGAACAACAATAAGAAACATCATTTAAGTAACTTCAGCAACTCTCTAATGAGTCCAATATTAGATAGTACGATACACCTAAAACTTTGCACTAAAAAAAAATTTGAACTCAAGAACCTAATACTACACGGAAAAAACTTATGTCCGACTTGGGTCGGACCTAATGTGTCCGACCCCTCTCATTTTTGTTACATTCGGTAATATATTTTCATGATCTGAACCGTTCATCGTTTAAATCAACATTTTAAGATCATGTCTGCAAAAAATCATTCAAATTGAAGATCATTAACTCATCCATTTGTTGAAAGTTAATATCAAACAAATGAACGGTTATGGTGAAAGTTAATATTTTCATTAATAACCGTCTATTTGTTTAATGCAATTACATGAGTAAACGATTTCCGTTTTGGATGATTTTTTGCAGGCATGATCTTGAAATGTTGATTTAAAAGATGAACGGTCAGATCATGAAAATAGATCATCAAATGTAACAAAACATAGAGGGGTCGGACATAAGTATTTTCCATACTACACTACTATTGGTTCACTCAACAAAAGTCTCCAGGTACCTTCCTTGGAATCTTTAGGCTTGTTCTTCGCACCGATGGATCAACCATGACGTTTATCGTTTACCACTAGAAGGAGCAACTGGTGGATCAGTTATTCACTTATTTGCTTCCCAAAGTTAATTTATGGGCTTCGCACAAATTATTCTCTTGGAGGCCCATAGGAGTATCACTCTGAAGGCTTGGGCAAGGGTTGACGCCAATAACGTACATCGGACTTTGGATATATATATATATATATATATATATATTGGGTTTAGTTCCACTGCACTAGGAAGCTAGAAAATTGGTCAGCTGATTGCTTTGGAAATTTTGGAGCGAAACACCACCGGATTCGAAAGTTTCAAACCTGAACTATCCACCTCATGGGCACCATTAACAGTCAATTCAACCCGAAATATCATGGCTCTATTCCAAGATAACACCGGTGAGGAAGGGGGCATAGCCCTAGAAATCGATCACCAACGCATCCTATAACGCCATAGCACCATGTCTAGGTTGCTTTGGGGAATAGGAGATGTCGAGTCCCTGAGCCATCACTGATATACCTGAACAACCCTCAAGGGGATGCTCCAAATTTAGACACCGATCATCTCTCATAAACAAAGGAAATCTCAACCTCCGTTGTGGAGGTTAGCTTGAACCGCTAGCTACTGCTAACTTCGGTCGTGCCATGCATTGCATATTAATGAACTCTAATAAATAAATAAATAAATGCAAGAACATGGAATATAACATAAATAAAAGAGTGAAGAAAGAAAACTTGAGAGAATGAACCTAGTTAGAAAAACAAACAAATGAACCTTATTTAGAAAAACCTAATGAACTAAAGCCTCATTGGTTCATGGAAAGGAAATGAAAGGAAATGAATTCATTTCTCTTTCCATAGGCATGAGAAATTCAAATTCTCCTTAACTTTCCTTTCAAGTGTTTGGCAATGCTAGGAAAATAATCAGAATATATATTTTGTAATAAATGCAGGAAAGTTGGAGGGCAGGAAAGTGGGAGGAAAAATGACAGCCTCGTTCACCTACTCAATAGATTTCTTACTCAGTTGTGCTCAATTATTTTTGGATATAAATCTAAGGGTATTTAGATCCAAGGGTAGTTGAGTATAACTGAGTAAAATTTTTATTGAATAGGTAAACAAAACTCGGGAAAATGAATCCCTTGGGGTGTGGAGGGAACCATTTCCCCCCTCATTTTTTTTTTTCATTCAGGAAAGTGTTTCCTTTTCCTTGACATCCCAAATACAATAAATGCTTGACAACCTGAAACATTTTCTCCCCTATAATACTGTAAGTTTACGATTCCTTATATTTTATTAGGCTTTTAAATTTGTTAGTTTGGTGACGTAGGTTAGTCAAATTAATTTTAGTAATTCTAGCTTAAGGGGCCGAGGGACCTAATAAACCTGAGAAACATGGCCGTGAATCATTTTCAGAAAAAAAAAATGCAGAAAAAAATCACATATACGGTTTTATCTTTTTGTACACGGAAGGATAAAATGTACGTTGAAATTCAAAATTCAAATCATATATTCTAGCTGGTAAATGTAGCAACTTTAATGTAGAATTAAGGAAAAAAAAATTAAAAAAATTAAAAATACTTGTTAAAAACTTAAAACCAAGAATCATACATGACTTCAGTTTCAAGTATTAAAGTTAAAACCAAAGCAGATCAAAAGGACGTAATTGCAAGAGATAAAAAGGGATTTCATATTGAATTTATGATGATACTAAATTATAAAAATACTTGATAACACCATACATATCATGGAGCAAATCTTTTTCAGTTAATAAGCTTCTCGGTGATAACATCTCCAATGTTACTATACAAGTAGACGAGACTGTTTCTGGAAGATATTTCAGGAACTTGAACCCCAGATTTCAGTGCAGTTTCGCACTGATTGATATTGTCAACAACCGCCATTTTGATGTCATAGTTGGCCGTCAAAGCATCCTCGTCCAGCTCCACTCTGGCGCTCTGGAAATCCAACACCACAAACTTGTATGAATCTGCACACTGTTTAACGGCTTCGCTGGGATTGGTTTTGATCAAGTTGTTAATGAACGCGTAGCTGTCTTTTGCATTTACTATTGCTAAATCCAAAGCAATTGGAGCAATCTCTTTGTAGTTGGATGTGGATGCGGTCCGACGATCTGACTCGAGAGCTTTCAAGCATTCGGAATTGTTAATGGTTTGGCTGCAAACAGTTTTGACGAATTGAGTTGATGCTTTTGTTGAAGAAGGAGAAGATATAAATAAGAGCAAAGAAGCAAAGAACAAGGTTGGCACAAAACCTAATGGAGACTCCATACTGTATAAAAAGCACTATAACTTGATATGATTATATTATGAATGGTGAAAATGTTTGTTGGTATATATATAGGGTGAAGGTTACATAGTTGTGGTTCCAAAGATTAGCACAATTGACCATCTTGACTAATAATACTCTGTATTTGGAATGGGAATTAAGTTGGAATATTGTGATACTCCCTAAAATAGTGAATTTGATCACATTTAGTTTCTTCGTATCAAACTCTGGAAACCGCCCACCCATCCATAAATCAATTAAATGAATAGAAACTATCAAATTCTGATTCAAACCATTATCTAAGAAACTGTAATAACATAATAAATGCAGTTGGTGAATCTGCTTAATAGAATAGAAACGAGGCTAAATGCATCCCACTAAAGTACAATATCACCATTCCACTAATCATTTAACTAAGAAATTAAAATGACTTTGTGGATCCATTAATTTAAATGTTCCTTAGTGGAAATGACTCATTATCTACAAGGAAATAATTTCATAAATGACCTGAAGAGGAAATGGCCCATTAAAATAGTAAATGCAATCCTTCATCCTTCCAAATAGAATAGAAACTACCAATCCCGCGAAATGTAAGATATCAAAATTCTCGATTTATATGCAAAAGAGGTTTGATAGTTTTGATATCTTACCTTTCACGGGATAGAAACTACCAATTTCGTCATGAGGATTATTTCAAATCCTTTTGGTAACAAACTAACAATGAACCCGAACTCATATCCTTATATTGCGTTCATATATATCAAGTTCGACGATCAATCATTGCATACAATAAAATATGGAGTCTCTACTAGGTTTTGTGTCAACCTTGTTCTTTGCTTCCTTGTTCTTATTTCTCTCATTCCCTTCACCTACAAATGCATCAACTCGTTTAGTTGAATCTGTTTGCAATGAAGTCGCACGCGATTTGAAAGGCAGCAATTCTGAATGCTTGAAAATGCTTGAGTCGGATCCTCGAACCGGATCGGCATCCAGTTACAAAGGGCTCGGTCCTATTGCTCTTGATTTAGCAATAGCAAATGCAAAGGAGAGCAAAGCTTTCATTACCAATTTGATCAAGAAAAACGGTACCAGCGAAGCTATAAAACAATGTGAAGATTCATATAATACAATTGTAAGGGATTTTGTAGGTGCAAAAGAGGAGCTGAAGGAGGATGCTTTGTCGGCCAACTATGACATCAAAATTGCGGGCGATAATGTCCGTGATTGTGAAACGGCGTTGAGTTCCAAAGGGCTTCAAGTTCCTGAAATAGCTTCCAGAAACCATGCGGCCTTGTTATATAGTAATATTGGATTTGTTATCACTAATCATATTGATTGAATGTATCATTAGATATTCCTTTACTTGTTCTTCTCTTCTAATAATATATATATATATATATATATATATATATATATATATGTTTCTTTTCACACAACTGTTGTTGAAACAATATTTTACTGATCATAGTTTATTTGTGTTCTTATTAAATATTTTGGTCACCATATATAACTTTTGATGTTAGCTAAGTAGCACCTAGTTTAGTAGTAAGGCATTTTTCTCCAACAAAATGTTGACAAATATTCCAAGTTTGATCCCCCAGGCATCATTGAAAACAAAAAAAACCATTACAAAAAAAATGTCTAATATCTCGGTGACAACACACTATTAATTACCAATGTTATTTGTCTTTTCCCAAAACCCCTTTATTAGTCACAAATGTCATTTGTTATTTTTTCAAAACCTTTTTTTTTAGTTACCAATGTCCTTTAGCCACCCAACTATTGAACACCAATGATTGGTGTCCATTGCCCACTTTTTTTGTAGTAAAGTCTGATGTTCTATAACAACTCGAAGAAATCTTCTACAACATTTTGCAGAATAGGGAGCAAAAATTCACCATCTTTAAACCTAGTGAGATAAACACTAATTGGCCTCTCTAAACCTAGTGATTATCTCCAATAAATTCACCATCTCATCCCCTATTTTAGCTAGGCAGGGTTGGAACTAGGAAATATATATTGTTTGGGAGGCCGATTATTATTATTTTTGGTACCCAATATTTTTGGAACTAGGCATTCTATACATCTGTTAAACATGCCAGTTCAACAGAGTGGTGGCTAAAGTTCCATCGATGATTGAACACTTAGTTTCATGAGAGAACATTCCACGTTGGAAAAACCAAAACTTGGATCTCTGGTATTTCTATGGCCGATATCTTCAAGGAAAAGAGAATGACCGTACGTACCCTCCAAGGCTGAGACGTACTAGTACTGTTGGTTATCAACATATATGAATATATGATCATCTAATACTTTAATTACCATGATCATCTTTAGCTTACAGATTTTAGACGGTTGGTTCAAATAGATCGATGATCAAAGTTTAGCATATATATGTTCCAAGTGTCTGTTTTTTTTTTTTTTTTCTTATTTTTATAAAAAAAAATTACAAACAAAAGCCACGAGGGTGAGAGACTGTTCTCCCAAAATCTAGAACCCTCTATCGAATGACTAAGATTCGTCAAAACAACTGCCATGAAGTTTGCTTCTCTGAAGACATGAGTAAAAAGAATTTCTAGATGAAGAATATCATGAATTACAGTCTTCAATCTCCAAGTGTGTTGCAATTGCCATTAACACAATCTATAAATTACTTTGAGTAACCTTCTGCCAAAACATGTTTGAAATTAACCTTTCTCCTTGGCTATCTTTAGAGCTTCCTTCAAGGCAAGGCCTTCCGTTAAGAGAACAGATGCAGTACCAAGTTACCAACATTTCTAATACCAGCAACAAGTGAACAACCATGGTGATTTATGATAACAAAACCCAAATTAAGCAGCTCTATTTGAACTTTTTACATAACCATCAAAGTTAATTAATCTTAACTCTATCATCTGGGGAGGAGTCCAGTGAATGTCATGGTGGACAGAAGCAATCTTTGCAAGAGGAGGATTGTTAGACTAGTAGCTAGAGCACAAAGCGCGCAACAGCTAGCAGAATGTAAAACCTTGGCAGGATGAGGTTTCACTTATCTAAAGATACAGTCATCAATTCATTGCATTCCAAATTTGCCAACATGTGATATATATCTTCTCCAAGCAACTTTTCTCATAAGACTTGTTGATGAAGTTGTCTCTAAGCCAATTGATTAGACTTCTATCAGGACTTGGGAACACAAGAAATGAAGTTTTGTTCCCTGGTAAACATACAAGAGTAAAAAAATATGATATGCAATTTCATCATCATCATTATTACAGAAAACACATGTGGGCTCAATATGATGGTTAAATCTGATCATTCTAACTTTAGTTTTCAAGGTTCCCTTGATTAGCAACCAGGAAAACACGTTCACCTTAGGAGGCATATTAAGATTCCATATTCTTTGTAAAATATCAGTTTGAACATGAATAATTGAAATTCCATAGCCGGAATAGCCCCTTCAATGGTAGTCGTCCTAAACACTAATCAGAGAGTATACACAAATTAAAACTTAAACTCTCCACAACCTAGGTTCAAACAATTGCACAAGCAATTCAAAATTGACTACAAATATATATGCAATAAGCACAATCAATTGTACACCTAGAATCCCAAAGTGTGCATCGATCATACTAGCACACTACAGACTATAGTCTACATAATCAATCACACAATGCAAGACAATTATGATTCAATATAAACAATCTAGACAACAAACCACAACACTCAATATGATCACCCGGAACCTCTACCTCTAGATAAAAACCGGAGGGGAGTCGTACCCCATGCTTTTGAGTAACACTATGAAAAAGCCAAATCGGCAACACATACAAGAGAGCACTCGGTCCCAAACTCAACACAATCTACCTATAGACTTGTGGCAGCTCTAACCTTTTGTAGTCTCGTTTGCTCTTCAAGCGATACCTCCTCAAACTTCTCGGATTGAATCTCACCTGCGTGAGCCTCTATCCACAAGAACTTCGACTATGCAAATAGGTGTGTGTGAATGAAAATGAATTCAATTTGTTTGACACAAGCAAGTAATTAAACAAGGAACACTTGCTAGATCAAACAAATCGAATTGACAAGCCTTGAATATGATTCAAGAGATGATTTAGTTATTCACAAGGAACAATAAACCCGAACTCCCTGGTGGCTCAACTGTTCAAAGCCCGCTATTTTCCTAATTGCAACTTCTTAGATGCTGTGGCTCAGCCTGGTATGTCTTTCACTTGGCGTAGCATTCTGGCTGGGAGGAAAATTTTGCACAAAGGTATTCGGTACCAAATTGGTGTGGGAGGTAATGTCTCGTTGTGGAATGACCCTTGGCTGCCTCTCCCTCATAGTTTCAAACCTTTCTCGGCTCCTATGGAAGGCACTGAGTCATGGATGGTAAGTGATATCATTGACAATGCAAATGGTGAGTGGGTTAGCTCTGTTATTGACGAGTTGTTTACTAAAGAAGAAGCTAATATTATTTTGAAAATCCCTCTAAGTTTGAGATCAACTGATGATAGACTTATCTGGCATTACGATACGAAGGGAATCTACAGTGTCAAGAGTGGGTATCATGTCGCTCGCGTTGCTGAAAACCTGGGCAATCATGCTTCTTCTTCGGGGAGTGTTTGTGCTAACTTGTGGAATATAATTTGGAGGCTTCGCATTCCTCCCAAAGTTCGCAGCTTTGTGTGGAGACTGTTGCGAGGTATCATCCCGACCAAGGCTGCGTTGGCTAAGAAGTTCCCCTTATCTGATATGGAGTGTGTTTTCTGTCATGATAAAGTTGAAAATGACATGCATTTGTTTAAGCTTTGTGGTGCTTTGGAGTACTTTTGGCAAGCTAGTGGTGTTGATTTCTCCCAAAATTATCACAGGGGACACACTCTCACGGATTGGTTCTCCAAGGTTAGTAATCTTCCTTTGAGAAAGCACATTGAAATGCTTTGCATGTGCTGGTGGGTCATTTGGAAAGAAAGAAATAACATTGTCTGGGAGGGTGGTACTTTTCATCCTATTCATATGGCTAGCTGGGCTTCTTTGAAATGTGAGGAATATCAAAGGTTTCATCATCCAAGAGTTAAAAAACAGATTAGGCTCCCTTCCCATTGGGAAAACCCCCCTAGTGGATATATGAAAATCAATATTTGTGGTGTTTTCCGTGCTAATCAAGAGCATGGAGGCATTGGTGTTGCGGTTAGAAATGATTTGGGGCATTGCATGGCTGCCTTGTCTCGGCACCTGGATCATGCATGCTCTGTTATCCACGTGGTTGCTGAAGCTTGCAGAGCTGGGATCTTAATGGCCATCCAACATAGGTGGGATAATCTCATTTTAGAGACCGACTGTGCTATGATCGTTACTGCATTGGCTAGTACGGATGAGGATCTCTCTCAGATTAGTCGAGTTCTAGAGGATTGTAGAGTGTACTTGCGCTCTTTTAATTCTTTTATGATTCGACATATCTACAGCAAAGCAAACGGTGTTGCCCAGCGCTTGGCACACGTTGCTAGTTTTTCTAGTTTTGATAAATTTTGGTTAGATGATACACCTTCTATTATTGAAGATGTCCTTTATGAAGATGGTTGTTGTTTTACCCGAGGTTTAGGCATTACGTCCCCCTCGGTGTACACTTGGCCTCGGCTTGCTAATTAATTCTTGTTTTTCCCCTAAAAAAAAAAAAGGAACAATAACTAAATCAATAAACATCAAAGATGTGAGGAGTCTATAACATGGAACTAGGGTCACTCAACAAATATAGCAACTCTCTCTAATCAGTTTTGGCACAAAGTATTGAGAAATGAAAGAGTTGAACCGGATAAATCATCCAAAGTTCTATTTATAGAGAACTGAAATTTAACTATGCGATCGATCGCCCGAAAGGATACGATCGATCACACTACACAAAATCAATACAAAAATATACTGTGCGATCGATCGCGGGAAAAGTTGCAATCAATTGCGTAGTGCAAAACAAAAATTGGAGCTCTCAGTAAGTGAGAAACCTGATTTGCGATCGATCGTATAACATGTTGCGATCGATTGCACGAAAAGTTGCAATGGACATATTTTCAAATTGCAACGGTCAGAAACTCCAATGGACATATTGTCCACATAGGACGATCGATCGCATGAACAGTGACGATCGATCGCATGAACAGTGACGATCGATCGCATGAACAGTGACGATCGATCGCATGAACAGTGACGATCGATCGCAAGGCTTAATACAGCCTTAAACACAAAGAAATGCTAATCAAGATGAATCTAAATGAAGATCTAGCAAACCTAACATAATAAACTCAAGTGTATGAACAAGTGCATACAACATTTGAGACTTATGTGATTTATAACATAAGTGTGGCTAACAAGCAAACCTAGATTTTTTTTTTTAAGGGGAGGGGGATTATGGCTCCAAAGTTCGAAATTTGTGGGGAGGGGGGATTCGAACCCGGGTTGTGAGCGGGGATGGCCACCGCCTAGTCCAACCGGACTACACCCAATGCTCAAGCAAACCTAGATAAACCTAGGACAAAAAGGATGACATAATGTGAATGAAGTGCATGTGCATATGCATAAATCATACCTTGAGGTGCTTGAACGAAACCTTCTGTGATGATCCAAAAAAAAAAAAAATAATAATAAATATACACACGTGCACTTACCTTAAAAAAAAATTAAGTTAACGCATAACATTTGAGATGTTAGATAATATCTAGTCTTATTAAAATATTAAGTCATTCATGTGAATGTTTGCATCTGATGATTCACGTCAATGCAAAGTTTATTAAGTTGCAAGTTTCTAATAATTAAGAGAGAGACTAACTACTAGTTGGTTATATATATATATTAGTTTGTAGTTAGTTCATTCTCAAAGTAACCAGTTATAGTTAGAAGGAAACCTTGTCCTCATTGATTTTAGTAATAATGAGTGAAAGACATGTCATTACCCTAGCATATCATGGAATATGTGGTAACAAGCTGACCAACAATTAAGCTTCATTCCCATTCGCCTCAACTCTAGTATAAAGGGGGGTGGCTAGCTTATAGCCTTTGTTAATTAACCTACAGAAAGAAAGAGAAAGAGAGAGAACAGTAAGGAGTGCAGTAGAGTCAGTGGAAGAAACAAAGAGAGGGGAGCGAAAGAGACTAGTGAAGGGGAAGAAAATGGCAGATTTTCTGCAGGTGGTCCTAACCTTTCTTTTACATTTGTTTTCCTCATGTCTTGTATGAAATCACAGCAGTTTTTATTTTCTTGTAGAAAGAAACTATCGAACACTTCTATTTGAGTTTTAGCGGAATATTTCTACTTCCATGTTATTTCTTTGAAGCCTAAAACTAATCATTACTTAATTCATCACAATTTTTAAACTAAATTTGCACAAACTTTAGCTCTAGTATTCGGAGGCGACTTTTCTCCTTCCTAATAAGAAAAACCATAACTACTTATGAGGTCCTAAATCTAATTGCATCTCAGGCTATAATTACTTAATTCATTCATCCAAACTTTTGGTTATTCATTGCTCTTGTCTTCTTCCAAGCACAGATTAACAACTTCCCAATCTCTTATTTTTATCAACAACTTTATATACCCGTATTTTTTTTTAAATGGAAGTAAAATTCACTAATTAAAAGAAAATTGTATATCATTTTTTAAAGCTTAACATATATTTGGTTAAGTAAAATTTATATTTATATTTCCATGTACTTGTCTCGACGCGTTGTAGAATCAGAGTTGGACTTAGAGACGCCGGAAACAAACTCTCTATACGATTAGGTCGAGGATAAGGTAGGGTCTCTAATCTCTCAGTGATTAGACTATATTATGTTTAATTTTTGTGTTTAGTTTAGGAACATTAGTTCTATGAGAGTGTTTTCATTATAGCTTCTAGATTATATTCTCTACAGTATAATATTATTGCTTTGGATATTTTGTGAATGTGGTTATGTCGTTGATGCAAGATTGAATGGAGACTTTGATGAATGAAACTTTGATACATATTGGTTACATCTCATCAGGGGCGGCCCTGAATAGGTTTGAGCTGTGCGACCGCACGGGGCCTGATCAATTTATGGGCACCAATATCAATTTAGCTCATATATTATATATGTACAAAAAAATCTAATATATATATGTAGGAGTTTAATAATTGTTGATTTGTTGGGAATGATGGCACGAGAATCTATCAGTATGGAATGTATTGTTTTTTTTTAACTTGACATTTTTTGATAGCATGGGGAAGTGAGAAGAATTTATACTTTTGATAGTTGATGGGCACAAAACGGATATTTAATTAAGTCTTTAGTTTAATTAAGCATACTTTGTTCTTCTTTTCCTTTCCAGCTGCAACTCCCACCAAAATCACCATTTATTTAATTACTTCTATTTAGCTGCTTTGCCTGCTCAGTTCTTCCATTCGGCCATTCCCAGTACTCCAGTAGAAAACGAAAAACAATTCCTCATTCTCTTTTCTTATGAGATTGAGACTTAACATTCTTAATCCTTGATCCTTCATTGTGTTTCCAGTTGCCACAGCCGAAACCTTTCTTCTCAAATTCTCAATAATCAATAACATAAGGTAAAGTCCTAATTTTCAAATCTATTTATAATTTTATATAATAGATTATCATTTATAATTGCAAATTTATGATCATGAATTTATACCAATTGTTTTTTTTGGCATATTGTGGTCGGAATCTGATCGACTTATCTCAAAAAATTAAAGGTGATTCTTCTATAATTTTGAGATTTCTGAAGGCTTGAAAATCAGGTACTATTGTGCTATGCTTCTATTTGTTATTGAATTATTGGAAGAAAAAAAGGCAACAACATTTCATTTAGCACAGGGTACCAAAAATTATCAGGCCGGCCCTGCATCTCATGCTCATCACATGCATGATCGATAATACCATATCATGCTCATCACCTGCATATGTTTGTAAAAAGAAATAAAATTGTGAAGGCAGTGGAGTTAGGATTCTATGGAATATTGTTGTTGAGTTATATAGTTGATTGAAGAATTCATATAGACTGTGAGCCTATTAAATCAAATCTTGTACAAAATATGTTGAAATTGGAATGATAGAAGGATGGGCGTTGGTTTATACAACGGATCATTCAGAACCAAGTGGAATATGCATGATATGGGACGTGTAAGGTCTGTTTGACCCGGAATATGAATTAATGGTGGGTAGTGAAGAGAATTTAAAATTTATACATGCATAATCATCCATTTTAATCTTATTCATGTTTACCTTATTTGATGCAATTTATTTATTTGTTTGGGTTGACACACTTAAATTAAATATGATAAATGACCATGAGGGATTCAATGCCCTACTAAGCGTTAAAGCTCACACCCTTTTAGATTGTGCAGGTAATAATGTCGTCAATCAGGAAGTGGAAACAAGGAAATGATCAGTAGAAACTTGTGGTGTGTTCATGCTGCTAGCTAGTACTATCCTTGAATAAAAGTTGTATTATTAGCAATAAAAATTTCTGATATAAAATAACAATAGAGTTAGGTTCTACTAAACTCTAAACAACTTTGTGTACACCTAGTTTGAAATAAATTATTTTACGGACCATATTTGTATCACTTATAGTTGTGGTATAATACAATCATATTTACTACAAATATGAGTGATTCACACCACAAACCAATTTAATTGGATTTTGGGGTGTGACACCTTCGATGACCAATGATCGAAGTCCGGAGAAAAGACCGGATAAGGAAGGCATTTCCACGAACCATCTCGAGTAAGAACAACCTAAGCCAAAATACCTAATCCCTAAACAATCTAGCATTGAATACAAAACAAATACTAATACAAAGAAATATGTTTTGTCAAATAGAAAATAGCCAAAAACAAATATTTTGCCCTTACAATATTGGTATCATTACATTGAAGCCAAGTAGCAAATTTTATAGAAAAGTTACCATTTGAGGTACGTAGGAGCCCATATGAATTCATCTTCACATTCCTCCAAAGGGATAGGAATAGCCATAATATGAGATACAACATCATGGTCAAGAACGAAAAAGTAATTTTTCTCTATTCCAATGACTATTTGATAGATAGTTATGGATAGTTTCATTCCAATTGACATTGATTTTGTCATGCTCATTTCAATCTGGCATAAAGGAAAAGGATAGGTCCAATTGAAACTTCAAAAGTTTATGGCCTTACCATTACCAATAATCCATCTAATTCCTTTTGATAGGACCTCTCCTACTGTCAAAAATACCTTTCCAAGCCACAGAAGAAGAGATTTTCTTCTTGGCAGTGAAAAAAACAAGTGTTCCTTAGATATTTTCTTTTAACAAGTTGGACCCACCAATTTTCAGAGTCAGTTAAGATTTTCCATCCTAGCTTTGCTAGGGTAGCATTATTGAAAAAGGTAGCAGATCTAATTCCTAGACCCCTCATTGATTTAGGCTGACATACCTATTTCCAAGCAATTGGAGGGAATTTGGCATCAGCTCCCCAAAAGAATTTTCGAGCTTCTTTATATAAAGTTTTAGTGATCTTAGGAGCTTCCAAGTGTCTGATTACTTTATATATACCAGCATTGTAGACACATGCTCTGCATGTGTGGCAGCTTTTTTCTTGAGAAAAAAAAATATATGAGAAAAAAAAAGTGTGGGAAGTTATCAAGAGAGAGCTGTGGCCTTGTGGCCTTGTGGGTAGTTATTTCCCTGTAGGTGTGGGTACTTGATAGTTTATTTCTCTGCAAATTTTTTCAGTAGTAGGTAGTTTTTTTTTATTTTTAATTATTTTATTAATTATTTTGATTGTATGGACTCTTGTGAAAGACGCATAAACCGACATCAAGAGATGATGTGGTTTTCACTTTGGGAGTTTGGGTTAATACCCTAAATGGTACATGAAGTATTTTGGTTTGGACAATTTGGCACTGGTTTAACAAAATGGATAATTTGGTACCTATACTTATCCTTTGTCTTCCCATTTGGTACTTCTGTCCAAAAATTTCGTTAAGTTGGTACAATATCAAGGGTAGTTTTTTCATTTCAGTCCCATATCTCTATAAAATCCACCTCTATACCCCTTAGTTTGGAGGGAAAGTCCCTATTTATGGAGGAAAAATTTAAGTTAATGGACGAAAAGTTGCAGCTGCAGTAAGGAAGGTGGATTCTATAAAGAGATGAGACTTAAAAGACGAAACTAACCCTAGAATTGTGTCAACTTAACGGAAGTACCAAAAGGGAAGACTGAGAATTACATCAGGTACCAAATTGTCCATTTTGTTAAATCAGGTACCAAATTGTTACGACCCAACTCCCTTAGCAAGATATTATCCACTTTGGACTTTGCCCTCACAGTTTTGTTCTTTGGTTCAAGCTAATATTATCTTACCCAAAAAGCCTCTTGCTAGAAAGAATAGTGCCCACACATATAAGGCACACCACTTTCTACTTCCCAAGTGATATGGGATATTCACCGGTATTGCTCCTTCAAAGCTCACGGATATTACACAAATTGTTTAGATCATAATACTTAAGGTACCATTATGGGTATTTACCCTTTCAATTTTCCAACTTGCTTATTTCTTATTTATCTCATTGTCTTATTGTTTGTTTTCATTTCATTGTAGCTTCTTTTGTTCTCGTATTTGTAGCAATATATAAGCTAATTTTCATTCGGTACATGTGTTGGATTTTTTTTTTACTTCACGAAAGTTTAGGAGGGTTGTGTCTCCTTTTCTTCCGTGAACTTGCTCTTCGGGGATAATGATAAGTACGTAAATACGCACTTAAAACGCCTTTAATTACTTGGATTATGTTTTTCCGAGAGTTGTTTTATTATATTTAATATGTGTTTTAACGTGTATAGGGAAAATATGAAGAAATTGTATATTTGCACAAAAATGTGTACTTTGGAGGTTTTTCTGCGCATTTCCGAAAATGATGGAAAGTCAACCATGACTTTTCAGACTAAATGATGATACCGGTCGTTATTCGGATGTGGAGACCAGAGCATGTTCGAAGATTTCAAAAACCGTTTCGAATTCCAATAATTTTGTCGGCGAACCACCACAATTAAAGGCGCAACCACCGCACGCGGTGGCGGAACACAATTCAAATATCCACTTTATTTTCCCATATCTATATTTTATATTTATATTTAGTTTTATATTTATATATCTTTATTTCTTTTGTTTATTTATTTTTGTTTTTCTTCTTTTTGACCATGGCTTTTTGACTTTGCAGGTAATTCCAATCCAGCCGGGGCCTTTGCCGGCCACCACCCTCACGGCCTCACCTTTCCTCCTTAGATCCCCGACACCACCATCATCTCTCCTTGGCCATTTCCCACCTCCTTCAGCTTCTTAAGCAGACGTCCTCTGCAATTGAAGCATCACCACCATCCAAACTCCATTGTTTCAAAACCCATGTTTTCTGCAATCACAAACCAATCCTTCAATTCAAACCATCGACCCCATGCTCTGTTCTTCCCTGCAAATTCATTCACAATTAAACCAAGCCGTGCTTCCCAAATCATCAACATCTCAGTTCAATTCTTCTCTTCTTATCTCTCTGTTCAACACAACCCAATCACCACAGCCATCTTAAACACCCAATTTCCCAATCACCAAAAGCTCACAATCTCATCTTGCAATCACAAGAACAAACACAGAAGCCCATCGATGCCGCCGTTGATTTCTTCTGCAGCGACCCAAGCCTCCTCTCGTTCGTTAATCAGACCGTGACACCATGCCATCACAAGACCACCACGGCGCCGCTCGCCGAACCCAAAGCTGCTGTCCATCTCGCCGACACCTAAGCACGCGGAAATTAGCCGCAGCATCTGCCGTCTCTGCCGTGAACCCAGACCGGCGTCCTCACTGCTTCCCAAGCCCGCGCACCAACAACACCATCATCTTCACCACAAACCCGTCGCTGCTGTATCTACACCGCCGCCGTGATTCCCTTCTGATGCGCCGCGCTTCCCCTGCTGTGAACTATCTGCGCCGCCTGTCCTCTCTTCTAGCCGCGCCTCAATCCCGCACAGCACGACGTCTCTCTCTCTCTCCAAAACAAAGCTCGCACCGCCGCTCTTCTCTGAAATTGAAGCACCACCAGACGCCGCCGCATCACCGATTTCCACTCACCGCCGGCACCATGATAGCCAGCACCTCTAATCGACACCGCCAGACCCTCTTGCATCTGTCTGTTGAGAAGAAGAAACAGCATAGAGGACACGTGCTAAGCAAAGAAAAAGAAAAGAGAACCGGGCTGAGCCGGAGAGAGAAAAGAAAGAAAATGAAAAGAAAATTAGTGGGCTGTTGACTTTCTCAATGGGGCTTTTGACCAAACCCAAGGCCCAAGCCCAAGTTCATTTTGTCCAAACTGCTATGGACACCCACTTTCTCAGTTAGATGGTTTGTGAAGACGCCTTTCTTATCCGGTCTTTTCTCCGGACTTCGATTATTGTTCATCGAAGGTTTCGTTCAAGCATCTCAAGGTATGAATCATGAATATGCATTTCATACACTTTGTTTATGTTTAAGAAGTAACACAAATATCTTAGGTTTGCTAGAAATTAATTGGATTTCATTTTGGTTAAGCAAACATTTATTTTAAAGATATTTTTATGTTTTTGCTACAGTACCCCTATTCACGTGAATAGTGCGATCGATCGTCAATAGTACCGTTGGAGAATCTGACCGTTGCGAATCAAAAATGTATCCGTTGCTACAGTGGTACTGTTCATGAATAGTGCGATCGATCGCCGTGAATAGTGCGATCGATCGCCCGAGCGTCTGTTTTGTTTTCTATAAATAGAATCCTTCAGTTTCATTTTGTCTAACTCTTCCAACTCTTTCCCAATTGTCTAAATACACTTTGAGAGAGTTTTCTGGTATATTTGAGTGATCCTAGTTCCATGTTTTAGGTTGCTCATCTTAAATCTCCTTTTATAATCCTTTGCTAAACACTTTGATTTGCATATGTATGCTTGTTTAGCCTATGTTTAGGATTTAGGAGATGCTATTCAATTCTAGCAATTGTTCCATGTTGAATTGCTGAATTGATTGATTGAATCATTAGTTTCAATCTTCTTTGTTGTTTGTTTTGTTTAGCTAATGATCCTTGTGATTAGTTAAACAAACCTTTGAATCACTTCAAGGCTTTTTCAATTTGGTTTGGTTAATTCAAGCAATTGTTCCTTGTGAATTTCTTGTGTTAATCGAATTGAATTCATTGTTCATTCATACACACACACACATATCATTGCATAGTCGGTGTTGCTTGCGGTTGGAGGATTCACGTGGTGGAGTTCGTCCGATTGGAGCAGCTTGAGGTGGGAGCACTTGAAGAAGCAATTGGAGGCTACATAAGGTTAGAGCTGCCACTAGTCTATAGGTAGATAGTATAGAGTTTGGGATTGTGTTTCCCCCTTGTACGTGTTTGCCAATTGGCATTTTTTCATAGTGTTGCACAAGAGCGTGGGGTACGGCTCCCCTCCGGTTTTCCCTCTAGAGGTAGAGGTTTCCGGGTGACCATATCGTTGTGTTGTTTGTGTGATTGCTTATCTATATGCTATTGTGCTTAATTGATTAACATGTTGCATGCTTGATCATACATTGATAGATATAGTCCATGGTGAGCTATTGATGATGCTCACTTTGGGATTCTAGGTTGTACAATTGATTGTGCTTGTTGCATATATATTTATTGTCAATTGTGAATTGCTTGTGCAATTGTTTGAACCTAGGTTGTTAGGTTGTGGAGAGATTAACTTTTAATTTGTTCAAAGTTGTGCATGCTCTCCGATTAGTGTTAAGGACGACTACCGTTGAAAGAACTATTCCGTGCAACCAGAATTTCACTTTATGAGCTATCTTAGTGAGCCATTTGAGAATACTTTTGTTCAGATGCTAAAATGTCTATGTTTTGGGAGTTTGGAAAAGAATAAGTGTGGGGGTGTGACTTTGTAAATTAATGTATTTGTTTCTGTTTCGAAAAAAAAAAAAAAAAAGAGAAAAATCGAAACAGAGAAGAAAAAAAAGAAAGAAAGAAAAATATATATATATATATATATTGTGTTTAGTTTCATTTGAATTCAATAAATGTGTATAGGTGAGTGATTGTTTGGAAATGAATTTAGCATCTACGGTTTTAAATTTACTAAATCTCAAAGTGTGTTTTGTTTATTAAGATGCTCAGAATTTGTGATTTCCTTCCACTTCATTTCTGTAACCCCTCGCCCTGAGCCCCGTTACACCTGAATAAAAGTCATTTTGATCCAAGGTATTTGTGCATGTTTTGTGGAGATTAGATTGACGTGAAAGCATATGACGGCATTTGCATAAGTTTGCTTGAGTGGTAGTGTAGCTAACTGATAAACACTTGTGTGAAAATCAGAGTGAATATCCTGTGAGTTTATGGTTAGCACTATTTCAATATGCATGCTTACTTTGGTGCATTGAGATGACAATACTTGCACACACTTCACTTTTGTTTCTCTCCCGTTGCTGAAAACATTTTTGAGACCTAACTTCTTTCATTCTCTAATCTAATTGTGTTCTCTCAGGTATACTGTTGGAAAATTGTTATGTGTTTCCCTTCTGTTTTGTTGAAATTGTATATTTATGTTCTATGTTTGCTTGAGGACAAGCTTTAGTTCAAGTGTAGGGGTGTGATAAGTGCGTAAATACGCACTTAAAACGTCTTTAATTACTTGGATTATGCTTTTCCGGGAGCTGTTTTATTATATTTAATATGTGTTTTAACATGTATAGGGAAAATATGAAGAAATTGTATATTTGCACAAAAATGTGTAATTTGGAGGTTTTTCCGCGCATTTCCGAAAATGATGGAAAGTCAACCGTGATTTTTCAGAACAAATGATGACACCGGTCGTCATTCGGATGTGGAGACCAGAGCATGTTCGAAGATTTCGAAAACCGTTTCGAATTCCGATAATTTTGTCGGCGAACCACCACAATTAAAGGCGCAATCACCGCACGCGGTGGCGGAACACAATTCAAATATCCACTTTATTTTCCCATATCTATATTTTATATTTATATATTTTTATTTCTTTTGTTTATTTATTTTTGTTTTTCTTCTTTTTGACCATGGCTTTTTGACTTTGCAGGTAATTCCAATCCAGCCGGGGCCTTTGCCGGCCACCACCCTCACGGCCTCACCTTTCCTCCTTGGATCCCCGACACCACCATCATCTCTCCTTGGCCATTTCCCACCTCCTTCAGCTTCTTAAGCAGACGTCCTCTGCAATTGAAGCATCACCACCATCCAAACTCCATTGTTTCAAAACCACCATGCCATCACAAAACCACCACAGCGCCGCTCGCCGAACCTAAAGCTGATGTCCATCTTGTGAAATTGGTATTGACTGAACTGTCTTTTATTGATGTGATTGTAGTACATATATAGAGCATTACAAAGTTAGCCTAGGAAAAATATACAAATATAATATTAAGACCTATACAACCCGTGCTTATTGTTACCAAGAGAAGACAACAAAGCTTGTGGGTCTCAAGAGGAGACAACTAGTGTTTGTGGGTCTCAAGAGTACTGTAGATAATTCCTTCCCACATTATTCTCGATATTACTCCCCCTCAAGTTAGGCATGTATGTTGATGATGCCTAACTTGTCCTTCAAGTGCAAAAACTGCTCTTTGCCCAGTGCTTTAGTAAAGACGTCTGCGATTTGAGCTTTAGAAGGGACAAAAGCTGTTTTGAGCAAACCACTTTGGAGCTTTTCACGAACGACATGACAATCTATTTCTATGTGTTTAGTTCTTTCGTGAAAGACTGCGTTGGCTGCAATGTGTATTGCTGCTTTATTATCACAGTGAAGAGTGCAAGCTGCTGTGTGCTGAATGTTAAGATCTTGCAATAGGTACCTGAGCCATTGAAGTTCACAAGTAGCTAAAGCCATGGCTCTCTATTCTGCCTCGGCAGATGAACGTGATACAATCTTCTGCTTTTTGGACTTCCAGGCGATAGGACTAGTACCTAGAAATACACAATAGCCTGTAGTTGAGCGACGTGTCATTGGAAAACTTGCCCAATCAGAATTACAATAAGCATTGAGAAGTAGCTTGTTATGTGCTGGTAAAAGAATGCCTTGTCCTGGAGTATCCTTCAAATAACGAACAAGACGTAAAGCTGCATCCATGTGTGGCTTACGGGGTTCATGCATAAACTGACTCAGAATATTAACTGTGTAAACAATATCTGGACGTGTAACAGTGAGATATATCAATCTTCCTATTAGACGCCGATATGAAGCCGAGTTATGTAATAATTCCCCATCTGTGTTGGTGAGTTTGAGATGTTGTTCCATTGGAAAGCAAACTGGTTTTGCACCACTTAAGCCTGTGTCTTGAAGGATGTCAAGTGTATACTTGCGTTGGCTAAGAAAGATACCACGCTTAGAACGTGAGACTTCTATGCCAAGAAAATATTTTAATTGTCCCAAATCCTTAAGATGAAAGCGACGATGAAGAAAGTGTTTGATGACTGAAATGCTTTCATTGTCTGTACCGGTGATGATAATATCATCAACGTAGACCAAAACAAAGATTGATGATGTGCCTTTGTGCCTATAAAACAATGAATAGTCTGCCTTTGATTGAATAAATCCAGCATTATGTAGGGCATTGGAGAACTTTGAGAACCAATTTCTGGAGGCTTGTTTAAGGCCATAAAGAGATTTGTTTAAACGACATACCATATTGCTAGGCTCCCTCTGACCAATATATCCAAGTGGCAATTTCATGTAGACTTCCTCATTAAGGTCGCCATGTAAAAAGGCATTATGTACATCAAGTTGATGAAGTGACCAGCCTTGAGCAGCAGCGATAGTGAGTAAAACTCGAACATTAACTAATTTTGCAACAGGAGAAAATGTTTCTTTGTAGTCAATGCCCTCCATTTGAGTGTAACCTTTGGCCACAAGACGAGCTTTATACCTCTCAATGGTACCTTCAGAGTGCCGTTTGATTTTATAAACCCATTTGCACCCTATGAGTTTCTTGTGTGGAGGTAATTGCATGAGCGTCCAAGTGTTATTGTTTTCCAAAGCAGATAATTCAGTTTGCATGGCATCACTCCATTCTTTGTGTTGAACAGCTTGGGAGAAGGTGTTAGGCTCAACTTGAGATGAAATGGAAACGAGAAAAGCCATTTGTGAAGGTGATAAACGATGATAAGTAAGGGTACTAGAAAGAGGATAACATGTACCTTTCATTGCCTGGGTAGAAGGAGGAGGATTGGCATGAACTTGATTACAATAATAATCATCTAGGTATGGTGGAGGTCGACGATGCCGCGGTGATAATGGCTCTTCTGGCAGTGATATTGAAGGGGAAGGTGAAGTGGATAATGAAGCGTGCAGTGTTAATGAAGAAGGTGGAGTCGGTGATGAAGTGGGCAATATTGTTAAAGGTGAAGAAGGTGGAGTGGATGATGAAGTGGGCAAAGCTTCAACAGTAGGTACACGTGATGGGGAAGACATTACATGATTGTGTATTGGTGGAATGATATGTGGTGGAGATAAAGGTGATGTTGACATGGAGACATCATGATTGATTTCTTGAGATGAAAGAGGAATATTATTAGTGGTAGAAAAGTCAGGAACAACTTTGGGAAGAATGTGAGGGGATATTTGGTGAGAAGTGGATGTATTTGTATGGTAAGGAAAAGTAGTCTCATGAAAAGTGACATCTCTACTAGTGTAAATGGTTTTGGTTTCAAGATCGAAAACTTTGTAGGCCTTTTGAGCATGTGGGTAACCAATGAAAATTCCAGGTTTGGCTCTTTTGTCAAATTTATGCATTTTATGTAAAACATTGTGACCATAGCAAAGACAGCCGGAGACACGCAAATGAGAGTAAGATGGTGAAGTGTGAAACAAAATCTCATAGGGTGTTTTTCCATTTAAAAGTTTTGTAGGTAAGCGATTAATCAAGTATGCTGCAGTCAAGACACGTTCACCCCAAAATTCAAGAGGTAGATTGGATTGGAAACGAATGGAACGAGCAACATTGAGGAGGTGTCGATGTTTTCGTTCCACAACACCATTTTGTTGTGGTGTCCCTACACAGCTGTGTTGGTGGATAACACCCATGGATGAAAGATATGTTCGCATGTCATGGTTAAAGAACTCAAGACCATTATCTGTACGAATGGCACGGATTGAACTATTGAATTGAGTTTTGATCATAGCAAAGAAATGCTTAAGATAAGTGCTCACATTAGATTTAAATTGCATTAAATAGACCCAAGTTGTTCTTGAAAAATCATCAACGATTGTGAGAAAATATTTTGCACCCGTAAGAGTAGATATAGAAAAGGGCCCCCAAACATCACAATGGATTAAATCAAAACAAGCTTTAGATGAAATTGTACTTAATGAAAAAGGTAGCCTAGAATGTTTAGCTAAAGGACAAATAGAGCAAATGGATTTGTTGGAAGGAAAATTTGAAGACTTCAAATTTGGAAGATGGATGTCCTAGCCACCAATGCCAGATATCAAATGGTGAAAACTGCGTTGCGGAAGCCATTGGTGCAGCATCAGACTCCAAGTAATAAATACCTCCATGTTCTCTACCCCTGCCAATCCTCTCCCTCGTAACCAGGTCCTGAATAATACAATAATGTGGAAAAAATGTCAGAGAACAATTCAAGCTTTTAGTGAGCTGATGAACGGAGAGAAGATTAAAAAGAAAATTCGGGACCAACAAAACATTGTTTAGAGGAAGCTGTGGTGTTGGTGATGCATTGCCAACATGTGAAATAGATGCAGTTTGTCCAGTGGGCAATTTTATGGGTGCAGTAGTGACAACATGTTTAGAATTGAGCAAAGTTGGACTGGAAACCATATGATTAGTTGCTCCAGAATCGATTATCCAAGGAGTGGAGTTCGAAAGGGAAGAAAAACCACAAAATTTACCTGCTAGGTTTGCCAAGGGAGTGGAAGCATTACCAGATGGAATCAAAGGAAGCATTAGCAGTTGTTGACATTGCTCTATTGGTGTAAATGGCAAGGTTGGTGTTGTTGGCAGAAAGGTAGCTGAAGCAGCAAAAGAACGTCCTGGTTGTTGCCTTTGGAATGACCAAGAGGAGGAAGCTTGGCAATTTTGATTGCCAAAAAATTGAGTGCCATTTCTTTTGTTGCACCGAGATTGAGTGTGCCCCTTAAGACCGCAGAAATCACATTGATAAGACTTTTTGTTCTTTTTGATGCAGCGAGACTCACTGTGGCCATCAAGACCACAATAGTCACAATGGTAATGAGGCTTTGATGAAGGGAAATGTGAGGCTGCCATCGCTGACTGATCTAGCATTGGTGTGGCAACAGAGTGGAGAGATCGTTGTCTTTCATCTTGCAGCAAAAGTGCTTGAGCTTTGTTGAAAGTCGGTAGAGGGTCCATGAGAAGAATATTGCTGCGTACTGGGGCATAAGCTTCATTTAAGCCAGCCAAAAATTGCATAAGACGTTCTTCATTCCTAGTCTTTGTGGCACCACAAGAGCAAGAAGCAACATAAGTGTAGGATGATAGCTCATCCCAATAACCTTTCAAAATGGTATAGTAAGAAGCAATGGAAGAATTTTCTTGCCTGTGATTTGTGATAGATCGATGAATTTCAAATATGCGAGGAGCATTCTTTTGGGAAAAACGATCTTTGAGGTCGTTCCAAACTTCAGATGTTGTCTCTATGTAAATGACTGAATTGGAAATCTCAGGTGAGAGGCTGTTCACGATCCAAGGAAGAACCATGCTATTGCAACGTGTCCATTGAGACAGATTTGATGACAAAGCTTCTGGTTGGGGAATAATACCATCAATAAAACCTAACTTGTTTTTGGCTTCAAGAGCCATACGCATGGCTCTATTATAGGTAGGATAATTATCCCCAAGAAGTTGTTGGGATACTAAAATTGCACCAGGGTTGTCTGAATGATGAAGAAAATAAGGAGAAGACGCTTCATAATCAGCGTTATTAGAACTATCAAGACCCTTCTGTTTGTCATCCCCTTTGGGTTTGTCATTCCCTTTGGTGTTTTCATCTTGAATGTTTGTCATGATGATTGAAAACGAATGAACAAGAGAAGAAAAGAAAAGGAAAGAAAAGGGTTGATATGAAAAACTCTGAAAAGGGTGGATCAGTATTGCTTTGATACCATGTGAAATTGGTATTGACTGAACTGTCTTTTATTGATGTGAGTGTAGTACATATATAAAGCATTACAAAGTTAGCCTAGGAAAAATATACAAATATAATATTAAGACCTATACAACCCGTGCTTATTGTTACCAAGAGAAGACAACAAAGCTTGTGGGTCTCAAGAGGAGACAACTAGTGTTTGTGGGTCTCAAGAGTACTCTAGATAATTCTTTCCCACATTATTCTCGATATTACATCTCGCCGGCACCTAAGCACGCGGAAATTAGCCGCAGCATCTGCCGTCTCTGCCGTGAACCCGGACCGGCATCCTCACCGCTTCCCAAGCCCGCGCACCAACAACACCATCATCTTCACCACAAACCCGTCGCTGCTGTATCTACACCGCCGCCGTGATGCCCCTCTCGATGCGCCGCGCTTCCTCCGTCGTGAACTATCCGCGCCGCCTGTCCTCTCTTCTAGCCGCGCCTCAATCCCGCACAGCACGGCGTCTCTCTCTCTCTCTCTCTCCAAAACAAAGCTCGTGCCGCCGCTCTTCTCCGAAATTGAAGCACCACCAGACGCCGCCGCATCACCGATTTCCACTCACCGCCGGCACCATGATGCCCAGCACCTCTAATCGACACCGCCAGACCCTCTTGCATCTGTCTGTTGAGAAGAAGAAACAGCATAGAGGACACGGGCTAAGCAAAGAAAAAGAAAAGAGAACCGGGTTGGGCCGGAGAGAGAAAAGAAAGAAAATGAAAAGAAAATAAGTGGGCTGTTGACTTTCTCAATTGGGCTTTTGACCAAACCCAAGGCCCAAGCCTAAGTTCATTTTGTCCAAACTGCTATGGACACCCACTGCAAGCCCAATCCGAATTGGGCTCCCAAAAATCCCAAGCCCAACTGAAATGGGCACCCGCCACATCCAAAATATTGTTTCAAAATAGCTGAGCCCTCCACCTACGCCAGAAGGGCAGTGCCGTCTTCACGCGCACATGGTTGAGTCGTCCACCCACGCCCGACGACATCAGTAACAATTTACCCAAACTCGTTTAATTATTATATTTATTTTTGTTTAATTTTAATTTCCGCATTTGAATTTTGTGTGAATAAATTTGGGTAATTGTTATTGTGTAAATATTTGTTTCAAACTATATTTTCTATTTTGTGTAATAATTTAGGGTTTAGCCCAAAACGTGTTTACTCTTGGTTGATGCTAATTTATAATTTTTCTGATATTGAATGTTTGTTTGATTCATTGCTTTGACATCGATAAATTGCTAGTTTGTTTATTGTGGTTGCAAACATAGTAAGCATGCTAGGGTTTTATTGCTATGAGTATATGTGGACCGCCATATCATCATATATTCTAGAAGTAGCAAATAGCGGTGTAAGCTATCGTTATATGAATTATCTTCTAGGAAATTAGAACAACATCAGTGTCGAAGTTGCCCAGCGTTACTCGTTCTCTTCAATCTTAATGACTACTATATGTTGAATCTAGTCGTATGCAGTTCATCCTAGGTTGCATGATAGAGTTAAGTTATGTGGCATGCAGTTCATTCACATAACATACCAAGTAAGAGAGAACAATAGATTAAGTGCAACATGTCATTGACTTAGTCTGAGTAACGACATTTAATTGAAAAGAAATTATAGGTTAACATATCAAGAGTGTGTAATGTTTTTGTTTAGTGTGTTTTCAAAATTAAAAATCCAAAAATATTTTATTTTCTTTTATTTATTTTCTGTTTTCAATTATTTCAAAAAATGGAAAAACACTTTTGTATATATTGTATATATTTGTAAATAAATTATTTGTTGTATATTATTTAATTTTCGTGACATAGAAAAGCAAATAAACAATCTCCTGTGGGTAACGATCCCTACTTCCTATACTACAATCGATATTTATATCCACAGTAGGGTTTTATCTTGATGTTATTTTTCTACATCGTTTTGGTGTGCGAAAATAACTATGTCAGATAATGTTTGTACATCCTCTGACTAGGTAAAACAAACTTAAATTAAATTAAATTAAATTAAATAATTATGTAAAGATAAAGCTACATACAATTAATAACCTTTAACTAAACAAAAAAAGAATTTAGTGGTATCTCATGTGGACACCGGTGCCTAACATGGACGACATCATGCTTACGCGCTCCGGTGGGCATGCCACAAGAATGGTACCATCTATGTAGCATGGAAACGTCAAACATAGCCGTTTCCCCGTTTCCCGGCGTACCGGAAATGGAAATGCGGCGGAAACGGTCGGAAACGTGTTTCCAATCGTTGACTTTTGGGGCGGAAACGGTCAGTCGCCGAAACGTGAGTTTCCAAGAATGGAAACTCTGTAATTTAATGGGAAACGCGGCACGATTTGCAGATGCAGATGTGGAAGAAAGAAAAGGAAACGAAGAAGAGAAAGGAAGAAGAATAAGAAAAGAAGAGAGCAATCAAAGGAAGAGGGAAGCAGATGAAAAGAGAGAATAAAACCCACATAGGCTGGGCTTTGCGGGTAGAAGAAAATGAATCACAGAGAGAAGATCGAGGAAGAGGAAAGCTTGGCTGAAGAGGCAAGAGTGGTGCAGGTGGGGAGGGGGAGAGAAGAGAGAGAAGAAAGGGAAAAAGAGTGCAATCATTGGATCACGTGAAGAGGGAAAAAAGAGAGTAAAAGAATAAAAATAAGATAGAATAGTCAAAAAGATAAGTGATAGAAAAAAATTTATTATTTTAGTATTCATATATAATTATGGTATTTGTTATTTAGAAATTTTTTAATTATTTATATATAATTATATATTATTTTATTTGCGTTTCCTTGACTCGTTTCTAATTGAAATTTTTAACATTTTCCGTTTCCGCGTTCCTAACGTACCGGAAACGGAAACGTGTTTCCGTTTCCGTGCATCATAGGGTACCATTGAGTTTCAAATCCATGACCTCTGGACCACATCTCATGGTTGAAAAACAAAAACAAAAACGTAGTTTTTCCATATTATCTCTCTTTGCCCAGCTCCACTAACTAAAGATTAATTTGTGTCGATGAATTTTTTTTAGAGAACTCTCACGGTATCCCAAAAGTTTTATAGGCCCAAGGACTAATTCGCAGTCGAGGATCTTGTCAGAACGCTTCCTCCCCCTGGTCAGCCACAGACTGAGCATTTAGCAACAAAACAACATCATCGGGGTTTAGAATTTTATCCTCCCCCGTTCAGTTGGTTGGTTCTTTCCTTTGTTGACACTCCTTATATGAAAAATAATAAGGATCAAGAAACTTCATTTTGGCAAACCTTTTAAACAAGTGTAGCATCATGATAGGGGTGTTTATGCGACGTTTTATAGTATTTAATATTATATTATTTTGGCCATATTTCCTATTTATCTCGGTTTATTTATTTGATTTCTCGTATTTTGTAGGTTTCGGAAGCAAAGATGAAGAAGTTGGCGTAGATCGTAATAAAAGGAGGAATTCCAATCACTTGAGGAAACTTTGATGGACAAGGAATACCAGAGCGTCTATAATTCTATCCATTGGGCTTTTCCGTGGAGTTAAGTCCACGACTATTGAGAACACTAAATTTTGTTGGGGTGATATGGAAAATGATGATCCTCTAGGGACCCATTCAGATATTAATTCTACTAATATCAATTCTGCTAATTCTTTGTATGATGAGGGTGATGCTCCTTTAGATTATGAGATTCTTCAGACTATCCCCAAGACTCGTCCCAAGAATTCGAAGAGCAATCAACTTCAAATGACTTCGCTGGATCGCTATCCTAGATGAGTTCGAACGCCTACTGTGCGCTTCAACCTCTGATTTATTTTGCTTCGGCTTTTTGAATTAGTTTGATTTTGCTTGTTTCTTTCCTCTATGTGGGTTTTGGTTTCTTGTCCTCCCACATAGTTTGTACTCTTTTTCTTTCAATACAATTTTTTTCCTTGCTAAAAAAAAAAACAAAAGTCCACGACTATTGAGGGAGTATCTAGGGTGAGAAATTAGATATAAGAGAAACCCTAGCCGCACCGGAGAAAAACTTTTGCCTATAGAAACTCGTGAGCAGCCGAGAGCAAGAGAGAATACAGACGCCCAGACGATCGGACGCCAGTAGCCGTCCGAGCGGATTCGACGACGGAACCAGTTACTTTTGGGTTTTTGGTTCTTTCTACCTTCAAGTATTCTTTTGGGATTTCTCTTAAAGACATGAGTAGCTAAACTTCGAGTAGTTAGGGCTAGATTGAAGCCCTGAACATGAGTCTTTTGATGTTTTGATATTTGGATTTTAATTGAGTTTATTTCCCGGATGATAATGATTTCATTGTTCGTAAATTGTTGTTTTTATATGCATTTCTATGATTCACGACCTTAGGAGCATATATTAGGATTGACCAGCCATAAACATATGTCTGATGACCCATATATGCATGTGTTTTATTTGTGGTCTGACAAGTGCTACAGGTCTTGTATGAAATCGTTTCTAGGATACTTAGGATACACACCATGTTATGAGATTCTTGCTATGTTCATATTCTCTTAGACCTTAATGATCTCTATATGTTTATTTGAGCGTGACCAAACTAGATTGCATGTTAGGGAATAAGTTAAGACATTGGACCATATGCTTAACATACTAAGTAAGAGAGAATGAATACGCGAGTGCATCCTAACCAGGGACCTTTCGTGAGCATAGTTATCCGAGGGATTTAATAACTTGTTAAGTGTTCATTGGTGGATTTCGAGACCCTAGCTTCCCCATTCCATTGATTTACAAAACCTTCTCATAATCAGTTTTATAATTTCGACAGCTTCTTCTATCTGTTTTCTTTTAGTTGTTAAAAATACCAAATCGTCTCAGAAAATTCTAAAATTAGCTAGTTCTGTGTGTCTAGTTTATTGTGTCAAAATTTCAAGTCGTTTAGAGTAGTCTAGAGTCGTCAACTAGTCAGGTTTTTCTGACTGGTCAGTTTTGTTATTTATTTATTTTGAGTCATTGTAGTGCATCTTTATCCCAATCTCCAGCGGGTTCAATCCCTACTTTCCTATACTATCTTTAACCATATATTTCTTTGTAGGGTATTTCATAAGTTGTGATTGTGCACAGTGATGGATCTAGAATTTGAAAATGTGGGGGGGGGGGGGGGGGGGGGCTAATTTCTATAGTTTTTTTTGTTTTTTGCCGTGATGCAAAAAAAAAATTTAGGCCATTAAGCAAACCTCACATTTTCTTGAACAAGGCAGAGCATTTACAAATTTTCTACTATGAAGTCTGAAGAACCTCATGTTAATATAACTGAAATTGATCCTGCTGCTATGGACTCAGCTTTTGATAATTATTAGCTAATTATACGGTTTATACCATAGCTGATTTTTCCCTAAAGGTGACTTTTATTTGTACCAAGAAGATCACCAGTTAAACCAGACTAGGCTCTCACCTGGACTTGGGACAAATCATTGCATTTGAAAGACTTAGATAAGCCTCGACAAATATGAAAGTAAAACAAGTAGAAGGACATGGAGATCTCTATCTGCAGAACCAAACATCAGACAGTACAAAAAATGCAATCTGCAAACCAAATAACCAATGCTAATTAAACCCCCAAATATAGAAATGCATATATTAGACCTGCCCATTATATCTCTGATTTTAAAGTTTAGTCATAACGGAATGAGTGCCCATCACTTGTTCGATAGATTGCCTCAACGGCTCAACCAAATTCAAAATTACCCAATGTCAAAATTCACATGCAAAGTTCAATTCTGAGAACCACATTGATACACAAGTACACAACACAACCAATCATAAAATTTGTCTGGGCTGACTTTCCAATCCCGGTAAGCCAAACGAGAAATTATTGCATGGTCCCGGATCATGCCTTTATGGTGGTCCGGGTTTATCTCAGCCGTCGATTTAATATAAAATATTCTGAGTGAACAGTATATATAAATATTTTATATTAAATCGACGGCTGAGATAAACTCGGACCACCATAACAGGAAATCAATTAATCAAATGAGAAAAATGATAGTGATAGTCCAGCTCACGAGCATCGGTGGAGATTTTTATTGATTATACTACCTATTAACCTATCTGACTAATTTTTTTTCTTCTAGGGGGGGCTATTACACTAATAGCCATATAACAATCAACAAATTACCAAAATTTTGGAGGGGGCTATAGCCCATGCAGCCCCGTACACAGATCCGCCATAATTTGTGCACTTTAATTGGTGTGTGAAAACTCCTTTATCATATCCAAGTGATTTGTATGTATTTTACGTACAAAATATGCATATAATCACTAGAATTATGTCATTTAGTGTCTCTAATTTGTTTGTGTATTTTGTAGTCTAAATAAGTGAAGATAGTAATTTACAGCAAAAGGACGCGTTTAGAGCGTTGCGGAGAGAAAGACGAAAGTCAACTCATAGTCAACTATAACTTTATGATGACAAGATGATGAGAGTTAGTATTGGAAGTTGAGCATGAAGATTAGCCGGAGATTTGACTAAGAAACCGAAAAAATCAATGTTTTAACCCGAGAAGTAAGTTAACCCAAGGTCAACTCGAAAGTCAAGTACAAAATGTCAAGATATCAAGACTACCCTAAGAGGGAAAATTCTAATATACATCACTGCATAGCATGCAGCTTTTTAAAAAAAAAAATGCAATTGCATTTTTGAAATGCAATTGCCGTTTAAAAATGTGAAACTATACATTTAAAAAATGTAATTGCTATTCCAAAAAATTCAATTGTCATTCTAAAAATGCAATTGTCATTTCAAAATGGCAATTGCATTTCAAAATAATTAGTTTTACCTTTTTGAACAGCAATTGCATTTTAAAAAAAAAGCTGCATAGTATGCAGCTCTGTATATTAGACTTACCCCCTAAGAGAAAGTTATATGGGAGAAGAGAGGAAAATTAGGTGGAGGGTAGGGAGATAAAATATTACAGGGGGAGAAGAAAAATAAGAAAACGACGACATCTTTCAAGGATGATGATTCATATTTCAATGAAAGCTTGGCTGTTTGTTTAACATCCTCCACTATCGCATAGACAATCATCAGCTGTAGCATCCTCAATTTCTGCTAGCCATATCTTCACTTATGTATGGAAGAGTATTTGGCAAGCCAATATTCAAGGTGTTTGGAAGATTTGTCATAATCCTGTCAAACGTGTTTTTGCATGAGACAAAGAGAACTAATTTAAAAGTGTAAGTTGCCGGCTGACCCTCGGCTAGCTTATAGCTCGATCTTAATCTCCAGGTAAATTGCTTAATTGTCGATGCCATTTCTCTCCAGGTAAATTGCTTACTGTAAATATTGGTATAAGAACTTTCAGAATGCTCAAATTGTCGTTTGCTTGCATTTTCATCTCTGCATTTCTTTTTTGTCCCTTTGTTTCTATTCACTCTTCAATTAAAGCATGTTGTGGATTGATACACTATACTGCTTATCTTATTTTGTAATGAGAGCAGTGAGTCTCTTTTAAGTTAAAGAAAGAATTCATGACATTGATATTTTTCGTGACGTAATGCACTAAGTGCGGGGTTTTATCCAAAGAACTTTTCATTTTGGGCTCAAACACATTTTTCAATACAAGTATTTCTTCACAAATAAACTGATGTTACTATGTTAGTATAGTAATTAGACTACAATTATCAACAATAAAATAAAATAACCAACAAATTATGTTTTTCTTTCACTCACACATCAATTCAATTCTTCTTCGACTGCTTTCACCACAGGCACCGTTAGTCTAATGCATAGTAGGTGGTGTTAACTACAAAAGGAATTTGGACCCCTAGCTAACTACAAAAGTTGACATTTGATGATCGATTTTTGGCACGCCATGCATGTCAGTTAGAACGAGGAGCTCAAAAGAGGTAAACTCCAATTGGCAATTAATGGATAACTCAGGTTTTGTTATAGTTCATGTTTCGTTCAAGAACAGAAGTGATCGAGCAGAAATGTGATAGGAAGAAAATGAGCCTTGCTAAGAACCTCGAAGCTATGCAGCAGTGCTAAGTTTTTATAACAACGGTCCATATATATATTCACGCCACATATAACACTAGTCATGACTTAATGAGCAATCCCCAATTGGTTCAATCTGAGTTTGGTCCACATCCCCATCGCTCATAATCTCTAGCGAGTCTAGCTCCTAGACTCACTAGGAGAGGGAGGGAACTGGCATCAAGGCTTGGTCTAGTCTGGGACATAATTAATGTCTAGTAGAGTTGGTAGAAAGTTCACTGTGTATCATCGGGGTCAAAGTTTTCGTTAATATCATGCATGCATGGTTATTGCTTCTGCAACACGTATTGTATTGCCCTATAGCATAAACCCTAAAAGAAAACAATGTGACAAATTGTTATAAATATAGGGAACTATATGAGCTCATAAAAAATGATAAAGGTGCGCACTGAATTTACATTTCAATTTCAATTACTCTGTCCTGAGTAGAAGGAAGGGAAGATATCACTATATCAGTACTTCGATATACAGTTGTAGTGGGCCAGCTAATTGGAATCAAAACAACTCTTTATATTCCGGTCAATTACTTGTAATCAGGTTCTGGGTGAGGAGCTTGTTTTGCCGAAAATGGCAATTTTCTGCCTTTCTTTTGCCACCCATATTCATTGAGTGGTCTTATTATTATTATTATTATTTCATTTATGTTTTCTACAAATTTTCTCACTTTCCCTACCTCTCTTGCTCTTAGCTCTGTCTCTTCATTTACTCACCCAGTCACCGAGTCACTCGTCCTCCAATTTCCTACCCATAATTTTGAGTTTGCAGAGTCATCTCCTGCAGATCACTCTCTGCAATTTGTCAATGGAAAGGTACGTATCTAGTTTCAGATCTGTCTATATATTTAGCCTTACAATTTAATGATTTATTACTAAAGTTCTCTTTTTGTTACAATTTGTTGCTAAAGATTTGAGCTTTTTGAGTTTGGGGGAGAGAATTCATTTGACTTGAATTGGGGACATATAATTGGCCATAGAGTGGAGCTGGGGTTTGTAGCATTTCCTCCCAAATACATATAGAAAAATGGAGTCGAGATGATTTACTTAGTTTGTGAAACTAGGATAAACTTCTCCCATGTTTGGGTCATGTTTTAACAAAATTGTTAATGGGTTTTGTAAATTAACTAGTTTCTGTTCCGTGATATATGGTGCTATATATGGTGATTTGTTGTTTAGTTATTATGGGTTTCAGGGTTTGGGTTGGTAGAAGGAAGAATCATAGAGTGAAGTATCCTGTACATAAAAAGAGGACTAGAAGTAGTGGCGTTAGCATGTCATCGTCGAGCGATCTTGTGGAGTTCATTTACAGCATCAGTATCCGGTCCATTAGTATTGTCACTATCAGGCTTCATGGACTTTAATAGTGACCAAGTTAGATCGTTAACACCGACTGGAATTTGTTTCCCTAAATGCTCGTGGAGGCCTAAAAATATCTTAAAGTTTAACAGTCATATCAACATCATCAACAGGAAGAGGAGAATAGACAAGAAACTTGTTCATATTATGTAAGCGAAAATAAGATCCCATAACTCACAGAAAAACATCTGACATAACAAGTTATTTGAAAAGAGCTCAAATATGAATAACTTGTTATGTCAAATGTTTTTCTGTGAGTTATGAGATCTTATTTTCGCTTACATAATATGAACAAGCTTCTTGTCTATTCCTTTTCCTCTTCCTGTTGATGATGTTGATATGACTGTGTCAAATTTTCAGATATTTTTAGGAATAGACAACATCATCAACAGGAAACAAATTTCAGTGGGTGTTGACGATCTAACTTGGTCACTATTAAAGTTATTGAAGCCTGATAGTGACATTACTAATGGACCGGATAATGATCCTGTAACGGAGAGTTATAGCAGGCTCAGTCTTGCCCTTCAAGTGATGTAGGAGTGTTTTAAGCAACCTCATACCGGGAGAGATCTTGCAGAAGATATCATCTTCAGTAGAGGGTAAGAATTTCCTACTGTCATTCTCCCTGCTTTGTTGCTGGCATCACGTTTTAGTTTTTACAATACTGCTATCAGTTGAGTTTGGCACATGAGGCATATATTGATTCCGCCTATAAGCTTTTGCTTCTTGTGATCTTGTCAAAGTTTTGTATGTTCTGATATTTTCCTCAATTTATTATTTATTTTCTAAGACCAAGTTCTCAAAACTTTGCAGGTCAAATCTTAATGGTATGAACTTTCAGGGGTTTATACTGTGGTTTTGGAGAAAAATGATGAGTTAATAACTGTAGCTACTGTAAGGTGAGCTTTATGCAGCTTCTTACTGAAAATAGTGAGCTTTCTGTCATCTCTGTTTTGTTTGTAAATTGCTATTTCCATGTTCAAAGGATCTATGGAGCGAAGGTGGCAGAAGTACCTCTTCTTGGTACCAGATTGCAATATCGTCAACGTGGAATGTGTCGTGCATTGATGAATTTACTTGAAAGGTATTGTACCGAGTGTTCCTGCACTTTGTTTATCAACCTTCGATCTGTTGCCAAGTAACTTATTTTGTTGATTTCTTAGTATTTTTCCCTTATCTTTCTTCTTTTAGATGTGGAGGGATTGATTTTGCCTGTTGTCCCCAGTTCACTAAGGAAATGGAATACATCATTTGGATATTCAAGTATGAAAGATTCTGATAGGCTACAGCTTCTGGATTATAGATGCATGGATTTTCAGGATGCCATTATGTGTCAGTAACCTTTACTGAGGATTCCTCTTGCTGAACCACGCCCATCAACAGGTATTTTTTATGTTGGTTAATTTTTCTCACAGAAAGATAGAAAGCAATCCATCAAGTTACCATAACACACACGAATTCACATGCCATTTTGCAGGAATTCCGCTTGATGTCTCTAGAAGTGGTGATGATATTGATTTTAATAGGTCCAGTGGTGATAATGTCTCATTCACATGGAAAATTGACAATTTTTCTAGCTTTTGCAAGCAATACTCTGAGACTTTCCTGATTGGAGATTTGAGATGGTATTTTTTAGCATCGCTATTCACATGCTTAATGTTCATATACTTTGATATCTTATGGTTCTGAACTTGCGTTGGTTTGTTGACTCAGGCGGATGCTTATGTATCCAAAGGGGAACACTGTAGACAACATGTCGTTGTATTTGGATGTTCAAGGTGCCTCAGAATTGCCACTTGGATGATCTAGATGTGTGCAATTCAGCTTCACCGTGGTTAATCAACTTCAACGTAGGAAGTCAATTACAAGCTAGGGGTACTTTGTTTGCTATCTGTGTTCTCTATTTCACATTTAAGCTTGTGTTCTTTTCCTGCTGTCTTGACATTCCATCATTTTTATGGTAAAGTTAATTGGTTAAGCAGACTAGTGATTGTTGTATCCTGTTATTGTTTTTTCTTTGATTTGATTTGATCAGATACACTTTTACTGCAAATTGCAAGAGAATGATTTCCTTTATCATTGTAAATGAATGCTTGACTGCTTTCTTTACTACTATATAAGATAATGGAAGTGAGAAAAAGAAATGAAGATAAGCAAATTGTGTTTGTAAAAGTATCTATTAGTTGAAATAAGTAGCTACAATAAATAGTTATCTTGGACAATTTCTGTTTCTGTGTTCATGATCAAGACACTTTAAGTTGGAAATTTTTTTATCTTTACCCTCTCCTGGACATGTTTCAATCTTGAACCTTATACTTATTTTTAACTACGTACTAGAGCCTTATTCTGTCTGTGCATATTGATTTTCTTATTACGGGTGTTGATGTATGAACAATAAGTGCAGAAGGGGATTCCCTTATTATTAATTCATTATTACCTGTAGTGAGGAGCTGCTATCTTCATGGTTTGTCTTCTCTGATCTTTGATATTTCGATTTTGCAGAAACTAAACATGTGTTCAATAAGAAAGTAACAGTGAATCTGTATCTTCAAGTAACGTAATAGTGATAGGATAAATTTGGGCTTCACATCACTAATTCCTCTAGATGAGTTACATGACCTTAGTAAAGGGTATCTTGTGAATGATACATGTATCATTGAAGCTAATTTTGCAGTCTGCATGGTTGAAATTAAGATTTCACAAGACCCAAAAACTGGCAGTTCTATACCCAGACCTGTGGAGTATTTCAAATCAGGGGCATAAGGAGCAGGGACCTCCTTTAGATATGGGTTCTATGAATGTTCCTGGTCCTTCTTCAGCAGCACGCAAGGGGACACTCTTTGAGCATGCAACTGCCTTCCAAGACGCAGCAAGTTCTGAATAAGCCTGCACTGAGATTTCTGATAGTAGTACCAATCCTTCTTTAAACATGGAGTCTCCGGAAGTTCCAGATCTTTCTTCAGCAGCACGCAAGGCAACTGGCTTTGAACATGTGACTGCCTCCGAGGACACAGCGAGTTCTGAACAAGTTTGCATTGAGATTTCTGATACCAGTACTGACCCTCCCCTGGTCGAGGAATTTGATATTGTGTCCTCCTCATCAGCTTCTGAGCTCATGGATTTCAGGGGCTTGGCGAAAATAAAGAAATATTTTGTTCCCCTACTGGAGAAAGTTTGTTCATGGAATCCTTCTCTGGTTGAATGCCAAAAGAAGAGTAGTCCCCAGTTTACTGAATGGGCATTTACAGCCTTGGGCAAAGTCCTGCATTTTTTGAAGACAAAAGGTTAAGGATATGACGAGATCTGTTTGTGAAGACCTAGAACTTTTATGGAACGAGCTGAAGGCCTTCAAATTTGACTTGACTTGGCTGGAGCCTCATGTTGAAAGAGCTCTGGGTATGAGTAAGTATGTGGAAGGGGCAGCGGAGCTAAAGAGACTAAGAGAAGACGTGAATGCTTTGGAGATTGAGTCAAAGAGGCTAGAGGCTAAGCTTGTGGTAGCAAGAAATGATCTGAAAAAGGCCTAAGAAGCCTTCGATGAGAGAACTATGGATAGCGCCTTAGGTTATTCTTATTGTTAAGTTCTCTCTTCACATGGAGGATATCCAATGAATGCAATATAACTAAAAGTTTGACTGTTTGTTCATAACTTTTCCTATTACTTCCAAGGATGACTGATCTTCCAAGCCATGAACAGCTGTAGCAAAAGAAATCAATTGTCATCACTCTTTGAATGCATTTATCTAAATTTCACTGGGAACTTAAATGTGAAACATATGAAGAAAACTTATTCTGTTGTGAATTGTTGATCAATAGCTGGCAGTGTGGTAGCAACAAGTGGTTTGAAAAAGGCATAATCTCTATGATATCTCCCAGGTTTACGTCCTTCGATCAACTCAAAGTCCTCTAGTTATGGCATCGAATTGTAAGAGTTGAATTAGGGAACTGGCATCAGAGTGCAGAGTTAGAGAGTTCAAGAGCTTTCACATCGATGCTCTCTCTCTCTCTCTCTCTCTAGTTTAGTAAGAAAATTCACATTGCTATCGAAGCATTATCGTTGTATAATTTCTTTCGACAATTGGTGTATTGCACACGTATTCGGAAGACAAAGATCTCGCACACATTCAATTACGTATGTTAGTAAGGTGACATAGTAGATTAGAGCAGAGACTTGTTTATCTTATCAAGCTGTTTTCAGTTTCCACATTATTCACAATATATGATGATTCACAATGACACAAATAAATAAAGCACATACTTGTAAAAGTGATGGCTTCTTTCTCCACAGTAGGACTGAGCTAGGCAGCTAGCTATAGGCAATGTCTTTAGTTTCCACCATTCCAACACCCACATTAAGTTTTGAGTACTCTCTTGGCAAGGTTGATAGCCTTTTTCTCCACAGTAGTGTAAGAATAAATATGGACAAAGCATGATTACCTTAATGAACAACAACTTAACTCTAATTGTAGCGGATTAAGTAATCGATAAGCCTTAAGGATTTCTACTACGTTATGGCCTATAACAACTAAGACAATATTGTTAAGGTTTTAATGATCTATTGTGTAAATGGTGAATCCATTATGTACATAGTTTTGGTTTACTAAATGTATAAGGATTAGGACTTTGTAACCTTAATGGGAGGTGCTAGTTCTAAACCTATAAATAAAGCCTAAAGGTCCCTGCTCTGTCAATCATAGCAATAAATATACTCTGTCCCATTGTGAGTTTGCATTCAGGATTGATTAAGAGGAGAAGACTTTCTATGGCATATAACAAAGATAAGTTCTACGCTTAAACTATATATATGTATAACTGTATAAACAACTGTGTTTCTTTCTCTAACAGATAAACTAAATTCATATGCATTAGTATTCTTGATATTGAGTACAACACATGATTGTATATTTAAGTTTACATTTGGTATCAGAGCCATTGTGCTCAAATTAAGAATCTCTTTGATGATAAAAATAAAATAAAAAACACAAATTTTATGATTGTTTTGTTTTTAAGAGAGGGGAAGAAAAATAAAATAAATAAAATATTTACAAAAAAAACAATCTATACTTTAAAGGCCAGGCCTTATTCAGTGTTAAGGCCAAAATTTTGGCCCTATATGTAAATCTTCATGCTCCCGCTTTTGTTTTGTTAACTGTTGTCGAACTACATCAGCTAAATTTTCAGTTTTTCCCAAAATTCATATTTGTCCTCCACGAACCTTCATACTAATCTAGGACTTTGATTAGGATCGAATCACGTTTTTCCTAAAACAAAACAATTTCGTAAAAACTTGCTTCGAATATGGTCAGCATCCTAGCTCTGTAAAGATCAATCACTCTGTAATTTTTTGTTTTCTGTTCTATACTGGAGCTAACGTTTAAAGGAGCCTAAGGTACACGGTTCTTTCATATTTCTGATGGATGTGTTAGTGATCACAATTAATTGCTTATGGTAGTCCTTATGAATTAAAAAGATGCCACTTTTGTCTGTGATTGATACAATATATATGTCTTCCTGAGTTTATGATTCATGATATTGATGCTTTGCAATGTTAGTTATTGATATACTATGTTCTGTATAATTGCTTGAGCTTAGTATTCTCCCTAAATAAACTAAAATACTTAAGCCTTTTGATACAGGACGAAGTCCATTATTTCATAAAACCCAACTAAGACTTTAAAAATTATTTTCTTGGTCTAGGATGAATGAGATTTTCTGGCATTAAGTGTTGCCATAGCAATCATATGTTTAGAAAGTTTGATTCAGCCATAAGTATTAGACCAATACCTTGTAGCATTAAGACTTAGAATCTGTGTCTTTGCTCTCATAGGAGGTTTAAACATTCACTGTTCTTAAGTCTTAATGTTAGCACATAATGAATAATAAAAGTCACATTCAGAGGTTATTGGAAATTTTTTGCCAAATATAGGCGTTATTCTGATAAACCAAAAGTTGATTTTTGTTATTTAGTTATGTAATTCAGCAGTGTCTAAAGTCCTTTTGCTATAATAAGTAAGGCAGACACATAAAGTATTCATTTGGGACTCTTCAGTTTTACATGCCTAGTGCTTCATTTTCAAACTAGGATTAATATAAGGAACTATTAATGTTTAGGAACTGTTAAGTTTCAATGTTTCATTATCTTAATATTTTGAGCTTTGAATACCATTCCCATGAGTTTTTTCCTAAAATTGAACCCTTGAAGGATTTATTCTTAAGAAGGGGGGAAGGATTCTTGCTCATCCATCAATTTCATAAAGAAATTTTTTTTTTCTTTCAATCATATGTACTTAATGAAATGGTCGCTGTCCTTGAGAATAAGACTTTGTATAACTTATACAGTCTCTGTGTTTACTATAAATTTGATTGAAAGTGATGATGTTACTTTTGGAATGCTGGTTGTGTGTTTTATCCCTTGTTGTATTGCTGTACTAAAAAGAAAAATTGGGACGTTTTGGTTAATTACCATTGATGTTTTATAGAACTGCCAGCAGATTAAGTATGTATCTAAGACGCAATTATTTTGCTACCAACCCATAAATTAAAAGTAGTTGCATGACAGCAATATACTAAGACTACTTTCTCAGTAAAATCGTTTTTGTTAAATTCCCTTGTAAGAGAAGAAAAATATTTAGTTAATGTTATTGACTCTCAGTCAAATTTGATTAGCTTAAATTAAAGGCTGCAAGGGGGAAACGAGTTATTTGAAAAGAAGTTAAGCATGCCTGATTTTGTTTAGGCTGTGAAGCATCCAATTTTCTAATAGTTTGAAAATTACTTTAGAGTTTCCAATGTATATATTTATATACATTACACAGTCTGCTTCATTATTGATTCTACATTATATATATCTGTATATGTTGTATGCTTAAGTGTTGGTTTGCTTCGAACTTTGGTTAAGATGATTTTCTCACATTTGATCCTTCATGACAAACTTAATATGTTACCATATATTTCATTTACGTTTTTTATCTATTTTTCGGACTACATTACATTCCTGGATATATCTTCATGTAACCGATCCTTTATTTTGGTTGATGCGTTTTCTTTCCTCACATCAAGTTTTAGTACAAGGTTCTTGTGACTCATGCAATTGCCATTAGAGCATGATGATATATATGATCATAGTGGATAAGATAAGAATGATATTGAGTACCTCTTATTCACCATTCATGGACCCTATAAACTAAAGCTACTGTATGTATATTATCAGTTTAATGGTTTTAGAATTTAAATGGGCTAGCTTGCTACTGCTACTTAGTGTTTTTGTCTGCAGTCTCTGCTCGCATGCATGTACATATCCATTCATGGTGTAGATGCTTTTCCGCTTTTGTTTGTTTTGCTAGTCAGTATATTATTAAGACTCGAGTACTTGATATTATTTGCTCTACATAGCAAGCTCTTGAGCATTGACTCGTTTTTACAACTGAATTTTTTATCAGTTAGTCTTTTCTACCTCAAACAATGATCTTTTTTGATAAACACGACAGCAGTAGTACTTATCAAAGAAAATATATTTTGATATTTATTCAAGTAATTGGATAACAAAATTACTATGAGTTATACTAAGTGCTTAATTAACGTTGCTCATTTTCTCAAGAAATTTTCCTTTCAATATTTTGCAAATGACATATTGAAAGTACAACTCTTTGCAAATACATCATTAAGTAAAACTATATTTGCTTTTGGCAAGACTATGAGTTTTATTTGTTTAAGGGCAAACACAAATTGTATAGTGCTCAAGTAATTGCCTCTATATACATTGTTCTTTCTATAACAACTAAATCTATGTACTTGCTGTTTGAAATTTGAAAGAACTTAATTTAGAGGGGAGCATGTTCTGTTTATATATTTAGTTAAATTAAATAACACTTGATATTATTCCCATTTACTAATATCTAAGGGAAATAAAGGTCTTTCTTTGTTAGTAGAATATGCATGTATAATTTGTGACTTCTTTTGATAATATGTTGCTTCTAATGCTTAAAAAAAAAAAGGGAGGAAAGTGTGATATAACATGACATGCATTGTAATTACTATTAAGAATGCATTTTATTTGTTATGTTATGTCCTTAAACTAATCTGGTCTTATCATGCTCATAAAATCGGCTGCTATAGTTTTCTTGTTTTGCGTATTTAATTAATCAAGTAATGTGAATAGCTGATAACATAAGTATACTACAGAGGTGGAGTATAAGAATTGACCAAAGCTGATAACATCACCAGAAAAATACTTAATGTGCCAAACTGGTCAATAACAGAATGGAACAGAAGCAGTATATTAATTAGTACACCATATTAGTATCATATGAATATAGTATACCGGCACCAAATTAGCTAAAAGGATATTTTAAGGGTCTATATTTGCTCATATGTATCATGTTCATATTCTCTGTCCATTATCATTAACAGTCACTATATGTTAGCTCTCAATTAGCTATTCTTGTGTATTTATTTGACTTGCTAGTTTACCTTCAGCACAACACCATACTATTATCTTAAGTTGTTTCTTGGTCGCAGTTTTGTTTAGGTGAATAAATTATTGACCAAATCTATGTGGACAATACAATTAGAAATAATCTTTGTAGGGTGTCTCGAGCCCATCTGTATCTTACAAGGGTAATGTGAACCCATTAATTTTCAATGAATTGTTGTGACCTTTAAGACACACTTTAAGTTATACTTATATGGATCAAAAGTTTCTATTTAATCTAACTGTGTTTTCTTTCACACTTAATTAATCCAAGGATGTGCAGCATAATCCTTTTTCATGTGTAGTAGAAAACATAGTTTTAGCCTTTTAGGCTTTGGACTCTTTATTGCATCTGTTTTGTTTTGTGTCTTTTTACTGAATGCATATATCTTCAGAGTAGTGGGAGTAAATACGTTTTGAACTTTAAAGCAATGGCACATTGTCATGTTGTCATTAACGTAGTAAGTGATATTCTATCTATTTTCTGATGGAATATATTATTTGATATTCTGGATTTGAAAATCTCTAAGTCTTGGCTTATATAGAAGTCTGAAAGTGGGAAAGTGTACGTAATCATCAATTATGGATTTTGTTATGTCTGATTGTCTGCAATGGCATAGATCAAACTTTTATGAATTTATTGAGGCTGGAAAAATATCTCAAAATCTCAAAAGGTGACTTGTATCACTACACCATAAATCCTCATCAATAGCGTCCAAAAAACGCTATAGTAGGATTCAATAGCGCTTTAGTAAACGCTGTGTCTGCCGGAGCTATAATAGGTACTGGATCTGTAATAGCGTTTTTCAAACGCTATGATAAGTGTTATATTGATAGCGTTTTTGAAGTGCTATCGTTTGATATCTTGTAGCACTTATAAAATGCTATTATCTCAATTTCATAGTATTGCATTAATGTTATATCATATATGATGGAGCTTTTCTTTACTACTATGCATGTCATAACACTTCCGAAATGCAATAATAAGTCCTATGATCTTTTAAATTGATATCAAATGCAATTCAGATCGATTTCATTGAATAATCTAAAAATCATTGAATATAATGAAACATTCATACATTATACATTTGTACAGTGTCTCATGTAGATTGATGATAGAAATCTTAATCAAAACCTAATCGAAGCCTTAGAACAACACTTCTATTACTTCTCCTCCAAATAAGCATACAAAATTTGCATGGCATTCCTGAAACAGACTATGCCAGCTCTTGTATTTGGCAAAACAGTCTTGATGTTGAGGCCTCATGTCTGTTAACATAAAACAACAAGGCATCAATTTTAAAATAAAGGTAATTAGCGCAATAATGCAAACTAGTAGAAATATATACAAGAAATAACAACAGAAAGCACAATCAACAATCCCCAACCTATGCATTAGTAGAGTTCTACTATGGATTGAGTAACAGTAGCAACGTTGACAAAACCCTGGGCTAATTCTACCAAACAAACATAAGTCAATCCCTCACAAAACAACAAATTCAAATCTTCAGGCTGCTTGCAACACTGTCCCATAAAAGCTACACCCTGCACTACAAGAAAAATGCACATAGTTTACGGGTCAAAACCTTTAAGAAATGAGATCCTTAAATTCATATGAATAGAAATTGATTCGGGATCATTGTACACATTTCATTCATGGAAATCCTAATTTCCACATCCCGAAAATTCATAGATAGAAGTTGATTAAGGATCACATGTTTTGAATAATGAATTAGCTATTACAGACCACTATTGTTAATAAACAAACTCAGAATATCACTTATAGAAAACGAATGAAACTATTCTAGCTACCAGTATAAGTTTCTATAACAGGTTACACACATAGCCTTTCTTGTTCACTTAATAACAGAGTTAGAATAAAGAAGGAAGATGATTCACATCTGATTTTGACCAAGGAGAAACTTAAGCTACTGCTTATCAAGTACATAGCTTTCTTCTTTATACAATCAATCTCCATCCAGTGTGTTAAAGCATATGTACATGAATATTTTGGATATAAGGTCGCAGACACATATATGCAGCAATGAATTGAATATTACATTTATGAAGAAAAAAAAAACTAAGTTGACAACTAGAAGAACCAATAAAACATGAGCATTCCCTGCTTTCCATTTTAAGCCAACAAAAATAATCAAAGTTTTCGGACTACTAGTGCAAGCTATTTAACTATTTGATTTTTAATAAAACTCAAATGTGTGCATATCATTGATAGCTTCTACTTAATAATAAAGGCAAATAAAAATGAAAGAAGACTGAAACCAAATGTAAGTACGTACCTTATACTTATGAACAAGTTTTGCCTTCAAACATCTAGAATCTTATGTGAAAAGATACAACAACTAAATAAATATCTATAAAAGCAATAGCTAAAGATTGTAATATCAAAGGCACAACATTAGAGAAACAGAGAACATACCAAAGTTTAAATAATACTTGTTAACTTTGTTCATTCATTGTATTATTGCTGCTCCTGCCCTATAAATGCATAAGTTCTATGTATATATACTCAGTGGGTCGCCACAATCAGCAGTATGCATGCACAAAATATAGGCTGGTTTCGTGAAGATGCCATGCTATTCCCTGCTTTCCATTTTAAGCCAACAAAAATAATCAAAGCTTTGGTAATTTGTAGTACTAAGTAGAGAAGCACCTGACCTACAATAAAAAAAAAAAAAGGATACACAAACACAACTAGTTTTGGCAAAGTAGAAGCGCCAACAAATAACACCCCACACAGAGCCAGCTCTAGATTTGAAAATGCAAAAGAAAAATGTTAGTAGATGGAATTTAAATTATTTAATCATAGGCTGAGAGATTGAACAACATAATAAAACATTAATTATTTAGACAAGGTTCCCATTCTAGAATGATTTTCCAAAACAATGGTCATAAGAGCTTTAAAGAGCTTGTAGTGAATGTATACCAGTTTCCAAAATCGTCAGTTGTTGTAGTAAATATACCACTTTAAATTTAAGAATAGCAATGCTCATAACAAATTTAATGTAAAAAGGAACTTTAATACTTGAACCAGCAAGAATAACAAAGTAGTAATATAATCTTGTGACTAGCATGTCAAAACCACAACCAGTCAAACAACTAAGAGTTCAATGTACCAATTGCACAAACCAATTTTCATAGAAATCTTATCAGACAATTTATATTACCCAAAAGCCCATATCTGAAATTCTAACAGTTAGCTTTTACTCACCTTCCTTAATCTTCTTAAATGAAGCAAATTGCTTTCCTCCTCCTAGTCTTCCTTTGACCACTCTACACAATAGAAAACAGATTAAAGGGAAGAAAAAGGTTGAACCACGGAAAATTGATCTATGATAAATAAAATAAATAAAATCATAGGAAGAGTAGTGGAGATCAGTTTTCTAAAACGAGAGCAAATATAAGGATTTCTAGACAAACATATATAGAGATCGAAGGACGAATTGAAGGACGGGATCCAACCATAAGCTAAAGAGCAGAAAAATGACAATACCCACTGCTATCTAGCAACAAGAACTAATCCCAGGTATAAATCCACAAAAACCCCAATTTTTCCTAAATCCACAATGGGTCTTAAACCCTAAAAAGCATCGAGAGGAACTGAGGAAGGAAGAAGTAGAAAAGTAAATCATACCAGAGCTTGGGTTGAGAGAGAAGAACTGCTCGAATCGGATCTTGGGTTCAACGGTGATGCACAACGTTGTGATTTATGTGGACCCTAGATTGAGCAAAGGAGAAGGAAGTCAGAGAGAATTGATTAAGCTTCAAAGAGAGAGAGAGAGAGAGAGAGAGAGAGAGAGAGCCGGTGGAGAGGACTGGTGCTCCATAGTTTGGATCGATGGCGGCAGATGAGTTCGTGGTGGTGCGATGATGCCAGTCGTCGTAGAGAGGAGAGCAGCTCGTGGAGGTCCTTCCTTTTTGTTTTCAACTGGAAGACGTTCCTTCGGTCATATAATTTCCTCTCAGCTTTCTCTTTTAATAAAACGCTACAGATGAGGATAGGTGTACCGGGAAAGGAAAAAATTGGATCCCTCTCAACATAAATGAGGCGCCAATTAACCCGCCCAATTTAGAGGAAATGCCATAGCGTTTTTTTTTATAAAATATCTGAACAGTAACTTTTTATAATAGTTATGGGAAAAACGCTATAACTTAGTGCTATAAATAAGCACTTTTTTTGTAGTGTATGTTGTTTTGAGCTCCATTATATGGTTATTTAAATCTCCTTACTAGCCTTATATTTATACATAACTGAAGCATGTACTTGATTTTAATCTTTAATCTGTTACATGGTTGTTTTGTCCTTTCGGTACAAAGACCTGACATGCATTATTAGGTTGTGAAGCAAATTATGTTGCTTTTATTTGAACCATTTTCTTTTGGCACTTGAGCATAAGAGAAACATTAATTAAATGCACGTTTCTTGTTTTCCCAGTAATAGAGTTCTTCTCTCAACCTATTAGTTATTAAAATAGGTACACCTTTTCAGTTGGTAGATTTTTTTTTGCCAGAGTTTTAGCGGTTGTACCTCTATACATGTGAAGAATCTGGGAGTGCTAGATGTTTTATATGCCCTGAATTAGTGGGAGTATATGTTACCTTAATTATCCTCAATTAGTGGGATGTACTTGGTAAATTTTCTTGATCCTATATTCATATCATTAACCTTTTAAAGTTCCTATTCAGTCTTTATTTTTAATACAAGATTTTGAGTTTAGATGCTATATTTTGTGTTCTGCATCTTTATTGTATATGCTCGAGTATTTGGCTACACTATGTTTTGTAGCATATGCATATATGATTACATGCTATCAAAAGTCTTGTTATTTTAAGCTTCATCAGATGTAGTTCATTGATTCTGATAATTTTGCAGAATCCTTAAGTTTGGACTATGGAATGTTCACTTCAGTTTAATTCATTCATTGAACATGCCAAATTTGTTTTAGTTCTGATAAATTGCAGAACATGATATTGGACCATTGTATGTTGAATTCTATTCTGATTCATACATTAAACATACTTACAGTTATTTTATGTACCTTAATTGGCTACTGTGGGTTGTGGTTAGTGCAATGTGGTTAAAGAGTGCTTATGTTTAGATAAACATATGATTTTCTTTAGTCCAATGCAGAGAGCTATAACTTGACTTAGCTTTACAATAGATTGAGAAATTTTTGCTTATCTTGTGCACACTTTAGTGATTATTAAATCTGGTTGTAGAGTATTTTTGTTGTTGTGAACATGATTTGTCCAAGTGGGAGAATGTAAGAATAAATATGGACAAAGCATGATTAGAGCAACAACTTAACTCTAATTGTAGCGGATTAAGTAATCGATAAGCCTTAAGGATTTCTACTACGTTATGGCCTATAACAATACTAAGACAATATTGTTAAGGTTTTAATGATCTATTGTGTAAATGGTGAATCCATTATGTACATAGTTTTGGTTTACTAAATGTATAAGGATTAGGACTTTGTACCCTTAATGGGAGGTGCTAGTTCTAAACCTATAAATAAAGCCTAAAGGTCCCTGCTCTGTCAATCATAGCAATAAATATACTCTGTCCCATTGTGAGTTTGCATTCAGGATTGATTAAGAGGAGAAGACTTTCTATGGCATATAACAAAGATAAGTTCTACGCTTAAACTATATATATGTATAACTGTATAAACAACTGTGTTTCTTTCTCTAACGGATAAACTAAATTCATATGCATTAGTATTCTTGATATTGAGTACAACACATGATTGTATATTTAAGTTTACAAGTAGGACCAATCCTATAAAAATGTTGCAAATAATCACCCACAACCAACCTTTTTATACACCTATGATCATCACTCAATGAACATTCCCCGATCGGCTCAATCTGAGTTCGAGGACATGGATGGTAGAATAAAGCCACCGAAAACCTCTCTACATCCATTTGGGTAACAACCCTATGCCATGGGCTTCTCAACATCCCATTGCTCATAATCTCTAGTGGATCTCCCACATTCACTAGAATTGCCTCTTTCGGCCAAGGCACAGTGACCCATTTCATGTCCTTATACACTTGGATCCCTCTGCCGGCTTCGAACTGAAGAAGGAGAGTGAGGGCACTGGAATCGGTGAGTGGAGTTAGACCAAGGGCTTGGTCTGGCCTCGGGCATGGTGGGTAGCAGCTCACTCTCATATTGATCTCCGTCTCATTGGCATGGGGGTCAAAACTTTGGAGGAATACATGTCTTTCTAGTGATAAGGCATCAGCAAGGGCTTCAAGTATGTCATTGAAAATGTTTCTTGCTTCTGCTACGTATTCCTCTATATCATGCCTGCTGAAAACAATTGAATCGTTGTCATCAGAGTGTCTAGCAGTATACATGAGCGGACTAATTACTTGGTCCATATTTACCCCAATTCCAAAAAATTTAAGTGATTGAATCATAATCATGCATGTATATAAGAAATTCAGCATAAGCAAAACTAGTCATGTCACGCCCCTAAATCCGAGACCAATATTATATTGAAATATGGTGCCCGAATTTATGACGCGAATGAAATAATTAAAACATAAAATAAATCAAATGAAACAAATGTCTGAATAATACTTTTATTTGAAAATTAAAAGAATATTATCTTACAATATCAGAGTTTAATAAAAATACATAATATAAAATATTTGTTTAAATGTTCATCCCGTTTTCCCCCAAGCATCGTAACCTGAAAACAAGAAGGTGTAGCATCATGAGCAACACAGGCCCAATAAGTACAGCTTACATTCTTATATTAATGTATCTTATAAGACATCAAAATCGAACAACCAATCAAAAATGTACTAAGAACATTTTACGTTGCTTCATACCAATTATAGTGAATATAATCCACATATATCAAGAACGTTTTTAACCCAAATAATTCAGTCTCAAAAGTAATCGACTAACATTGCAGCATTGATATAACCTAAAATTAAATATGTTCAATCGACATATTATAATATCAATATATCACAAGTAGATATTAGTTATCTCAAACACTATATGCACCTTAGCATATTACAAATATGTATTGATTATCTCCATGCTAAACAATATACGCAACTTAGCATGTTACCTTCGAAGTTCATAAATCAAATAATAAGAGTTAGAGAAAAAGTATACAAACCAAGTGAATTTATAGTTATACTGGTCACACACAAAATAAATCCTGTAATGTAACAGGATAAGCCGCAGCATACCGGGGTCCAAAATACCCAAGCATGTATACCCGAGGATCGATTTCTCGTTCCCTAGAGGTATAATAGTGCACTATCTGAGGGACATGAGCCCATAGCTAATCACCCAAAATAAACCCTTGTGATTCCAGTATTTCACTTAGACCAAGTAGTACTATGACTTGGTACAAAAATCTCCAAAACAAAGAATTCTAATTATTAATATAGAATTAGAGACTAAATTAAAAGCCTATAATAAAACTTATAGATTAACTTATAAGTCTATAACAAAGCTTTATACAAAATAACCAACCATTATTTCACTCCTAATAATATATTCTTCCATACATGTTAATATATATACATGTATAATACTAAGTTGATATGTTCACTTTAATAAATAAAATCATGCACCAATATGAGATTAATAGATAATCATGTGCAAGTAAAATACATACAAAAGAGAAGCATATGTAAAACAAGATATACATATGTTCATAAACATAAAACATAAGTAATTGAACTTATTATGTATTAAGCAAGATCATATTCTTTAGTAAATAAGTATAAACATATGTATTACAATAATAAGTAGAAACATATGTAATTCAAGATAAACATATGTAAAACACAAGTAATTTAATAAGAATATAATTTATAGCAAATAATCATAAACTTATGTAGAACAATATATATGTATGTATATAAATATAAAACATAAGTATAACAATAGAATATAATAGCATGTATAAATATAATAACATGTATAGCTATAAATAAAAGACAAGTATTAAATAAATTAGTTATGATATAAGAATTCAGGTTATTATTAATATTTTTAGTCTTTAGTCCAAGTCCATGCAAGTTCATCAATGATTCTTCTATTAGAATCATCAAACTTCAAATTTGGTTATATTGTCCATCACAAGTCCAAAATAATCAAGTGAGTACACCATTTCAAAGGAATTTTCATAAGGAATCAAATGGTATAGTCCAAGTCAACATATCCAAGATGTCCAAGTCCATAAATGAAGAATGTCCAAAACAGTCCATAATTATATATGCTCTGTTTTTAACCATTTAACTTAAATTTTTACATACTGTAAACTTGGCTACTAATTATTATATTCTCCAGATTAAAATTTCAGGTTCTAAGCTTCGTTTTGATATAAAGATCACAAAATTTGGTTAAGAGATGAGTGAGATATGACCACATGAAGTTATGAACAACAAAGAGGTTTTTCAGTGAGCATACCGGATAAACACTTAGATTTAGAAAGTTTTACCCGTTGGATGAATACTAAATTTGAACACAGAATAATAGACACAATATGGAACAACTTTGATGAAGAAGTCAAGATGATAAATTGAGCCGAAGTATATGTTTAAAGGTTCACAAGTTGACTGCCGGAATAACTTTAGAAAACAGGATTTAAGTTTTCTATAAAACTTATCCCTTTCTATTTTCTTCTTGCTTGTGCACTTTGATAAACTTAAAGATAAAAGACTATAAGGATGTATTCTGTACTTACTTGAAAAGTTGGTTGGAAGATTGGAATAGCTTCACAATTGAAAGATCATTAGTTCTTGAGCAAATAAATTTTAACTAAAGATTGCTCTAGTTTTAAAGCCTTTCTAAATGAAATTTCTATACTAATGGGGAAGCTGAAGTAAGAAGTGATAGAGAGGAGCAAGAGAGAAGTAAATTAGCAAAGAATTCTATTGTTACACCATTCTATTTATAGGCACATAAATGACTCTTACTAGTTAGTAAGGGTCAAGAAGAAATAATAGAGATGTGATAAAACAATGAGAAAATAACCATTTTTTCTCCTATCTTCCTAATTTTATTATTTTAAAATCAAGAGTAAGATATTACTTGACTCTAAGTCAAGGAATCTGATCTCAAATGAATTATTTGAAGATGATTTGTAATAATTTAATTTTCTATCTATTCAAACATGGAGGCCTATACTCATACATTACTTCATATACGTATGTATACACATATAAACTTATATATATATATATTTACACATATATAGACCTATATAATAAATACTAATACACAAGCATGAAATGCATTCCTAAATTTTCTAGCAAGGAATTCAATTCGTTCATAATTAATCCTAGGTTCAGGATATTATAACATGCTTGCATCACAAACTTAAATCCCTTTCTTCTTGTGCCCTATATGTATTGTAAAAATCATAATTAAATCTAGAAATATGACTTTCGGGTGATTCCAACTCTGAGAGTTTCCTTAAGATGTCTACTAAAAATCATTAGAAGACCACATTCTCAAATAATGAACAGATTAATGCAATTTCTAAGGAAAATGCAACTTGGTCGGAATACCTTAAAAAAAAAATAGGTAAAACTTCTGCTGACCATAACTTTTTCATATGATATCAGAATTTAACATGCCACATGTCTACGAACTCGTATCGAGTAGTTCTACGACTTTCATGAAGGAAGTTATCAGAGAAAATCAACGGATAAGAAAGTCAACTTTTGACCCCCTCGAAAATAAAACATTTCGAGTAAATATTTGTTCCAAAATATTTCCGCTTCACAAATTAGTTAAGAAAACTAATATCCAACCTTTACTTAATTTCAAGAATATTCAAGAAATTAAATATGAAAGTTCGGGGTATTACAAGTCAAGTGCACATGTTTCTTCGGAAGTATCGGAAAGTCAAAGTCAACCAACACAAAAAATGTCTGAAGCGTGTCGGAGATTGGTATCGAGCATGTCGAAGATGCGATACGCTACCAATTTAGAGTGTTGGTGCTTCAGAGATTACAAATTTATGAAGTAACATATTCAAATTTCAAAATAATACTTGAAACAACTCGATCATTAATCTTTTCCGCTCCCTCCTACTTCAACTGTCAAAATCATACTAATTTCACTAATTAGTTTGATAGAAGTACCTTAGAAGCCAAACATGAAGCCCTTTGATTGCTCCGGCCGGAGCAGCTTTCACGGTCACACGATCAATCCAATCCAACGGCTGGTCTTCAGATTTGACAAAGTTCCGTCCATACCCCATGTTATCAACGCCCACATACAACCCAACGCCTGCTGTCTTATGATCAAACGACAACCCAAAGAACTCCTTCACCACATCCCTCAGACCATGCAAAACAGACTCAGGTACACCGTGGCCCGGCCCCAAGTACAACCATACCCCATGTTTTAGCTCCCCTTAATTAGTAGCTTGGCCAGCTCTTCGGCTCGATCCTTGGCCCGTAAGTTGGTCATGTTGATGGTTGGTAGGGATTCCAAGACATGGCTAGATAAAGCGGAATCGTGATCGTGTTCAGGTTGCACCCTTAGGAACCTCTTTGGCAGGTGTTTGAGCCCTTGGCGAGCGAGTTCTTGAACTACAGGCACTACTCTTGAGGTTCTTAATTGACCTTCTTGGTCTAGGTAGCTGCCTTCATGAAAGTAATGTTTATTCTACTCTTCTCCATGACTAGCTTTTGAGTTATGTGAAAAATGTGTTTGATGCTTAATTTCTATGCTAGCTGACCTTATCATCATGCTACTAGTAACCGATTAGGGTAGTCGGATATATGCCCGAATAGGTATCGAATAATTCATTGGGAGTTTTCAGAAATTTAATTTAGGGATACGTACGCCATGACGTTTACCAACTTTGTCTATCCAATTCTCTCTCGATATTGAAAGAGTTGATGAATTGCTTTGTATTCTTCTCATTGAGGCAAGGATTATATACACAAGTAAATTCATCAACTCTTTCATGGTATTTGAGAATTTGAAGTCTCCATATCAGAACGGGTTAGTCAAAGTTTGAATAATCAACCCCCACACTTGAGGAGGTATGTTGAGAATGGTTTATAAGAGTTTGGGCTTCTTCATCCATATTCACTTAGTTTTAGGTATGATGTCACATCACTTTATCAAATATGTTCCTAAAAAAATTTGATTTGTGCGGATTCTTGCCCCAACTAAACAAGAGATATGTTACGATACGGTTGAGATACATTTTAAGCACGTTTGCATTTTCTTTATTATGATTTTCATAAGATCTAGGGTCCTTTTTTTCTCCCATTTTCTTTTGACTATTTTAAAAAGGTCAGGGCCTAGGATTTCACGGTTGCAAGTTACGTTCATGGAAGACAAACAATAAAGAGGAGAAAAAAATAATTCTTCGCGATCTTAAATCTCCTTCAAATTTAAAATTTGAGACTCTTATTTTGTTTGTTTATCAATATTATCAGTATTATCGTTCTAATTTTATCCGACGAATTATTATTTGAAGCAATTTTTGAAGAAACGGGCATGTGCGGGATGGGTAATGGGCAGCTTTTAGGCCAACCTGGAAAGATAAGTGATGGCTACATAGGGTTGGGCTGGGTTTCTATGATGGACTGGCTATTAGGCTTGTAAAAAAAATTATTTATTTACACATTAGAAGTGAATTTGACCTTAAAATTGGTATAACTTTGGTCCGCATGCTTCAACTCTTAATTAAAAAAATATTCTAGTCTTAGTTTGGACCAGTATACTAAATTAATAATTAATTAAATTTTTTTTTCGCGATATTGACTGTTTGAGGATATAACTACTGATTACTTTCTGGTAATTCTTGCTGGTTTGAGACTGCCACGGATTTTTTGGCTTTGTGTGGGTGGCGTGAAGCTCTTGGAGTTATAACATTTGAATTTCTTTGACATTCTACGTTTTCGAAACGGATCTTATCAAATGAAATAGCACATAAAAATTCATAAAACATATCGCATGAGATGCCATCGAGGAACAAGATATGAAAATTGTAATGATTTTGAGTCTAAGAGTATAATTAAGGGGCCTTTGTGGGAGCATGAAAATACACATCCGGAACCGAATCTCCAAGCAAGGCAAGATGGTTCCAAGGACTCTACGGGTGATGATTCCCTATCTCATTTCCTGGGGCTCAAGCGTGTGGATTGTCTTAAGGAGCTCATGAAAAGATTAAGTGATGATTCCCTATCTCATTTCCTGGGGCTCAAACGTAATGGGTTTGAGTAGCTGAAAAATACTAAGTGTGGGAATATTGGGGTTTGAGGGGGAACTAAAATTTTGTTCCGCGCTATTACTTAGAAAAAAAAACCTTCCGCGCTCCCTGTTTTTAAGTTTGGGAGTTCCCGCAAAATTGAAACAGATTTGCAGACATCGGTTATTTTAAGGACTGATGTTAATAACTATAATAGAAATCGTTTATGTGCACAATCGATGTAAATTGAAACTATTACATCATGTGCAATTCCAACCGATGTCTTTGAAGTGATGTATATGAACATGTTTCTAGTAGTGAACGAGATCCGTATTCCCATTGGAAACAGGTTAAGGCCTCGATGGGCTGTAAGCCTAAGGTTACGGTCATTTAAGTCTAAGGTTACAGTCCAGTAACCCAAAACTGTATTCTCTATGCATACTGGGTGACATCAGTATTCTCAGCCCCAGTTAGGAATCCTCTATGATCTACGTCTCGATACATATACTGCCAGACTCCCTAGGTAACTTGGAATTCCACCTGCCAGACCTCACATGCACCTGAGAGCTAAGATTGAAGGTTCACGTCAAGCAAGAGCTGAAGCCTTGGACTCGATATTTGAAACTTTACTCCTATTATTGCGGGAACAAATTTGGTGCCCACCCTGGGTTGGGGTGGGTATTTGTCCACCCAGTGTAAAAATATCACGTGTTCTTTTGTAAACCTTGGTTAGTTTTTTTTTTTTCTTTCTTCTTCAGCCCCCCCCCCCCCCTTCTCTCTCTCTCTCTCTCTCTCTCATTCTTCTTGACTCCAAAATCTAGGTTCCAAACTTTGGAAGTGGAGGTCCCAGAGGATTGAGAACAGTTGTATTTCTGATGGGTTGCGGCGATGGTGGGTTGATTCATGGTGGCTGTGGGGGATTGTTTGTGGTCTCAGGTTCGACCATATGGAGTGGTCGTCCTGATGTTCGGATAGTCCTTTCGATTCCTCTTGCTTGGATCGACCCACTAGTGGTTGGAGAGAGAGAGAGAGAGAGAGAGAGAGAGAGAGAGAGAGAGAGAGAGAGAGAGAGGGGGGAGAGAGAGAGAGAGAGAGAGAGAGAGAGAGAAAAATTAAAAAATTGTTTTTGTTAACTATAGTTAGGATATGGGACATATTTCAAATTTTTAAATGTGAAGTGGCAAAAGTTCCCAAATGTGAAGTGGCAGGAAATGTGAGCTTTTCAAAAATAATCACAAGGGAAAACAACAATATTGGATAGTGATGCGGTGTGGCTGGATCTCGTCGCCAATATTAGAACTCAAACTCAACTCATTTAATAATTGTGTTGGAATTACAAACTCAAATCCAACTTGTTATTAAACGAGTGACCCATGATGACCAGCCGAACGCATTTAATAAACAAGTCGTGTCATATTGAATTTGATGATCCATTCAAACCATATAAATTGATCACCACTTAACTCATTTAAGGCATTTAACTGAAAAAGATGCATGAAATATTAAAATAATAGTTCATAACTTTACCACTTGACCTATTGAAGACATTAAATTGCCAAATACATTAAAAATAATTACTTATTTTTAATGACTCGCATATGCAGGTTACATGTTATCATTTCGTGTTTCCATATTAACATACAAATGACCTATTTTTTAATTGTACGGGTATACATATCCTCTACTAACCAACTAGAACGACTAGTGCACGCTAGGGGACTCTACCAGTCACACCCGGGCCCCGGGCGAGTAGCCCACGGCTATCTCAACACCACCTCGGCCAAACCGGGCAAGACCCCAGCCAGGACTTGCTCGGGGCTCGGCTACCTTGCAGGTCCAAACTACTTGCTGCCAAGAGCCCTACTCTTGGGTACATGCTATTGATCCCACATCGAAGACAAACAACTGATTTTCCTCTCAACCACTTATAAGAGCCCGCCTCTTTTCACATTAATGGTACGCATTTACTCATAAAAGTTATTTTGTCAATATTAATACATTGTACTGACTTAGGCATCGGAGGAGCGAAGACCGGTCGCCCGGTCTCCTCTTGACGTCGGCGTATTACTCTTGACAAGTGACTGGACCTGAGGGATTTGCGGTCATCACATCCGTACCTCTAGCCTTATTTGTCCCCCCGGATCTAGACAGAAACAACGAATTCAACCCCCTTTACTCTAATGAGCACTATATTTACCTTAATGAAGATTTTTTTTGTAGTTATCATCTAAATTGTCGAAGTGGTAATATGTGTCTTCAAGTCGTAAAACATTATAATTACTACTTTTAGGACTTAATTATTCAAATGAGAACTTAATTTACTGTAATGAAGACCTTATTTACTTTAACAATGACTTTCTATCCGCATTATGTATGAGAAATATTAACATACCATAGTCTTACTCGATAAAATGATAGTCTCAGACTACCTAATAATTCTTGATAAAAAAAAAAGACTACCTAATAATTTCTCCCATAACAGGTCTTCTCTTTGAACAAATTATTAATAAATTGATGAGTACAAGATAATGATTAAATAAATAACAAACAAACAACAAATATGCTCTTGCATACATCCCCTGCAATACGTTGGGTCTGAGTCTCATTCAATCCCTAACATTGGATAGGATTCACCATCGATAACTATTACACCGGCCACACTCAATTTTGTTTTCATCCTCATCCATAATATAGGTACGAAGATCAACACAACCCACAGGATATACCCGTCACAAGCATACAGGATCAGCATAAGAGGATAATCATCAAGAACACCACCACCAGCACAAAACTAAGAAAATAAGACAAAAGTCTTTCTTTAATTGATCGATATATATGAATGTAAAGCAAAACGTTAAAACAAAAAAAAAAGGATTCTACTTCTTTCCACCGATGACTGAGAGAATGTAGTAGACATCTAATACTTTGTTCAAAAACTAACACCTAAAATCCAAAGTGCCGCTTTGTTTTTCTCTCTCTACTTGTATGTTCTCTTCCCTGTATCCTTTTTCTCCTTTATAATAATAGTACATAAAAGGAACAATAAGAACAAAAACTACGAGCAAAATACAGAGTATGTTTATATGATTTAAAATCAGAAACTAGGAACAAGAAAATATTCTAATAAATAAAATGAAAGAAACAAATAATTCATGAACGTATTAACCAGAAGATGAAGGATTGTGGCCGGAATGTGACCAAGAGGGTGCTGGAAACCCGGATGGACCGCCCGGATTCGGATTCTGCGGCGCCCCGAAAAAAGCTAGCTGCTGCTGATCAGAGAAATACAGAGGAAATGAAGCTGAGGAAGAAGCAGAGGACGGCAATGTAGAAGACGGAGTGGATGACGATGGTGGTGGTTGTTGCAATAACGAGGACTGGAGTGAAGCTAATTGCGAATTGTAGTACATCTGCTCGAGCAAATTCGTGGGCTGCTGTTGTTGGGAGTGAATGTCAATGGAGCTCTGAAGCAAGTGAGAGTAGTCCAAGTAGTCAATGAGAGATTGAGTAGAGCCCTGAAAAGCTTGAGACTGGTAAAGCGGTTGTTGTGGTGGTGGTGGTGGTGGCTGAAACGGTTGTACGGATGGGTTTGGCGCCAAATGGGATTGCGTAGAATTTGAATTGATGGGTTGAGCGTAGTTCTGGAGAGGTGGCGGCTGTTGTGGTATGAATCTGACATTTTCAGGGAAGTTGAGTTTGGCTCTGTTTCCCCTGAACCTTAAGGCCGCTTCGTCGTAGGCTCTGGCGGCGGCCTCCGCCGTGTCGAAAGTGCCGAGCCAGACTCGCGCCGCCTTGTGTGGGTCCCGAATCTCGGCGGCCCATTTTCCCCAGGGCCTCTGCCGGACTCCCCTGTATCTTCTTCTCGTCTCCCCAGTTTCTACTGGCGAAGACAATTCCAGTACTACTTGATGGTGTTAATGGTACAGCGGTTGTGCCGGTCGCAGTAACGGCGCTGCCGGCGGTGGTGACAGTTTGTGTATCATCTTCGGTAACTGTATCAAATTACAAAGATATATAAAATAATGATGGTAATTACTAATTAAGATGGTAATAAATTATTTGGTGGTAACTGGCAAGTACTGTTCCATTGATTTTTGTTTTTTTAAACTGTAGAAATAAATTGAAATATTATGTCTACCCTAAAAAGCTGATGATAGGAAAATTCGTAAACGAAAATTTTTAGAGACCATGCAAATCATAGATTAAAAACAATTTGATGCAAATCTTAATATATGAAGGAAACCTGGTTCGAAAACTCAAATCTTAAGGAAAGAAATAAATAGATCGATCGAAGAAAGTAGGTAAGTAGATGAGAAATGATCTACTTTTATCAAAATCCAATGAATTTTGTTAAAATTTGTAAGAAAATATAAGATCAATATATATTTTGAAGATTCTTTGGCTTGAATCGAGAAAAAAAAATTAAGGGTAGGTGATCGATGAACTTGATTGAATCAATACTAACCTGTTGTTGTTGCACCGGTTGACGACTCTGGTTGAGTTGCTCTGAAATCAACATAGCCACCTCTATAAGCTCTATTAGTTTGGTCCATCAATTGGGCTTGAGCAGCAGCAGAAGTGGTCTGTTCTTCTCTGCCTCTTTTTTGACCAACCCAGGAGGAGCCAGAAGAAGAAGTAATATTAGAAGAAAAAGATGACAAAGGTGGAGAATCAGAAGCCGCCGAATAAACTTGACCGAAACTAGAAGCAACTCCACCGCTTAAACCCGAAACGACATGTCTTTGTCCCGATACGACATGTGTCAGAGCCGACACCATCGCCGACATCTCGGCGGGCGGACTGTACCCCAAAAACATTGACGGCGACACGTTCTGAGGTGGTCGTTGCAGACCAACACCTGGAAATGATTGATTATTCATCAACTCTGCAGCAGCTGCTGCTTCATACTCCACTACAGCGTCGTCGTTTTGAGCTTGAAACTGCCCGTCACCTGAGCTCCTCTGGTTCGCCACCTTCAGAAAGCACATATAAAACCCAGAAAGGCTATTATGGAAATGTCAGGCCGACCCAGATCGAGCTTTGACGATTTTTGAAGACCCTTTTGGGATCGAAGGCTATATATGAGGGATTCAGAATCCAGATCAATTCAAAATTGAGCAGCCGCTATTATAATAGTACCTCTGCAACTCCACATATCAAACATGCACCTTTCCGATAATTCGATATGTATTTGTAATTAATTTAAACAAATATATATCGGGCTTTTCTGCACGAGGATGTGATGCGAAAACGCAAAAATAGATAACGGAGAACGGATCAAGCCGACTAATATGATTGTGGGAAATCTATGTTCACACACACACACACATAAGAAACGGTTTTGATTTTGCATATGTTTGTGGAGCATCAAAAGGGACTTCTGTCGGTTTACTTCTTCTTTTCTTTTTCTAAGAGTTCATCTTTGAATTGAGTTGTCTCTGCAAGACGTACAATGCCGACAAAATGTACATATAGGAGTTCATCTTTGTTTGGCTTTTAAGATTTTAGTAAATTAGTAACTACTATTAATGGGCTTTATTAATTAATTTAAATAAAATTTGATTAGCCCATAATTTGCAATTTGGCAACATGGGCTTAGCGGAGGAGGTATGTCCCCATTACTAAGTAGATTGAGGTATGAACGTGTGGTTCATGCATGCTAATGGGTGTGAGTTTGCCTAAGATAATTATTAGGGTAATTATTAATTTATGTATGATTGTGGACAAAAGGTATACTAAGTCCTATTAATTAATCTAAATGGTTAGGAGTAATAGTTCTATAAACTTCTCCTACCTAGTTTTTTATTGACTGATCTGTTTGTTACACTTTACATTCCAATGGGCATCTTTTGTAAGTTGAATTGAAAGTACAATAGAGGATAACCAAGACTTTTAAAATATTTCAGTCTCAAGTGTCTGAAAGAATTGCCATTGCCTAAGAACTTTCTGGTCCAAAAGGGACATATGATTTTGGATTACGAAAAGTCATATGCACACATTAATCTTTAGTTTAATACTCAACGTTGATTATCTTGAACGAGGTCGTAGCAGAGACTTTATTTTGTAATTGTATATAATTTTACGAATTAAGAATTATTGCTAATTTTACTAGTTTCATATAAAACGTAAAGTACTATTTATTAATTTTATTGTGAATTTAACTAGATTCATTCCAACAAATTATGATCGAAATTTATCCAAACATATTATTCTAATAATTGAAAATGTCACGTGTTGCTCAAGAGAAATAACTGTATACCAAACTTGGTTTTTTTTTTTAGCCATGACTCGATGAGTATACCAAACTTGTTAATCAGTATAGGGTAAGCACCTTTCACATTTGGTGTAATCTTTTATATTGGAGGGAAACTTATGACTTATATCCATTAATTTGCATATACTGTATATTAGAGACTACAAATTGCTCCCCGACAGATGGTTATTATAGTCAAAATTGGTGTAATCTTTTATATCTTTTATATTTTTAGTTTTGACAAATTCTCTGATTTTTGAAGGACTTTTTATTAATCGAGAAACGATACATTAATGGCGGATGCAGCTCAGGCCAAGAGGGGCAATGGCGCCCGCTGAAAAAAAAAATTATATATATATATATATATATATATATTTTTTTTTTTTTTTACAAAATACAGTATAGTTTTATAAAAGCCCCTACAAAATAAATTACATATGATAATTTTTAAACAGATAATTATCATGTTAATCATATAACTCCTTTTGCATATTTTCTCTCTCTATATATATAACTCATTTTATAAAATTATCTTCATGTATCTGCATATTTGATGATAGTTATGATTTTTTTTTTTTAAAACCTATTTCATCGACAATTATGATCTAAAATCACCACCCTTTTAAAAAAATATCAGGCATGCATGCGTCCACCACTAGATGCATAGTATATGTAAACTGACTTCATGCAGTGGTATACATGTATATGAAATTATGAATTGGGATTTAACTTCAATTTGTAGTCAACATAATTCAAATCAGAATAGAGGGTACGTACTACACTTAAAGAATTGACCAACAGGACCACTAGTGGTGGTCACAATAATGAACACTAATCTAAATATGCTAATCGTTTATCGCTAGCTGTTAAATCTAAACCTACTAATTAGGCAGAGCTAACCCATTGTTCCAACTTTAATGGACCCTTAATTAGGCTTAACCTAAGCTCTATACTGTACATGTAATCTATCTTCTCCCTTAATTATGTATGATCAATAAAGGGCGGTTCGGTAGGTTTCGTCGTATTCGGAGAGACTTGATGTGGAAGGAACCTCATTAATTATATATATCCGATAATGACGAGTTCAGATTTGGTGCGGCAGAGGATAGTAAATAGTTATATATTGTTGACTTTGGTCAACGATTAATATCACACGTGGAACTAAATTACGACTATGATTTGTGATTTGGTCCAAAGTTGGAATTGTATGATTGATTAATACACTACTGAGACTTTCTCTGGTGAGTACTAAAAATGGTTTTTGACCCATAAGGACATAATTGGGCAAATATTTACCATCAAGGACAAGCCAAAAACGCGGTGCCTTCCCGATCCATTAATTGACCAATTTATGTTTTTTTTTATTATACATTTCACAAAAATTACAAAATTGCCACTGACAGATTTTATTAACCTCAATAATTTTTTTTTAAGGAATCTATATTTTCCGCGGTAGGAGGGAAAGAATAAAGGAGTATCACTTTTGTTTATTTTATTGACCTCAATAAAACATTTTGTTTATTTTATTGACCTCAATAAACTGTTTTATTGAGGTCAATAAAATTTTATAAGATAAGCGAAATTTTAGTTTCTAGGTCTCAATCAGCAAAGAACAAAGGAGCATCACCTTTGTGTATTTTATTGAGGTCAATAAACTATTTTATTGAAGTCGATAACGATAACACCAGTGCAGCAACAATGTTGTATCGGTCTCGATTTTATTGACCTCAATAACCAAAATTATTGACATCAATAAAACAAATTATTGAGGTCAATAAAATTTTAACTTCGAAAGTTTTCATTTTCGGGAATCGCTCTCTCTCTCCTCAAAACCGTGCAAGTTACTCTCTCTCTTCCCGTCACTGTAGCAGCCGACTTTGCCGACAGATTTCTCCTCAATCCGGCCACCTCAAGGCTTGAAACTTGTCCCAAAATCTTCATCTCTTCGAGCCCTTCAATCCTATACTAATTTCTTCCATCGATTTTTAGTGTTGAAGGAGAAATCTAGGAGATGAAAAGTCTGTTTTCGTACATAAATGTTCTTCCTTGCCGGCGGCGTTTCAGGCTAAGTTAGGGGGAACCCTTACTAGGTTTTGTAGCCCTCTTCACCACGAACCCAACACCACCAGTCTCACCTCAAGGCGTCGCCGGATGACTCCAGATCGAGAGGTCAAAGTTCATGACTACGATCGCACTATCACGATCTCAAAGCTCAAACGCGAAGGGCAAAAATGTCACAAAAATTACTATTTAATATTTTTGTTCTTACTGGGAGTGAAAGAGACTCAACTGAAACTTGATGGGAATTATTTAAATGAGGACCTATTGGTTATTTACCTTACTAAATAATGAAGACTTTTAAATTCAACCGATAGATGAGTATTTAAAATGTTAGCTGATATATAAAAAAACTCATTAAAAACTTATCCAACGGTTAATTTGGGAAGTCTTCAACATGTCCTCATTATAACGTACTCATTGGAGCTAGCATCTCCCGTATGTATTCACTTGGGGGAATTATGTATTTTTTTAATGGAAGAACTTTAACTTGAAAAATAAAATTTGGAAAGGTCCGGTACTTCAGTTCATTGTGAGCAGCGACGATTTTTCATTGAGAATTTTAGGGGTCTTCAACACAAATTAAAGCCTCACACCAAATTTTTGATCTTATGTGTATCAGATCTATTTGATTAAAATAAATTCAACACATACTGAGGACTAAACATAGCCCAGGAAAAAGGCAAAGAAAACATAGCCTCTCAAAGTCAGAAATTCATAACTATGATAAGTGGACGAGTTGATAAGAGTCTCCAGGTGTGAAACTCTTCCACTCAAATTCGAAATTTGCTAACTATGGATTGAAGTTAAATCTCAATCCATTATGTGCCTGGTCAGGAGGAAGAAGCGTTCAGACAAGATCTCCGATTACAGATTAATCTTTGAGTCTAGCTATGAAGCCTTTGAAAAATCATACAATTTCAATAATAAAAAAATGTCAGAAATTTATAGACGACATAAGACATGAGAAGAACATAAAACATCCGAATTCGAAGCAAAACTCTTCCTTTAGATTTATCTACTGCTGGCTGCTACAATAGAAAAAGAAACGTCACCCGAACTGCGACAAACGTTAAGAGCGTAAAGAGGCAAATAGAAATGATGTCAATCGTAATAATGTAATTAATACATACTTAATTTGCACACAAGAATGCAATTTGGACTTAATTACCCATGAAGTTTATGTGTCCAGTGAATGTTTGTTTATGTGAAGAGCTGCAATGTATCCTTAACCCTAACTTAACGTTCCGAATCTCTTCAATCTTTTATGTTCACATTCATTCCCACACATATATATATATATATATCATTTTCTCTCCATGAAACTTGAATTATGTTCAACTACCTGGGCCACGTACTACTGGCACGTGTGTGTTTTATCAATCTGAGTGCATGGCCGAAAGGTGAAGTCAACAAATGAAAGACATTCGATCTGGGTTACTCTCCTAACTAACAATACCTGCGCCAAGTACTATTGTGGCACGTGATTTATTAATTAAGCAAGACCGAAGAAGAAATCTTACGAAAATCTTCTATTTGTTTGATATCGTTATTGGAAGAGTCTTCTGTACTCCTATTTGAATTAATAATTTTCTATTTGAATAATTTTTCGTAGAGATGATCTTTAAAGTTTGATTTAGGATACAAATAAGTCAAATAATGAAATTATATTGTTGAATGTACGCAAATAAGATAGAGTTTGAACAAACAATTTCAAACTAATTTGAAATATATGCTTACATACTATGCAATTAATTTTTTTGTATCCAAGATAATTAGTGCAATGGTTTGACACCAAAATTGTTTCGAAATAGATCCTGATAGAATACACGTGGTGTGTCCAAAATCGAAAAACAGATAAGAATTGTTTTTTTTTCTTTTTTTTTCTTTTTTTTCTGATACATGCATGCACATATTTTTAGGTACAACGTGGGACAATTTCCTGGTTTTAGGTTACTTTGCGTCATGAAATAAAAATAAAAATAAATAATCTTTGTGTTTGGTGAATTTGTGGACAGATTAATTGATTGTGTTCTTGCCTGCCCTACTACACGTACGGGGAGGAGGTGGAACCGATTGAGACTACTACCTAATGCCAAATTTAACAATTAAATTAAGTACAATTATAATTTAGATTATGGGCGAAAAGGTAATGAAGCATGCCACACTTTACATTTAGTAAAATAAATCCCAACAAGCTTTGGATCACATGAACCACGATGTGGTCTGAGTAATCATCCATGGGGTTGCAATGTTCATCTTCATGATCAATGACGTATTCTTGTTTTTAGAACAGGTCCACTAATTATTGATTTATTGTTTACTCGATGAGCCTATTCAAGAGTGAAATATATCCCACGAGTTTGTGAAGTTTGACAAAAGAAAAGCACAATGTATAAATGAGTAGTCTACTATTAACTACGCACATCAAGATCTTTTGATTTAAAATCTCACACCTAATGATAGAGGTGATTAAGTTAGAAACAATATATATGACCCACATTGTCAGTTATTTACTAGAGCCCACATAAACCAGAGATTGATCGAATTATTTATGATGTTTGAGCTAAATTTTGAACTCTAATTTAATTCTTTTAAAGTAATCATATTTATAGAGAAATAAATAGCACAACTTATAGGCTAGGTGGCATGTTTTTTTTTTTTTTTTTTTTGTAAAAGAGAACATTGGCATGCTTTGCTAGTATCTCAGTTGAGATTGGTGTTGAGTTTTTTTTTTTGGACGTTGAGATTGGTGTTATTTAGATGAGACTTGTGTTACTAACTTATTATAAGAGAGGTGTGTGTTTTTTTTAATTAGGAGTGAGATTGTAACCAAAGAGAATAAGGAAATGAGATACTAAATTCATTTGATAAATTCAAAATGTAGTATACAAATTTGATTTCCCCACTGCAAAACTGTTTTGGTTCAAATAATAAAAAAAAGAGTCAAAGAGAATTATCTATATATACTATTCTCCAAAAAATTAAATGGGGGCATATTGGTTGTGGGGTTGGGTTAGTGATGAAAATGGCAGAAGAGGGTTAAGTTCAAAGTTCAGATCGATCTGAGAGGACAAAAATCCAAGAAAAGTAAAACAAACATGACTACTTTATAGATAGACCCAGATCAGATCTTGGAATTTGGATATATATTCATTTCCTCCCTCCCAAATAGGAAAAAAAAAATTGGTTTATTTTAGATAAAAATATTATTTTTTTCTATTTATAGTTTGATAACTTCAACTTGATAAAAACCATTGCATCCATCCAATAATCCAATCCAAACGTATTACTCAATTATATTAGGGGAATTGTCATAAGCAATACCCGAATTTAAGACTGTGTATCACTTTAGTACCTGACATTTAAAAACTATCACATTAGTACATGACCTTTAAAACTCGCTATCACTTTGGTATCCACCGTTAATAACTCCGTGAAACAAAAATAATTTTCGAGGACAAAAAAGTCTCGTGGGCATGTTTTAAACAGAGTTATTGACGGTAGTTACCAAAGTGATAGCAAGTTTGAAAGGTTAGGTACTAATGTGATAGTTTTTAAATATCAGGTACTAAAGTGATGTACAGCCTTAAATTCGAGTACTGTTTATAACAAAAGCCAATTATATTAAACTCTTTCAAGACCGCACGTACTCATTGTCATGAGTTTGGTGGCCTATATTGGGGGTCCAACTTCCGTACACCGTACATCTTTTTCATCAACTACAACCAGACATAGTGAAACAAAGAAGCGAGAGGAAATTCTAGCTTAATTTACCGCATGATGAGATAGGGACGAACCTATTCAAATGCGTAATTTTTTTTAACTTGTATAAGAATTTGATGGTGTGCTTACTTTCTTACCAAATTAGGTAGGAGATGTTCACAATCCCCAAGTAATGAAGAACAATACATGACCCAACTGCAGAAGAAGAAGAAGAGTTATGCAGACACAGAGAATTTAGTGAAAATAAAAATCACTAATAATTCGGTCAATTTTCAAAACTGTGACTAATCAAACTTAATTGACACATAAGTCTCACAAACGGTACATGTGGCTTAAACCCTTCTAATATTTGAAAAGTTCCGAGAGTGACACATATTGAAACACGAGAGGACTCGTCAGTTAGATGACGTGAAAGTGTCAATTTATTGTTGATTGACAATTACTCAAGTTGTAGCATTAAGTCGGATAAATCATTGCACATAGCTTCTGCTGCTTTACTCCACCATGTTTGTCGTTCTACTAACACGGTGGCTCATCTTCTAGTAAATGAAGCTCGTTCTAACCAATGGGTATTTGATTATTATTATTTTTGTTGTAGCTCCTTTGTGTGTGGAGGAAGCAGTATCTCATGATTATAATAATTCTTAATTATCTCATTAATTTATTCATTCCCCTAAAAAAATAGAATAAATCAAATTGATTGATCCCAATTAAATTCAAGCATTAAATGCTAAATATCAATCAGATTAAATTAATTAATTCTGATCGTAATCCAGCATTCAATCGTGCTAATTAAATCATAATTAATTGGTAAATTTCTTAAAAAATTATAATTAAGTCAATCTATTGAAATTGATTGATTTAATTAGATAAATAAGGATTTTCATTAATATTGTGTCATAAATGCATTCCAAATAAAAGGAGATGCAGACACCATAAATACCCCCCTCAGAGCATCTCCAACAATGAAAGTTATTTTTCTTTGCTAAAATACTTAAAAGTTAAATATAGCTAGTACTTTTTTTCTGTTTACTCCAGTAGTTCTACCTATATGTAAGTTAGATTGAAAAACAAAGAACGTTGAAATTGAAAAAAGAGATATTTTAATTAAGGTACAATTTGCTATATAAATATTGGTTTTAGTCCAGCCATTTTGTTTTTGTTAATTGAGGTCCAATTACTTTTTTTTGTCCAATTTGCCCCTGAATAAAAATAAGGGAACAAAAAAAAATCCCTTAAATTTGGCATTTTGCTTTTCAGTATAAATTTTTAAATTTCAAATTTCAAATTCTTCAAATCTAATTTGGAAAATAATTATGATAAACATACATTTAAAACTATGTAAACATTTAACAACACAGATAATACCTACATGAAAGGTCAATAATTTCAAAATTCAAATAATTCAATGTATCTACATCATAGGAAGAAAAAAAATTGAAATTAAGAAAAAACTAAGTGTCATCGAATGAAAGTTTACGCAACAATACTCAAGATATGATTCCTAATCAAAAGTCTCGAATCAATGTTTAACATTATTCCTATCCAAAATGTATGAAAAAAAACACCACAACTTACCTTCCTATAAGATATGCAAAATGCATCTCTCGTTCAAAAATATCACTTTTGTACTATGTATCTAACTAAAAGTGCAAAGGCTTCTATGCACGAGGTAGAGGAAAAAAAACAAGGTAGGTTTAACATGCATTATTCCTAATCAAAAGTTAGGAAAAAAAATCACTAAAATTACCTTCCGTTAAGATATGCAAAATGCATCCCCTTTTCTAACTCACCTTTGTATTAGGTATATAAAGATGCAAATGTATCTATGAACAAGGTAGATCGAATACTACCTCCTTTAAATGAATCGGAACCTTCTTATGAAAAATTCATCCAAAAGCTATATTTGATTGTATGATGAATGTTGATACGACATGATAATTCTACAATAGTTTCGGGAAAGTCTATGATAAAGGTAGATTTTAAAAAATTTACATGTTAGAAAAAAGATGGCAATGGAAGAAGAAGGAGAGGAAGAAAGAGATGTTTCAGTATGAAGAAGAAGGAAATGTTGAGATGCTAAGGTAGCTTAACAAATATATAAGGAATTTGTCAAATTTAATGCACTAATAATTATCTTTGATTATTTTTTTTTAAAGGAAACCTTGTAAGAGAATAAATTTGTTATTTAATGAAATATGAAATCTTGTTTGACCTTATTAATTATTTTAATTATGGGGTACTATTTAATTATGATGACAATGTACCATAATTTATTACAAAAGGGTATAAGAGGAATGCAAAAGTACATAATTAGTTAGAGAAAATTGAAAAGGAAAGAAATCCTATGTGGCAGGTGAGTCACTGGACCTCAATTAGTAAAAAATATTTGTCTGGACTACATGCAAAATAGAGTGTGATTTCTGGACTACACACAAATTTTCTCTTGAAAAAAATAGTCGTTAGACCATTTAACTTTTAGCTATTTTCTCTCTCCTCTTTAGCTAAATATAGGTATAGATTTTGGTAAAAGTTAAATTTGACTTTCATTTAGGTAATCTGCTGGAGTGCTAAATTGTCTTAAAATTAGTCAAATTTTAAATTTATTTTGAAATGTGTAATCTATTGGAGATGCCCTCAAATCGCGAAAAGAGATTTTTGACAAGAGAAATCACTTAATAATTAAGTTCGGAAGTCTTTAAACTCATGAAGAATCATCAAGCCATCCAAAGAGTCGATTTCTTCACATAACTAAAACCCAAGCCAAAGGACATCAATCATGTGTCAAACCTTGTGACCCTCGCCAAATTCAAGATTAAGTCTTCATCACCCTTGAGTCAGAGGATTTTTCCCTACAAAAATTATATCCCTCTTTCAAATAATAAATAAAATATTATTTTTTGTACACGTATCTTTGTTTGATTTGCTTATAAGATTTCGTGTTTACAAATCCACTCATGTAGCATCCATATTGATTTTAATTAATTAATCACCTAATTAAATGTGAATGCTTAAGATAATGTTGTGGAGATTATTTTTGAGTTTCAAGTATGGGATCCAGGTGGAAAGCAGGGTATTGCGGCCTTCTTAGTTTTTCAAAGGTACCTTTTGGTGATTAGGTTATTAATAAAAGAGACCGAGTTCATTTGGAGGCCGATAGCTTGGTGGCTTGGTGTTGAAGATCGCTCTTGGTTTCTATTAGCATTTTTATTTAATTTTATTCTCTGCAAGTTGGTAGAGATTGTTCTCTATTTCAGTGAGTTCCAACTGTTCTGGGACGATAATAGTCTACATCAGCATGTAGTACGTAGTATTGTTTTTCTATTTCCAAGCAGTGCACGAACACTATGTAATCGATCAACCAGTTAGACAACTTATGGTTGGTTCAGCCTTAAGCTTTCTTATTAACCATCTTTGGTTAATTATTGCTCTTGCTATTGTTCAGGATGTCCCTCAAAATGATTGTAATCGTGATTATATTTAATATATATTTATCTTTCTTAAAAAAAAATGTTGTGGAGATTAGGATTTTACGAAATTGAGATGAAAAACTAAATAGTATATTGTCATTCACCACCGACAATTATGCAATTACATCATGTTTCACTTATGTTTCATAAACTCTGGATGACGATGTTCATGATAAGTCATTAGTTTATGGATGCAGATCATATTATTCTCCCTTACATGGTATGTAAAGCACATGGTATATATGTACGTCATTACTTAGTTCCTAGAATGTAACCTAGCATGGTATGTACTCAAACTCAACACCTACCTAGAAATCATTAATCTGAAAGAGAATTTGAGACACCACAAGAACCTTAAAATATAGTATTAATTCTAAGCGTTCAAGAACCTGATTCATATATATAATGAGTACTTACACCACTACTTGCTACTCTAGAACATATACTAATAAGGGTGGTTACACGTACATACATTCATAGCAATAGATCTTAAGACATGCTCCTAAACGTGCACTCAAAGAAACATATAATGAAAAATAATCATCGATGTACAAGCAGGGGGAATAAATCAGAATGCCGATTGGTTGTTGAAACAGGGGCGATTAGTCGTCGTGTTGACTGCTAGTCTTTTTTCAAGGGTGTTTTTGGTGATTTATGATAATTTATCATGGCGACCATCGATAAAATAAAAGATAAGTTAAAGTACTATTTATGATAATAATTTTTTTAAAATAATAACACGTAGGAATTTTAGGCAAATTACCATAATATATCCTTTTTTATGTACGTTGGGAGTCGTCTAAAAGTAGTATGGTCTCTAGGTTAGAGATGAAAAAGCAATGTGAACTGCAAGACACGAGAATCTTCAAAACTTGATAGTGAAGGTTTATATATATGGAGATATGATATCAAAATGATAACTACTGACCAGTACTGCAATTCAAGCACGTTTAATTAAACATATATACATTTCCAAATCAGCTATTGCATTGGGGGCCGGATAATTATAATTCAGAGTTCATTTTGCACTAAATTTGTGGAGCCACTAGCTAGCTAGGCGTTAATTTCTGAAGCAACTGGCAATATTCTCTTAATCTTTTTCCTGTTCATTATGATTATGAATATGGACATAAAAGGCCATAATCATAATAGTCACACCTCCACTGAAAGCCAATTCACACTTCCAGGTTTCATCAAAGCTCATGCATCTATGATCGATGTCTAATTTATATTAATTCTCCTGGTGTGTTTTTGAGAAAAAAACAAACTTTTTTTCCTTTCTTTTTTTTTTTGCTCTTAGGGAGGATAATTGGTTTTTTCCTTTTTTTGTTTTTTCCAATTTTTTTTTTAAAAAAAAAAAAAAAAAAGAAAAAAAAAAAAAAAAAAAAAAAAAAAAAAAAAAAAAGTTTTTTTTTTTTTTTTTTAAGAGTTTTTTATTTTTTTTTTTTTTTTTTTTTTTTTTTTGGGGGTAAAATTTTACTACTAAACCCTAAACTCAAAACAACTATAACGAAGGTGAAACAGCAAAACCAACCCAGAATCTGATGGGGTCATGTCAAGGATTTCACACGTACAGAACAATCACTTTTTGATGCAGCCGCAGTAATGAAGTCAAAAGATAAGTGATGAAGAAGAATGAGGACTTCTATTTAACTAGAAACAAACAAAAAAACAGTGAGGACTTTTCCGATATCATTTTGTATTTTCTTTAAGTTGATCGAGAGTATTTATCGATTACTCTCGATCACTCTGGATAAATAGGAGTATCCCTAGGATTTTCTAGTCATCACTTTGACATGAACTCTGTTGTGGACAGCTCCAGTTAATTGATCGATTATGTTTATTTTACTCCAATAGTAGCTCAATTTATTATATCATCGATCATTCTGTTTAATTAATTGACTTCAATAGTTCAGTTTATAAGGGGTAGACTGTGGTACTGTGATGAATATCATATCTCTATTTACAATTTTTTTGAACAAAAAATTACATGTAATTGAACTAAAATTACTACATTGACTAGGAAGTTATCACATTCGTTTTACACTATTTACATACAAATGATACAATTGAACCAAAATTATAATTTTGACAACAAATTATTCACAAACTTGTAACAATATTGTAGATGGAGTAACTACCTCTAATAGAACAAAGATTACACAAAAAATAATTATCGCACAACTACATCATATTTTGTTGCCATATCTGTAAATAAAGGTATGATATGCATTCCAGCATCGTAGAACTTTCTCAGTTTATAATATATAAAACACATTAATTGGAAGAAACTAAGCTAGAGCAAATAGGGTTTCAGAAGTGACAGAAGATTTGTCCTTATCAGGAGCTAAAGATTCCTATATAGAAATATATCTTAGGATCTGAATGGCCCCAAACTCCCAAGATTGGCGCTTTTAACACTTTTGTTTCAACATCAAACCATTCTCTGTATTTAGCATTAATCATCATGAAAAGTTTCAGTAAGATTTTACAGCAGTGACATCTGATGATCAAGAGTCGATCTAATCATTTGAAAACTACAGCTTGAGGGGAGGAAAAGAAAAAGAAAACTTACTGGAAAAAATGAGATTGTGATGACCTAAAGGACCATATATAGTGAACAGAAAGAAACGACACGCCGAAAATCTAGAGGGATTGAGACTGGCAGAATCTTATTTTTCTTTAAAACTTGGTGATCACCAGGATGAGTAGGCGAATCAATGAAAATTCAAACATAGAAATCTGAGATATATATCTCATTGTCTCTAGCAGTTGACCATTTCTTATACAAAACAAAATGAAGAGCTAGCTTTTGAAAATTTGTCCTAATTCACGTCAGGTGTCAAATTCAATTAGCAAATTTGAACAAACCATTGACAATTCAAAAGAATTAATGGAGCTTACTCAGCTTAGTTTCACTGTTTAAGGAGGCTCGTTTTGGTCTGAAAATGGAATTCATTAGGCCCAACGTCAAGAAAGCCAGCTAGAAACAGGAGGCCCATTACAAGGAGAGAAAAAGCACCCGATTACCAGGCCCAAAACAGATTGAGTCAAGCTCAAATACGTTAGACGGATAGAAAGAACCTATAGGTTAATTACCCTGAACCGATGCAAACCCAGACGCAATGTTTTTGTTTTTGTTGTTTGAGGGGCAAATTTAATTGCATTAAAATGGAAGCCAAAAGCTAGCTAGAGAGAGATGCACACCAAACTAAGCACATAATTCTAGTATGTCAGGCTATGAACCTTACTCTTATAAAGTAAAACTTATTACAAACATTGAACATCGCATGCAGTAAGCATACAAACTAAGAAAAACTCCGAGACCCTAAGGGAAACTGATCAATGGTATTTTTTGTTTGCCTAGGTATAATTCCAAATAATGGAATCATGATCCCAATTAGGGTAGAACCATAGACTGTTGAGTAGCTGAAACTAACAAAGATTAGCAATGTTGGTTAGTCCTTAAAAATATGTTAAAAGGAACGGACGACATAGCTACTGCGAAGTAACTACTGCTGAGGGCACCACACCCGTCGTCAGACCCAACAAAGAACTAGTATTATAAAGCTCCCACTTCAGTGGACGACCAAAGAAAAACACCATCGAATTTGCAGAAATGTGAAAGCCTCACAAAGAGTAAATTCAATGAAATAGATCAAACTAACTATATCCAAGTATCAACATGCCAGATTAAACAAGAAGACGTCGTTGATTGTGAAAACGATGACAAGCGCCGCGTATGGTCAACGACGAGCACTAGTTGGTTGACGGCCTGAGCCTCTGGGAGGTTTGCCAAATGCAAATGTTTAATTTAACTTAATTGGGGTAATTGGTAACGAACGAAAAAAGGTACACCAAATCAGGAGGCAATGGCTAACTAGGACAAGGGTGCCATTTACGAAAACAAGAAGGCAAGAACCAATCTTTTTCTTCTTTTTTTTTTAGAAAGAGAAAATTTATTAATAAATAATAAGATTACAACGCAACAGAATAACTGATTGTGGCCACAATACCACGATACACATTCCTACTAAGAACTATAGTTACGGGTCCGTTACAAACAATGACATCCGTGAGCCAAATTGGCCGAACCCCTAACTAAATTTTTTGCTCGCAGGCTACCAAGGAGAATCTCGAGAATCTCAATAACACCACATAACCAACTATCATAATGACAAACGCCCTATTCAAGACTATGCTCTAATCGTACCAGACAACGTGCAAGGATCACTTGTCAGCAAATTAACGACAATAACATATCGATATTGAAACGATTAGTCTCCAGGAGAAACACCATAACCATGACCCCACTTTAAAACCTAACCCTATCTCGAGCGAGTAGGGACTTATTAAACCAAACAAAAAAACTAGACCGAAACACAAAAACCTAATAATAAAAAAACCATTGCTGCTCATAACCCTTTGCCAAAAAGCCGTCGTCGGATCACCAATTTCCACTGTTGTCGGATTGAAAACTACTCCATTATAAGACCCCACAACAATACTGGTATGCAAAGAATCACACACATGGCAAAACAAAGCATAAGAAAATACCACCGGTCCAGCCAAAACCAAAACCTCCACCGTTGCCACCTCCCTCGTCGGGACGTCAAATCCACCCCAAAGCTTCGTCACCAACAAACCAATCTCCCACATAAACTCCATCTTTGCCACCTCATGTCGCCCACCAGAATCAAAACAAATCAGAAGTAGTAAAGAAAAGTGTTGGACCAACCTGCCCACCCAATGCAAAGAGCACCAATCCAAAACAGATGGTAGAGCGGAGCAGCAAGAAAGTACACCGCTGACAACAAATTGAACAAAGAACCATAGGAGACAATCACATCTCTTCCACCGCAACAGAAAAACCACCCACTCGTCTGACAACACCCACCAAACACCTGCGAGTGGGCCAGAGGCCAGCACTGACACTAGGGTGCCGCCGGACGAGATCCACCGAAGAAACACGAGAATACCCAAAGCTTTTAGAAAACCTAAGAGCCCTGACTATTCAGGCCACTTTTGTGTTCCTTTAATTCTCGAACCAATCTCTTCTCTCTAGAAACACGAAAGACCAGAGCTCTTGTCCTCCCCCCACACTCAGCCCGATGGTTTTAGCTTGAGTTTTTGTTTTCAGGTTTCTAGTTGTGTGGCCTTTTTGGGTTAGGTTGGAGTGCAGAGTCAACATGCATGTTGGTTGGTGGCAACTCTTTCTTGCAATTATGCTACTTGGTGCTAGGGTTTTTAGATTGGTAGTTTCATTTGTTGGACTTTTTAATGTTTTATTGGGTTATTACAAGTTTACAACTTTTCTTTTCGATAGGTATTTGATTTTATTTTCGGAATTTGTAGGTATTTCTTTGTAATTTGGGCTTAGATCCGAAAAGGTAGGTGTACTCGAAGTGTGTTCTTTTGGTGTATTCTAAGTGATGGCTATGATAGTCGACTCGTGCAAAGCGGATCGATCATTATTGTACTACTTGATGAACCTGGTAATGATGAACATCCTTCTAATACCAAAAAAAAAGTTAACTTTTCTTTTGTTTTATTTTATTTGTTTGGCATTTTCATTAGGTCTTGTAAGTTGTATTGGAAATGGCCTAGTAAAGTTAGATTTTTTCTTTTCTTTTTCAATATCCCAATTGGATTTAATCAAGTAAGTTGATTGTATATTGAATTTTTTTTTAGTCTTTTTAGATTTTCTAAGAATGTCATTCGTTTGATTCTTTTAGTGGGGCAAACCTGTATTTTTGCTTTAATCACCAAAAAGTTCTCCTTATAACTTGTATGTGCATTTCTTACAAAACTTTACAACAGTGCAACTAAGAGTATCACCCACCATTGGTTAAATTTTAACCTATAAAAAATAGGATATTCTAGTTTTGATTCTTTTCTAACCTACTTTGATAGCGTATCATTGCCATGGTAGGTTAAAATTTAAATATTTTTAATTGCCAACAACTATATATTTTATATATATATAAATATAAAAACTTGCATATTATCACCATTTTCACTACCTATCAATTTATACAAATTTCTTCAATCCTTCTCTCAAAAATAATGGATTTTTTTCCCATGTATTTCAATAGTTGTTGTATTCACATTTTGATACTCTTTTTTCCAGCTAAGAGTTTATCTTTGAGTATGGTTTTGATGAGGCCAACAATAAGGGTATTTTTTTATACTTAAAATGGATATTTGATAAATAAAAAATAATGAGATTTTTACAATGGTATAATTTTAGATATTAGAAAATTGTAAATATTACAATTATATAAGAAAATAGTTATTATCAAAATATTATAAAAGTTATGAAAATACAAAGAAAGAATAAAAAAATGTGGGGACCCAACAATATAACCTACCAACATGAAGGCCAAATTTAGCCTATGGATTTGGCTAGGCTGAAAACTTTTTTGGGAATATGGGATGTAACCTATGGTGGGAGGACCGGTAGGTTATAATCTCAATTATAACCTACCATATATGGGCGATGCTCTAATATGGGATAAAGGAATAGAGATAAAAGATACAATATATCGGGAGCAAAATGACGCATTTTAGAGTTTTTAGTGCATTTCCGACTAGAATATGAAAAGTTAACTCATTGACCGACGGTCAACTCATGGTTAACCCCGACTTTAGCCACCATCTCACATCACTCTCCACCTTCCCTTTCTTCCATTCCACTTTTCCTTTTCAATTTCCTCTCTGCCTGCCAGTCAACCGGTCGATAGTGGTCGTCCAACCAGTCGAACCACGACGGTGAGGTGATTCATCCTTCATTTTCACCCACTTCCTCACCTCCATTCCACTTCCTTCCTTCATCAAAGTTTTTCACCACGACCTCCTCTACATCTAAATTCATCTAGCTATTAAGGATCCTCAACAATTCATCAAAGATATCATCAAGAGCTAAGGAGAAACAAAGAGAACCATCTATTCAGCATTCCTCAACCTTTTTCTCTCTTATACTTATGTCTAGAGCTTATAATTGTAATTTGATGATGTTTATGTTGATGATTAGTGAGTAGTAACCTTGTTGGGGACTATGGTTGTGTGCCCTAGTCCAATGTGACTGTGTGATATTTTGATGATGAATAAATGCCTTGTGATTCATGAATATATATGTTGTCTAGCTAATCTAATATGTGTTGGATGTAATTGGAGGAATTAGCCACTCTTTGATATGCATTTAATCTATTTTATAATTTTTTATTAGGATTGTTTGGTTTAGCCACTTTACTCTTTTCTAGACAATGGGCAATATGTATGATGAACATGTTTGACTCTTGTATGATCCTTAATTCATGTGTTTTACGCGCGCCTCCTTTCTTTCTATCCCTTCATGGAGAGTTCTTTTTACCCTAATAAGGCTTAGGAATACCTTAGTAAGAATCCATTCAATATCGATAACATCGGTGGAATGGTAGATTGTTCATGAGTTGCTATGTTTCAAAGCTTTACGCTTCTATCTCGAGAGTTCTAATGACCCATAATATGACATTTGAATATCATTGGAAACACCATTCTAGACCCATAACATGACTAGGATACGAGATTTTATTTGTGATCACATTGACTTGCATTCGTTGTTGAAGTGATCACTTGTTGCATTGGATTTGGGTTGACCCGAAAACCCCAACTTTTTCTTAACTTGCACACACTCTTCTTCACTTTGCTTGCATTTATGTACTTGCCTTTATTTGTTTGATTGTCATTTACATTTTACAATTTCTTTACAAATCAATCACTATACCTCACTCGCACATTGTCTAAACCACTCATCCACTCTTTCCATCTCTTATCTCCTTATTATTGCTAAAGTTTTCTCGATTGCATACACTACCTAAGAGTTTAGGGGCCATCGATTCCTGTTGGAACGACAAATCTCGGTTCATAATATACGTAACCACTTTTTGCGTTAGTCATCATCCCACTTCTATTATGGGCTATCCACTTCCATTAATACACAACAATTAATTTATTTTATGAAAGAAGGAGTAAAGCTATGGTATGTTAACATTTCTCATACATAATGAGGAGAGAAAATCTTTGTTAAGGTAAATAAGGTACTCATTAGAGTAAATTAGGTTCTCGTTTGAGTAACTATGTCCTAAAAATAGTAATTATAATATTTTACGAGTTGATGACACATATTACTACTTCGACAAGTACTGTGGTAACTATGAAAAACTCTCGTTAAAGTAAATGAGGTCCTCATTAGAGTAAATAAGTTCTCATTAAAATAAATAAGTTCTCGTTTAAGTAATTAAGTTCTAAAAGTGGTAATTATATGTATGAGATACGTTAACATATACTAGAATTTTTCATGAAGGAAGTATCTCCCAATACTCTGTCATAACAGGAAAAAAAATTCACAAAAAAAATTCATAATCAGGTGTACAAATTTCGTAATTAAGAAAAACAAAGTCAGCGTGCTTAATTTAATTGTTTCCATTCTAACGTAATCGGGCACAAGATGTCTAGTCAACCGTTGTGCCTCAACGCATTTTGGGGAGTGAAATAGAACATGAGACCGTAATCTTGTAAACTAATTGCCAATTGAAAAAAAGAAGAAGATACGAACTGAGAGGAATAACCAATTGAAGGAACATGAAACGGGCCTTTAATTTTGATAAAAAAAGCTGACCCTTAGAAAAGGCCTGGGCCCGTAGCTCAAGCAAATCCATTAGACTGTCACCGACCTGTTGACCATTCGAGATTTCGAGGAAGGCCAAGTATATGAAATCGAATCCCTGTGATAATTCACAGTTCACAATTCTCAATTCACTCTCTCTCTCTCCGCCATGTTGATGAGCTTAGGACGCGGCCGTGCTCCCCCTTACCGTTGTATGTTTTTTTTATTAGGGTTTCTGAGGAATATTATCTGGAATTTGCTTGGGATCCACGCCTCCCTGTGGTTTTAAGAACAGTTGTTTTTGTTTTTATGCGATAATTTAATTGATGGTCTACCTAGCTAATATGATTATGGCTTAATGTTTTATAGCTCTGCATATAAGCTTGTGTGAAAGCCAGAAAAAAAAACAGAAATTTTGGTCTGCCTAGTACCTAATATATGTGTGTATGCATCTAAACTTGAATATTGAGATGCTCAATCTGTTCTCTGGCAGCAATACTTGAATTTAGGTGTGCCTAGATCGAGGTTATATATTTCTTATAGCTAGGTTAATTGATACCGTCTTAACTAAAGGAAAATATTGTGCCAATCGTTTTGGATCCGGTTTTGAAGATAAGTACTTCTCCACCTAGCCACAGCCCAGAGCTATAACAATTTCTTGAATGGGTTACAATTGTCATTGAAGAATCATTTTTGCTCTTATGGTCATCTACTGTTTGGGTTTTGAATTCAAGCCATGATCATCATCAACACCAATATATAATACACACACACACTTATATATATATATATATATATATATATATATATATATGTATTTAACATTGGAACTGTAAACAAACAGGTGGTTTGAATGGTGGCTCGAGTTTGGTGCCTCCAAAGACTGCCCGAGACTTGCCTGCTCTGGTAAACAAGGGTGACAGTCATGAAGCTTTCCGACAGCCTGACCGTAATCGTACACCTTCTTATCTGAAGGGATGGGATTTGATTCCTATGTTTTATGCATGCTAAGGATTCAAAGGGTAACGAGTATAAAGGCAAATTTTTTCGATACGATTACATGAGTTGTCTCAGTTGTCGAAAGTGGGGTGACCACTGGACTATATATTGCCCCACCAAGGCTGAGGAAGCCCCAAAGTCAGAACCATCGCGGAAGCGGAAGCTGAAGCACAAGCACAAGCGGAAGCGACAAGAAAGCACCTGCGACAATACATATGGGGCGAAAGTAGGGCTGGGTTCTCAAACAGATAAAACTGTGCTGAAAGCCGCACTGAACCAAAAATGTCCCAAGCTGAAAAAAAGAACAAACCGAACTTCAAAACCAAACCGTTCGGTTTCAATTTTGGTGACTAAAAAACCGAAGAACCAAACTGAACCGAACTACATGGAAATTGACCAAGGTAATTGTTTGAAGTTGAAACTTAAATTAAATAGCATAGTTGAATTATATATTGTTTACTAAACAAATTAAATCTTTATTTAAGGATTGTACGTAGTAAATCCTTGTCCATTTGTTTTTGGCACTCCGTTTCATGAAAATGAAGTGCTAAGATGATACATTGTAGCATGATCGATGTGTTTATTCCCCTGTTATCTTTTGTTTGCCACTCTTTGTGTAAAGATAAATTTTTGATATCATTAACACTTGCGTGTCAGAGGAGTGGGAAGTAGACAGCGTAATTTTGATATCTTTAATTTTGATAGGGTCTGTTGACAAATATACATGTTTGTGTATTGATGAGAAATTAGACCTTATTTAGTACTTGTTTGATGTAAGTGGAAATCAATTGTAGTAGTCGCTTTCTGACTTGAAGTGTCTTGGGCCATTTTCCATCTAAATTTTTTTCTCTTTTCACGCAGGAGATGCTGTTGATAATCTAACATCTACCATGACCAGGAGATTGCCAAAAAAAAAAAAAGACCATGACCAGGATTTCGTCTTTTGTTGATGTAAGTGAAGCTTGAGTTTTATAATTTTATTTGGCACCTTCAATTAAATTTGAAAGTTCTAAATATGCCTCTAGATAAGGTTATGAACAGGGCGAGCTGACCATGTGTATCTTATTATTATTTAGTTAAAAATTGCCCATTTTTGTAGGTTTCCTTCAATTCATGAATAATTATATACCTTTAGACAATGTTTTTGCTTTTGTTACAGAAAATTGATTTTGACAATATTGTTGCAGATACAAATATAAAGCTAGGAGGAGGGATCTGAAAGTGCTTACTGCAGTCACAGTTAATTAAATTCCAGATAGTTTATGTATTATTGTTGAATATAAGGGAGAACCGAGAGGCGAGAACTATTGCATCCCCGATTGAGGGAAATTTCAGTTTTCAATATTTGAACAATTTTGAATTTTGGATTTTTTTATTATTATTTTTAAATAATGAACCCACCAATGTCTAACATTGGTGAGTAGCTTAAACAGAATATGATAAGCTGAAGTAGTCACCAATTACTGTGGTAGGTCTCACAAATCAAAACACTAATTGAATTGGTGACATGCTTGAGTGATTGTCTCGGAGGCAAAAACCACCATTTGCTAAATAGTAGCCTGAGGGTAGCAATTGCCCTTAATTTTACACCAATCAATGGTGTCTTTTGGCTCAAAACACACCATTCAGAATGGTGGTTATAGCCCACTTTTGTGGTAGTGTATATCGAATACGAAAGTCGACGACCCTCCTTCAGATCGTTTGGTAAGAAAAAAAAGAAGCCATATATTTTCAATGGTCCAATGAGGGTCTCTCCAAGGAAAAACACATGCCAAAAAGTAGAAAAATGCATGGCATGCATACCGGCCCTTTGAATCCCACCCAGAGAGATTTGCCACTTCCGTAAGAGCTGCTCTCCACCTTAGCACCTTCTCTGGTTCATCCTTATACCTTTCTTCATATTTCTTAAACTGTGCTGCAAATCTCCTGTTTGGTTTCGAACATCGGAGGGTGATACATCATAGAAAATTGGCTCTAGCACTTTTTCCTTTCTAGGTCATTCCTCAATTTTTTTTTTTTTCCTGCTCCTAATTTTGTTTTTTTATGTTTTTATTGTGTTTTAGTACTCTTGGTTTTTGGTGGCTTTACAAGTTCTATCCAGAGCACCAAGTTGACTAACTGATTCCCCTTTTCGCACTTTGGTTCAAAAAAAGGACCCGAACCCCTTGAATATAAAAAATATATTCTCATTCAGATTTTTAAGAGGGTGATACATCATAGAAAATTGGTAGCACTTCCTTTCTTCTTACGGCACTAGCTTCGAGAAGCTTTACAAGTTCCTCCAAGCACCAAGTTGACTAACTGATTCCCCTTTTCGACGTTTAAGAAGGTCATCCCCGAAATATTTTATTCCTATTTTGGAAAATTCAGTACACCAAAAGTCTAGGAGACTTGGGCGGAGGTCTTTCCCTCTGAAATTTAGAAAGACATCATACTTCCCAGACGGAGAGGCTTGTTGTGTGTAAAACTGTAAATCGATACTAAAGCTACCTCCTTCCTAATTTGTGGCCAGCAATTTACACAGAGATCTTGGATCCAAGCCCTAATCCCAAAAGCTTTGCAAATTGTTGTGTATTTCCTGCATCATATAAAATAACGGAAATTCTTTTCATTCTTCTTCATTTTTCACAAATCCATAAAAGCATGTGTGTTCTGACTTCTGACTGTTCTCATATCATGTATTTATTTAGTCAAGTAAAAACAGAGAAACGTGCGAATAACCTGCAAGTGTATCACATAAAGACGAAAATTTAAAGGAAGAAAAATTAATCAAACTAAAAGTTTATGCAATTCATCTCCCGATTGTCTGGATCAAAAGTCTTTTAGTTCATGCAGGCTCTCCGGAATTGAAGAATATTCTTCTTCTTCAATGCCAAGGCAGATCTAAGAACAGAAGAAATATTGAAAGCTGATAGTTACATATCCATGCAATAATATATTTTCTAATATTACCATATCAGGAAGGAAGGAGGCTAGGTTTATTTGCTTATATATACGTTAAGTCAAGCAAGAAGAAGTTCTGGGAACCCTCCTGGAAAATTAGAAGCAATTTCCCTAATGCCACAACTCATTTAATCGATAAAATAATAAAGTCAAAGCATTAGTGGGCTCTTGTTGATGTGGATACCTCGTATTACGGAGGAATTTTTCTGTGGTACCAATCTCTGGGGCGGTGCTAGTTTCTGCAGCAAACGTGATGCATTTCCAGTACCACCTCCCTATTGTTGAACACAACTTAGGGGGGTGTGTAACTGTGTATTCAATATTTCAATTTGAAGTCTACATAATTTTTTTTGTATTTAAAACGTTCATGGGTATTCAACTAGAATTTTAAAAAAATCTTTAAAATCTCGTTGTATTCAATTAGAATTTTAAAATATCTCTACAAATCTAGTAGTATTAAAAAGTTTATCGATTTTCAAAGATTTTATTAATTGTTGGATTGTGTAGGATTCTAGGGAACTCGGTATAAACGGACGACCTTGTTGGAAGATGAACAGACGACCTTTTCCTTGATTAACCAAGGTTGACACTTTCTCATCTATTGATGTTATTGCTGCTATGTTCAATGGTTTTGTGAGTATATTATGCATATTTGCGTTTTCATTAATATTAGGCCGGGTTTCAATATTTGACAACAGACGACTATCTTGACCTTGCATTTTCATTGATAAAATTATATCAATATGACCCTACCTCTAACAAAGCTTGATTCAGAAACTATATTGGCAGATATTAATTGAACTGTTGCGCACTCCATGTTTGCATAATAATGCTGCATATATTGTATTACGGTATTAGCAACAATCAATAGTTTTTGGCCGGGAATAATGTATTTATACTATATATATATATATGTGTGTGTGTGTGTGTGTGTGTGCATAAGCATAGAATATGTCATCTACGTACTTTATAGATTTGCAGATCATGTCCTTCGTTTGATTCTTTTAGGTGGGCAAACCCATATGTTTTCCCTAATAGTTTGTGTGATTTTGGTGTACGTCTACAACTCTCCATGTGCAGTCAAATTAGTTAATTTCTTCTTCTTTTTAGTGTAAAAAAAAATAGTGCTTTAATCACCAAAAAATTTTCCTTATAACTTGCATGTGCATTTCTTACCGAACTTTACAACAGGGCAACTAATATGGGATAAATTAACAAAGATAAAAGATGCAATCGTCATTTAACATGTTTATACGCTAGTAAGAAAAGACATATATATATATATAATTAGTTCTAACAGTTCTTATACGTGGGAAGCATGTACCTGTGCTTCAGGTTGTGTTATTAACTTATTATCAAACTTTTCGTTTGTTTATACGTCAGTAAGAAAAGACATAGTTAGTTCTAAGATCGAGTTCTTATAAGTGGAAAGCATGTATCGGGTTTGAGTTATTAACTTATTATCAAATTTTGTCACTCAATGTTTACTCTTTGCCTTTGAGGTTTCTGTGCGTTTTCATGTGTTCCGATCCCTTTTCTTTTCCTTTTTCATGAATGAATGAATAACGTACTTTGAAGTTTTATTTTCTTTCAAGTCAATGATTGTTTGGAATCATGTAGCTTTATTATTTTTAAATTCCATCCAACATGCAATTCGGTTGCATTTGGTGCAAACATATATAGTTGGGTAATTTGATGTGTTGCAGGCTCACATGCTTCATATATATAAGACCATCTTTGGTAGTTTGTATTGCAGTTGTGACGATTTGAGTTTAGTTTCTTAATTCATTTTTATTATACGTCAGTTTACTGCAGTTGTAACCATTTTTGTAGTTTATGAAGTGCTGATAATATGATGACTAGGAAAAAGAAAATGTTCATGCTGCCTTGTAGAACAAAAGATACAATAAGATTCTGTCCATTCAAAAATGCTCAAATGTTAACCAATTAACCTTTGTGGTTGAGTTGGCACGGATGCAAGGTTGGGAATCTCCCAACTTGTCATACAGGGGCACATACTTGATATATAGTTGTGTAAATTAGTCAGCTGATTTGAGGCGTCCCCTGTGAGTGTGTTCGTGCGCTAGTGACCGAGAGATTAGTCTGCCATTAAGGAAGATTAGTTTGTCATTAAGTCTTGGTCTTGCAATACCCTGATAATGCATGAGTGAGCGAGATGGGCTGTTGGAATACTCGTCGGGGGTTTCGACTGAAATTTGCATGTGTGTTCTTAGGTGGGTTCCGATCCCTGACCAGCCCACCTCCCATGGATGAAAAAAAATTGCTCAAATGTGTGACACGCAGGTTGCTAGTTTACCAAAAAAAAAACCAAATCCGCCACTACAATTACCTAACGAAAACAAAAGGACAGAACCTTCACATGAATAAGCAAAATAAGGTGAAAACAAGAAAGCAAAATAAAGAGAATGTCCTAATCTTCTTCATGCGCTCACCGGCTGCCACACTACCACAACGCCCTTCACTGTCAGCATCATCTTTCCGTGGTTTTAAAGTAATGCATAATGGAATTCTGCAGTCTGCATCCAATGAAAGACTTTCTGAAATGAAAAATTTGAGGTCATCATCGTCGATTATCTCTGCGGGTTGAGTAGGTTCTTTTGATTCATATTTGGCCTTCATTACAATCTTATGTACATGTGGATCTACCCCCACAATGCCATACGCTCGATCCTCAAGTTCCTCATAAGTAATGTCCTTTGAGACAAGTATTCCTTTTGTTTTATCACCAGTGTATCTGGAATTAGCCCACTTCCCATTGTAGTTAACCAAAAGTCTAAGTTTGGTCAGTTCGCAGCTGAAAAGGTAAATATAAACAATCAAATAGCAAATTCAGTATTCAAATTTCAAAGTTAGGGATTTTTTTATCTTGCTCCTTATCAATTGGTGTATGTATAAAGAAGAGAAAATCTAGCTACCTATCGCTTGTATTACGCATGGCTGCGTCTCCTAAAGTAGGCATCAACTTCTCTACTTTCTCTCTATTGTCCAAACAAACTTCTCCACAGGTCTTCGGAATTCCATTTATATTCTGCACCATGGATGCTATGTTTCTGCTTGGAAGCATCTGGGAGAGCTCATCCAAGCACCATGCCGAAGAAACAAAGTTGGGTGAAAGAATGACAAGGCAAATCTTTGAATCCCTAATTGCTTTCACAAGCTCTGAGGAAATGGGTTTTCCTTTCTCAACATGTTTGTCGTCTCTAAAAGTGGAAATTCCATGGGCAACTAATGCATTGTATAGATGGCCAAAAAATTTCGAGCGGGTATCCTTCCCTCTAAAACTTATAAAGACATCACACTCCCTTTTTTGCTGAGAAGAAGAAGAAGAAGAAGAAGATGGTGTTGAGGGCATACTGTTAACGACCAATTGGGAAGAAGAGGGAAAGGGCAATCCTGGGTTCAATCTTTGCCATACTTCTTTAACAATATCTTTAATTAGATCTGATTCACACCTATATGATATCGAAGAAGAGAAACTGTAAGGATTAACAATTCTATTAGTTTATAATTGCATATATGTCAACACTAAAATTTTCCATGATCAAAGTAAATACTGATTCAGTTTCCCTCATAAATTTAAAGTTGCACAATAATTTCATATATAAAAATAGAAAAAAATCACCTTTAGTCCTTCAACTTTGATTCGTTCAACACTTTTGTTCCTGAACTTTGAAATATATTACTTTCGTCCTTGAATTTCAACACCGACGACTATCACTTTCGTTCCTGACCAGAAAAAATGGTGCAAAACCTATGCCAAAATGTTCGCAAGGATGAGAGAAATAACTTTTATAACTGAGACTAAACTCGATTCAACCTAGAATGACTCAAATTTGTCCCGAAAGCCGGTGGTGACCGAAACTTAAATTCTAAAATTTTTCGTTGTCCGGTGACGGTTTGAGGCGAGGTTGGTGGTGTTGAACTCGCCTCAAGGAGGGCTTCAAAATGTAGTATGTGGTATCGTTCGATTTGGCCAGAATAAGAGGTTTATTCAGTGACGAAAGTGTTAGTAAATGTCAAAGTTCAGGAACCAAAGTGATATATTTCAAAGTTCCGGGGACGAAAGTGTCAAATAAGTCAAAGTTTAGGGACTAAAAGTGTATTTATCCCTTTATAAAAATATATAGAATACGGAACACCCCGCCTTCAAATCGTTGACAAAAATAAATGCCATTTAATTTCAATGGAAAGCTAGGGAAGGAAAACACATGCACAAAAACGAAGAAAGTAATGCATACCGGCCCTTTGAATCCCACCCAGAGAGATTTGCCACTTCCGTAAGGGCTGCTCTCCACCTTAGCACCTTCTCTGGTTCATCCTTATACCTTTCTTCATATTTCTTAAACTGTGCTGCAAATCTCCCTGTTTGGTTTCGAACATCGGAGGGTGATACATCATAGAAAATTGGTAGCACTTGCTTTCTTCGTACAGCACTAATTTGGAGAATCTCTATAAGTTCCTCCAAGATCCATTTTGAGGATGCATAATTTTCTGAAAAGAGGAGTATAGGAATCCTCGCTTCCTCAAATTCTCTTGATTGAGTAACTGATTCCCCTTCCCGACGTTCAAGAAGGTCATCCCTGAAAGTTCTTATTCCACTTTTGTGCAATGCATTATACAAATGGTCTGTGAATCCTTTGCGGGGGTCATCACCTCTGAAACTCAGCAGACGGAGAGGCTTCTTGTGTGTCCATCGATACTGAAGCTACCTACCTTCTCTCCTAATTTGTGGCCAGAAATTTACACGAGATCTTGAATCCAAGAACCCTAATCCCAAAAGCTTTGTAAATTGTTGCGTATTTCCTGCATCATATAAAATAACGAAAATTCTTTACATATTTTCATTCTTCTTCTTTTTTTCACAAATCCATTACATAGAAACGTGCGAATACCCTGCAAGTGTATCACATTAAGACGAAAATTTGAAGGAAGGAAAGTTAATCAAACTAAAACAAATAAATACAGAAAATAGGACCCTAAGCTATGTACCCAAAAAAAAATATTTGGACCCGGCCTAAGCTATGCCCCCGCCCACAGCAAGGAGGCTACCTTTAAAAAGCTTTGCTCAGCCTTCGATCTGTTACGTACTCTTCTAGTCTTCTCTGAAACAGAAAGTTCATGCAATTCCTCTCCCGATTGTCTGGATCAAAACTCTAGCTTTCAGCTCATGCAGGCCCTCCGGAATTGAAGAAGAAATATTCTTCTTCTTCAATTCCAAGGCAGATCGAAGAACGTGCAGAAGAAATATTGAAAGCTGAAAGTTACATATACAATCAGGGACGGAGCTAGAAAGTTGAAGCAGGGGGGGCCAATATATTATTAAGCTCCTATTCAGTTTTCAAGCCTTTGCACAAGCCATATTAAGACTATTATATAAAATTTGGGGGGAGGGGAAGGCCACCTAAGGCCATAAGCTGGTAGTATACAATAATATATATACTACCAATTAGGAAGGAGCTAGGCTAGGTTTACTTGCTGGTGGTGGACAGGAGGATTATCCCTTATTATACGTTAAGTCAAGCAAGAAGAAGTTCTGGGAACCCTCCTGGAAAATTACAAGCCAATTGTGGGAAGTTGTTTTTGGTACGTTGGTGTCCTCTCAGCAGATTCTAATGTCAAAACTCATTTAATCAATAAAATAATTGCGGGAAGTTGTTGGTTGCTTATATATAGGTTAAGTCAACTCATTTCCAGTACCACCTCCCCAGGGCGGAGCTAGAAATCCAAACTAGGAGGGGCATTTTCAAACAATTTATTTTATTGAATAAAAATCAAAATTCCTATTTGGTTAACTATAATTGTATCATTAAGATTTGTCTACGATTGTTCTCTTTCTTTATTCAAGAATTTGAAGTTCATTGCATCACTATAAAAATATGAAAAATAGACTAAAATAGGGCTGCAGAATACACAACACACCAAAAATAAATAAATAATGATCAGTATTCCATGCATGTAGGAAGGGTGCTGTAGTGAAATAAAGTATATTGGAAATTGTAATTTAGTAGCATTGAAACCCATACGTGACATTTTCAAAAAAAAAAAAAAAACCCATACGTGAGTGTATAACCCTATGATGCACGGAAACGGAAACGGGTACGGGAATACGATACGATCGGAAACGGGGAAACGACAAATCTTAAATTTGTATAGGATACGATACGAGATGGAAACGCGAATAAAATAATATATAATTATATATAAATAATTTTAAAATAAACATTATAGATTAATCTCTCTCTACACCCACAGACCAATCTCTCTCTACACCCACAGACCAATCTCTCTCTGTTCTTCCTCTCTTCACCCATCTATCACCGCCGTATCACCATCCCAGCTTCACCACCATCTGAAATTAACAACCACAATCAAACTCTCAACCAAACCTGCAAACAATTAGATTAATTATCCCATTCATCACTTCACCATCACACCCTCACTGCTCAATCACAGCCACCGCTGCAATTCCTCTACCACTGCCACCAACAACTACTACTCACACCCAAGCACCGCCGTGCTTTCTCCCCTGCACACCCAGCCATCACCAAGGACCCGTGCGCTGCACACCGTCGCTGCTGCTCAAAATCCATAACACCGTCCAGTCATAGTCCGCCACGATCCTCTCTCCTCTCCGCTCTTGCTCGCTGGTAGGACCCACCAGGAGGACCTCGTGATCTTCATCATCAACTGGTGCTGCAGGTTTAATGTCTGCGACTGCAGCGCACTTGATGTTGGTTATCTTTCGTGTTGGAATGTGGAATGGTGGTCTGAGTACTACTGGGAGTGGTTGCCGTTGTGGTTGTGTAGCTCCTAATGGTTTGTGAGTTATTGGGGAGAGGAGAGAGCTGGAATAAATGGATGAAACAAAGCCATATATGTTTGATTGATTAATATATTGTATAAATTGGAGATGCAGGAAATAGAGGATGAAGAAAAAGAAGATGATGATGATCGAGAGAGAGAACAAGGACCCGTTCACACCCAGCCATCACCAAGGACCCGTGCACACCCAGCCATCACCAAGGACCCGTGCGCTGCTACTCAAATTCCAGAACACCGTGCGCTCCAAGCCCAGCCACCACCGTACCTCTAATCGATCACCATCACGCCGCCGCGTTTCCCTTTTAATTACATAGCGACGTTTCCGGCTTTGGGTACGCACGTTCCAACGCATTTCCAAAAGGGCATTCACCGAAAACGCGTTTCCAAGCGTTTCCAACCCGTTTCCGGTATCGATCCGGGGATTCGACACTTTTCGGTGTTTCCGTGCATCATAGGTATAACCGAAGAAAAGTGAGCAAGGGTACAAGACCAATCTCGTCCTTAAGTGGCTCCACCACTACACCTCCCTATTGTTGAACACAACTTACTAGCGTGTATTCCCACTGGCCCATCCAAGTTCCTAGGTTTTAGTGGAGTGCATGGTTGTTTTTTTCTCTCTCTCTTTTGACTAAAAGTGCCACAGGATATTATTAAAATCTCAGAGTTCCAAACTTTCTTGTTTTAGTATGTGCTATCATAGGAATGATCGAGCATGTGACGTTTGCTTAGGTTATGTTGTACCATAAGAGGTGAGTATTATGTGCAACTTCGCTTTTTAACAAAATAAATAGACATTTTCAAAAAATAAATAAAAATAAGATGGGGTACAAATTGACTTTTGCCGTGTGTTTACACTATTTTATAATATTATGGTAGCCATAAAAAAAACTAATTTAGTGTACAAATATTACTATTAATTTTTTTTATCTAAGGAGAGACCGAGAGAGAAATTCAAACTTAGGACTTCTATCAACACATTTTGTTAGAGAAAAATGTCTTATCTATTAGACTAATGATCGTAATATCTATATATAAGGTGTTTGTTTAAGGGAAACGTAAAATAACAGAGAAATAATAGAGAATATGATCATCTTTATTAATGAATAAGAGCCTCTATATATAGAGGAATACAAGATACAATCCATATTGATGTAGGACATATCTAATTCATATTCTAGAAGGATAACCTATACTAAGAGTCCTAGTTTGACAAGGCACACAATAATGTTATCCTACAACACTCCCCCTTATGACGGTCACAACTAAGTGGTGTTTTTCATGTTGTCTCATTAAAAACCTTGCCAAGTAACAATAAAACTCAATGGGAAAAAATAACCTTGGTCGAAGGGAAAAAGAGTACAACACACCCTTCACATTTGAAAATGACATGTATGTGCTAGACTCCCCCTTAAGTCTGCACCTCCCCCTGATTCTTACAATAATGGGATCTCAGATAATTTAAGCATACCGATACCTTTAACATGTTTTTCAAACGTGGACTTAGGCAAAGACTTAGTAAATAAATTTGTCTCATTCTCCTCGGATCTAACTTGATTAACTTGAATCTTGAGGAGAGTCTCTTGTTGCTGATTATAAAAATACTTAGGTGCTATATGCTTGGTATTGTCCCCTTTAATGAAACCTTGTTTCATCTGCTCGATGCAAGCAACATTATCCTCATAAATGCAAGTAGGTTCCTCAGTGGTTGACATCAAACCACTCGTTCCTCGAATATGTGCAATGACAGACCTTAACCATACACATTCACGAACAGCTTCAGGTAGAGCAATTATCTCTGCATGATTCGAGGAAGTAGCAACTAATGTTTGCTTGGTGGACCTCCAAGATATCGTCGTGTTACCCATGGTAAAGACATAACCAATTTGGGAATAACCATTGTACGGGTCAGAGATGTACCCGGTATCAGCAAAACCAACCAAAACATCACAAGAATTTTTGGTGTAGGGAGTATAGCGGTTCTGTCCGCAGTTCGACCGTCGATGTCCATTTGGACATGAGGTTTGAAGTTCCTTTTTCAATATCTCTTTTCTCTCTGTAGGGATAAAACAAGCCTAAATCGATTGTACCCTTTAGGTATCAAAATATTGTCTTTATGCCACTCAATGGCGTTGTGTGGGCGCAAAGTTAAATCTAGCCAACAAGTTCACAACAAAAGAGATGTTAGGTCTAGTGCATTGAGCTAAGTACAATAACGCGCCTATTACACTTAGATATGGCACTTCGGCCCCTAGAATTTCTTCGTCATCATCCTTTGGACGAAATGGATCATTCTTTGGATCTAGGGTCCGACCGATCATGGGAGTGCTAATCGGATGTACTTTGTCCATGTTAAATCTTCTTAACATCTTATGGACATAAGCTGATTGGTGGATCAATACTCCACTATCTCGGTGCTCTAGCTCAAGGCCTAGACAAAACTGAGTTTTCCCAAGATCTTTCATCTGAAATTCGGATTTCAAATACGTAGCAATATCTCTCAGTTCTTCGAGAGTGCCAATTAAATTCATGTTATCAACATAGACAATAATAATTGCAAATCCGGAACTTGTTCTCTTCATAAACACGCATGGGCATAAACCATTTTATTTATATATCTCTTCCCAATCAAGTAGTCACTTAGATCCGTAAATTGAGCGTTTTAATCTTATCAAAAACGCATTCCGTGGTTTAGAGTCACTTGATTTGGGTAATTGAAGTCCATTAGGCACCTTCATATATATCTCTGCATTTAGATCCCCATAGAGATATGTTGTAACCACATTTATAAGCTGCATGTCAATTTTTGTGGAAACTACCAAACTGACAAGATAGCGGAATGTAATATCATTCCTTACGAGTGAATACGTCTTGTCATAGTCAATCTTATAGCGTTTGTGAGAAACCTAACGCCACGAGGCGAGTCTTATATCTCAAGACTTCATTCTTCTCATTACGCTTTCTAACAAAGACTTATTTATGTTCAATAGGCTTTACACTTGAGGATGTTAGCACTACGTACCCAAATACTTTTTTGCTTTGTTTAATGAATCTAGTTCAATCGGGATTGCTTTTTTCCATTTAGGCCAATATGTTCTACGTTGATATTCTTCAACAGAGCGTAGTTCGATGTCATCTTGCTCTTACATTCTATTGAGCAATTCATCATCAAGAATTTCGTCTCAAGCATGCATGCATTTATTGAGATTGTTATTACTCTCTGAAATTGGTTCAATCATTGAGACGTCCCCCAATATTGATTCATGGATATAATCAGAGATAATCTCATGAGACAGGTTTCGATATTGATGATGAATGGATTAGGCTGTGCCAAGCTCGCTTCCTTCCTTTGGCGAGTATCCATCGAACCAAGTGGTCTCACCATTTTTCTTTAGGGAACCACGGCCTCAACCACACTTCCACTATGTGTGGTTGCGACACCATGATCACCAGAGACTGGTGTAGTGGTGTCATATCCCCTCTTCCTTTAGGAGATTTCCAACCTTGCAGGCATGTGTGCAGCTGGTGTATTTGATCTCGTCACTTTATCAATATCAGAAAACGCATAAGCCATTGAATCTGCTACGTCCTGAATATTGAGTTGGGGATCAAGATGAGACAGAGTGGGGACAGACCATGACAATTCCTGTCGTTCCTATTGAACATTCTTGTTCTTATCTCCCCTAACGACGGGAAGACTGTCTCATCAAAGTGACAATCCGCGAATTCAGCGGTAAAGAGATCGCCTGTCAAGGATCAAGAAGCAGACAATAGTTGGAGATTCGTTACCAACATAAACACTTAAACGTTTTTGAGAACCCAATGAGATGCACTGTGGGGACGCAATTGGCACATAAACCGCAGAACAATCAATTATGCGTAAAAGTGAGACATCCGGCTCATATCCAGTTACCATCTTGTACGCATAAAACGGTTGATTGAGAATGGGTCTGAAACGAATAAGTAAAGTTGCATGCGATATTGCATAACCCCAAGCAGATAATAGGAGATTGGTGCACATAACCAATATCCAAGCGACCATTTAAAATCTCTTAATGGTGGCTTCTGCGAGACCATTTCGTGTATGCACATGGGGTGCAGGATATGTACTTTAATCCCAATGCAATAAACATCAAACTTCTGTGATGTAAACTCTCTAGCATTGTCAAGACATATTTGATGCTAGAAGTTTTGCATAACCAGCATTGTCTCATTACAATTGCAATTTAATCGAAGTCTGGAGCTTCCATAGTCTTCTCATTACTTTGGTCGACTTTAAAATCTGCAATTGTGAGATTGACGTCCTTCTCATCTCCGGTATCTTCTCCATAATAGGCTTCTTGCTCTCCTGATTCATAATACTTTTTGTAATCCTCAGCCAACCTATTACTTGCCTTGCATTGTTTAAACCAATGATCGTTCGATCCACATCGGTAGCATAGCTCGTTAGCACCACCTGCCTCATCGTTGCATCTAGCAACTTGTGCCTTTGGAGGATTATTTTGTGTACGATTGTACACCATATTGTCGCGCCCTCCATGGCCGGCATTGGCATGGCATGGCCACCACTGCCCATGCCATGTCCTCCTTGCCCTCTTCCACGTGGTACAAAATTTCCACGGTTTTGTGCAACGGTGTTGCACTTACCTTCCATGTTGGGACGATTATATGGACTGGGTCGTCCATTAGCATTGCCCTTTGTATTAGGGTTTCGTCCTCCTTTAGCCATCTTGCCATAATTTGCTTATGGTACTCTCTTTGTTCCAGCAGACCGTGGGTTATTGTTCAACATGATCGTGTCATGCTTCTCAGCTACTTGCAGAAGATTGATTAGCTGATTGAACGTAGTAATCCGCTTAGCGTTGTATTCCATCCTATATTGCTTTGAGAGGATGAGTGCTGATGCGGGGAAGGTAGAGAGGGTTTTCTCTATCAAGTCTGCTTCAGTAAGAGTCACCTTACAAAATTGAAGCATAGCCAGTAGACGTAGCATCTCATAATTAAATTCCGCTACGGTTTTGAAGTCGAGAAAGCAGATGTCGTTCCACTTGACTTTCAAATCAGGAAGTAGTGTATCCTAGATGTTTCTGAATCTCCCATGGAGAGCAGTCCATAGTTCATATGGATCCTTAACTTGCATATATTCTCATCTTAGGGAAGAGCCCATATGGCACCTTAAAAACATCAATGCTTGGGCTTTGACAGACGCAGGTGGAGCTTTCATGTTTGCATCTGGAGCACGAATTGTGGAAATAATCTCTTTTCCAATTAATGTTGTTTCAACATTCATCACCCATCGGTGATACTCAGTTCCATTAGGATCAAGGATGTCAAATTCGAGCTTTTGCGTTTCGGGCATCCTGAAATAAATCAATAAGATACATTAGTTTCGTAGTCATAGAAAGACATGCACGAACACTAAATAAAATTAATCCCCACAATACTTTAAAACTCTTTAACTTTTACTATAGAATGATAACATTAGAGGTGCTCATGACTTACATATATCGCAAGCGATATAAAGCTCGATCACTCCCCTAATGCTTCTCATAACCTTTCGAAGTAGGTATAGCTTATAGTATTTTGCTCATAAATTTCACCATGAAAGTCCCACGCCATAAGAGGGGTCGGGATGTAGAAGAAGGGAAGTTTTTAAATCCCCGAGAAAAACACAACCGTATAAAAGCAGGAACTTTTAGAAAAACTTACTTGGTTTTCTTAATCGCAGAAGAGTGCTTAAATTCTTGATTTGTGGCGGCACTGTTCACGATGGTACTGTTCACGAAGACTATTTTTGGATTTTTGGTTTTGTAGCTAGGGTTAGGGCTCGTGTTGATAACGTGTTTAAGGGAAACATAAAATAACAGAGAAATAATAGAGAATAAGATCATCTTTATTAATGAATAAGAGCCTCTATATATAGAGGAATACAAGATACAATCCGTATTGATGTAGGAAATATCTAATCCATATTCTAGAAGGATAACCTATACTAAGAGTCTTAGTTTGACAAGGCGCACAATAATGTTATCCTACAACAATGTTATTATTAATGATAGCATTTTTGCTCACCTCCCCCCCCCCCCCTAGTTAAGGGGGTGAGGCTCCCCCCCCCCCCCCCCCCCCTCCCCAATGTTGGCCACATGTCCAAAATTCTAACCGGGGTTATACAGTAATATTTTATTTTAATGTTAATTAAATAAAAAATTAATACTCTCTCAGTCTCTCTCTTCCAGTCCTCCTCATCGTCTTCATTCCCAGATTGCACCCTTTTCTTCCTCCTTCCTTCCGGGGACGAAACCAGGATTGGATAATGGGTTGGGCTAAATTGAAAGGTTGAAATGTTTTGGCCACATGGCAAATTTTTTTTTTCCCCAAAGCCATATATATGAGTTTGACAATTTGAGGAAGAATACAGACGACATACATAATATTGAAGGTTGATGTACGATGAACAAGACTTGATTAATTGCTAATTGAATGACTCAATGAGATAAAGGCATAAAGCTGCAATTCCGGAAAGTTTGAAATCAAATAATCAAAAGCAAAGATTGCATAAATATAAATAATACTCTAAGAAATTCTACAGATTCAGGAATAAAGGAATTGAAATCAAATATATATACTTACATGGCTCGCCGGGTCGAATTAAGCAATTGATTGAATGATTCAATGAAGGAGGAAGAAATGAAGAACAATGATTCAGATTTTTGGGATTCTCATAATCCTAATGCACCGGGAGGAGAGTAGGAGAAGAGGTACTGCAGCAAATAACTAATATAAAATAAACTTTTTTTGGATGGGCTATTACATTAGTATCCCTATAGGTATTAGATTTTTACTGAAAATTTGGGTTGGGCTGCAGCCTATGCAGCCCACTATGTAGTTCCGTCACTGCTTCCTTCCTATCCCAAAAAAAAACAAGTCCCCAAATACGCAGATCTTTATTAGGCCAGTGAGAAAATCATTTCCGGCGTTAGAGGATGCAAACCCGGTGGCTTTGACTAAATTTTCTGGCGAATTATGGTGGGTTTATGGTGATGAGAGATGAAATCACTTTTCTAGATGTAAATCCAATTCCCAGTTGTTCGATTTTTCATTGATTTTAATGGTTTTTGATTTTACAGAGGATGATGGTCCGATGGAGTTACAAGAGACCTCGAGGCTGAGAAATCGAGGGAGCGGTAAGAAAGATCGAGATCGAGATCAAGACTGTGGAGGCGGCGGTAAGAAACATGAGTTTTATAAATTTTCAAAAACCCAAAAACCCCCTCCCCCCCCTACCCCCATCAAATATAAAATTTTATATATCAAGGGCAAAACAATAAAATATAGAATCAAGAAATAAATTAATGATGTAGAGATCACACACCCACTTGCCAAATTTATTTAATGATTGTATTTTTTATATTTTTTTCTCTCATTTTATAAAATAAACTAACGTTTGATACATCGAAAATAAAAACACGAACATTTTGCACGATAGTTGTGAAAATAGATATAAATATAATTTCACTAAAAAAAATTAGGTCCAAATCAATTCGTACCTAAATGTTTGAACTTTCTCTTATTTGTATTTGCCAGTCTAGTTTTCTGACCTAATTTTTAATACAATTACATGAAAAAAAGAAGTTAAAATCATGAAACTAAATTGTTAAATATATGCAAATGAACCAATAAGCTTTGGCTCAGTTGGCAAGGGCGGGGCTGAGGTGTATCACCCATACAGGTTCGATCCCCGCTACCAACATGCATAGTTTGGTTCACGATCTATAAGTCTCCTGCGAAAATCCATACCTGGGGACAGTGTGACAGGTACGTGTGATATAGTTAGTCCTTCCGGGCTTAGGTTGTAAGCTTGCCCTGACGATAGTGGTGTAGCGTAATCAAGCTCTCACATAAACTTTTTTGTAAAAAAAAAATTAAAAAATAAATAAATAAATATATGCAAATGAAAAAGAGTTCCAATAGGAAAGAAACTCTACTCGACTACTTGCTTTAATTTGTTTGAAGGAAAAAACTTAGCTCTAATTTTGTAGAAAGCTAGAATTAAACAGAATTATCAGAGTTCCAATAACCAGAAGAGAGAAAGAGGGTTTAGGAGCTTCAGCAGGAGCAAGAAGAAGACCTGCCGGAAATCTGTCTCACCGTCTCTCTCGGCCTGTTTGCGTTGTTCAAATGGCGGAAGCTAAAGAGTCCACGTCGAGTCCACTGACTCAACCTGATCCTGAAGATTATCCCAAGTCTCCGCCGAGCTCCCCCAACTCCTCCACTCGCAAGGTCCCTCTCTCACTCTCTCAATCCCCAAACTCTTCCCAATTTGGAAATTAAATCGTATTCAGGGGATTCAATTAGAGTTTTATTATGAAATTGAACTGCCATAACTAGTGTGAGTCTCAATTGTTCATCCTGTTAGTGGTTTTGTAGTTTAATGCTGAATTTTTAATTAATCGGCTTTTGGATGGAGGTTCGTGATCTATTGAAGATAGAGAAATTAGGGATTCTGTATATATATAAAAAAATTGAATAGAATTGTTGGGGTGGCTCTCTTTTTGATTAGTTAGGATGGTGAAAAATCAGCATAAACAAGGATGGCTGATGATGTCCCTGCAGAGAATAAGAGACAGGCAATCAAAGGTCAAGTTGATGGTAGCTAGTATAGTTTCGGAAAGTATGAGAAAAAAATTAGGGTGGAACACATGGATTTTCAAGGTTGTAGCTTTCCTACCTTGCACGTAGGAGATATGATGTATTCACTGTTCGTAGTGTCAAAGTCTTAAGGAGGTAGGAACCGTGAGGAGTAAAAGAATCCTAGGAGGGATGGCTTCCTGATTGTAGCGAGCGTGTGTCGTGAATGGAAACTTAGAAAGAAAGCCAATCATATAGACCCTATAAGTATTGATCTTGGAAGGGAATTAAACAGAAGAATCCACTCCAAAAAAACAGTCAGTGTAACCTTGCACGCCAATCAAGAAGAAGGTGTCCTGAATGTTTGGAAAGAGAAGACCACAAGGAGGCTAAGAATATGATCCTATCCCAAATTAACTCCACCTGCCCCTCCTTCTCTTTGAAGTTCTGTTTATTCCTTTCCAACCAAATACAGCACAAAAGAGCCAAACCATCACATCTTCATAGGGTAATCATTTTTTTTGTTTATAGTTTTTAGGGACGCTGCCACTATACGCAAAACAAATTCAGCAACCTGCACCATATCTGATTTGTAAGGATGCGATGAAAAAATATGTGGTCCGCCGTTTCCCCATCATCTTTACACAAAATACACCAGTAAAGACACAAAATTGATACCGAAAGTTTTGTAAAATGAATATCTAAAGTGCTGCAGCATACAAACAGACATCGATTCTTACATTGATACATGTATCGTTGACTGTAATCTTCAAATCATAAATATATTTATATATATATATATATATTCTATGTATCCATTGTAATATTACTAAATATAAGGGCATTTTGGCCAAATGAACCATTTTTAGTACTGTCCACCAATGACATTTTCATAGAGACTTATCATCTACCCTTTTTTATGGAATCAATATTAGTATATTACCCATAATTGTTTTGTCTGATCACTCTAACCTCATCTTGATCAAGTTGCTGGTTGTTGGGATGGTCTTGATTGCTTCTGGACTACCATGTAGGCTTAAAGTGCTCAGAGATGACATTAGTGGTAATTGGTCATTTTTCATTAACACGTTGGAATTATAAGTGTTGAAAAATAATCTTTGTCAACAAATGAGGCCAAAGTGTTGCAAAGTAGTTGTCCATACCAAGTGATTTTGGGAACTTATGCACTCACTTTCCTCTATCTAGTCCTTAATATTTATTGTCTTCGGCAATCCTCTCTTTCTCTCTCTCTGAAACTCATGGGTTACTCCATTGCTCTGAAGTTCATCCAAGAGTAGATCTGTTTTGATTGGGTTATTCTGTTGGGTATTTCGCGGTGCATATAGTATACAATATAGCCAAATAACTTTTATGCCTGCTGTACCCCATTGACCCTTGATTTATCAGGCTTGCTATGCAGTTCTCCAGAGTTGGGTCTCTAAGAAGTTCATGACCGGATGGTAATGTGCACAGTATGGATATGTTTTTTTTTTTCCAGTTTTTTGTTACATACATATAGTTCCATAGTAAAAATATGTTTGAATGACAAATTGCAGTATGGTTCTCTTTCCTGTTGCTGTTACGTTCTTCATCACTTGGTGGTTCATTCAGTTCGTGGATGGTTTCTTCAGTCCACTGTATGCCAGGCTTGGCATTAATATATTTGGTAAGACTCCAAAGCACCAAATTGATGTTTACTTTGGGACTGGGACAGCTAATTCTTAAGGAAGTTGAAATTGATGTATGCATTGTTATAGAAGCTCTGCAAAATAAATTGCTGAAAAAATAAATATTAATGATAATAATAGAAATACTACTAATAATAAGAACAGTAATAACGATAGAAATTATAATAATAATACCAATTACAATAACCAATAGTACAGTAATGCTATAGAGGCATCGGTACTTGAGGTAGTTGCTTCTTAATAGCATATGTGTCTGCATGTCTTGAATAGGTTTTTGGGGAAGTCTCTAAGTAGTGCAAGTTGCACTAGTTATCTGCATTTAATATGGAGGGAGACTGATAAATAATGATTAGTTTTGGAGAACCAGAAATTAGAGGAAAGCCATTGTGAATCAACAAACCTCCTGTGCAAGATGGTTTTGGTGATTTTTATTTTTTATTTTTTTCAGTAGTGGTGAACTTGAGGTTACTTGTACTTATTCCGTATTACATATAGTGAAATTTATCTTCTATAATGCAGACAATCTTTTGGTTATATACTTGTGTCTGAAGTTTCAAAGTACTTTTCCCTTGTCTGCTCGAAATAAGTAAAAGTTGGATGGAATCTCAAATTTAATTCAGGTGATGGTAGTGTGTATTTTGTTTTGCATGCACTAGGGGTCCTTAGCTCAAGTTTGGAAGATTTTACTTTGTAAAATGAAAATGAGCAGATGACTTGTTGAAACTTAAAAACCATGTAACTGAAAAGTTATAATATTTCAAAATTTATAGCCTTGCTTTTGTGGCATGAGACTTCAAATTTTGGATGGCGTACCCCCCTTCTAAAAAATAAAAATAAAGAAGGAAACGAAAGATACTTAGAGCATTGATGCAAATTTCTTTCAATAAATCTTAGGCTGCTACTTGAGCTCTGGTGTAATAAGAAGTTTTTCTTAGAAGATACCTTGTCCCCTCTGTTGCACCTTTTTTTTTTTTTTTTTTTCTCAAATAAAATTTGAGTTCCTTATCAACCAAGAAAACAAGAATAATTCATAGGCTGCTTCTTCCACAGAATCATTCAGAGTTCTTGCCAGAGACTCTCTTTCAGTTTTTATTGGTTTTGAAGCGCATTTATCTAGACATTAAGAAAACCCTCTTTGTAGACCAGAAGATAGAAATTGGCAGTTTTTCTTTTTTGGACAATGATAGAAATTGCCTGTTATGTCCCTTTTAAGTTAAATAAGTTTATTAATAGAAAATTTAATGCTACTTTTCTCTTCAAAAAAAAGAAGTTTATATTACTTTTGGAATCACATTTTACTCTCCCAGACTTGTTTCAGTGCTCATGAAATAAACCCAAGAACAGAAAATAAATGGGAGTACAACCACTCAAACCCAACTACTTCATATATGCTTGTAACAATTAGTGTAGGCATACTCATCACAAGAATTTTTGTGAAAAATCATCTCATGAAATGTGCCTTTAATGTGCAGGATGGATACTATGAAAATCATTTAGTTGTTTGTTAAATTTGATTATCATATTACTGATAAAAAAATGCTCCAAATATGTTTCAAAGGATGTGTTAAACTGGTTGAGCTATCTACATCACCTATCTGGTGATTTTTTTCTTTTTCTTCTTATATACATATGTTAGTGGATGTAGTTAACCCTTGCCTTTTGTATGCTGTTGAAAAGAATGTCTTAAATGTTATCATCCTGGTTTCAGTTCAAAGTCAGCAGTGCTGGTTCATATGATTAATTATTCCTAAATTTTGTCATTTATGATTAAATTTCTTAATCTACAAGCCGTCATTATATGTTTTTGTATCCATTCATTATTGAATGCGTGCTCTTGTTGCAGGCCTAGGATTTGTTACATCCCTAATTTTTATGTTCTTAGTCGGTGTATTTGCTTCATCATGGATGGGTGCAACTGTTTTCTCGCTTGGAGAATGGTTCATAAAACGAATGCCTTTTATGAAGCACATATACTCAGCCTCCAAACAAATTAGTGCTGCAATTTCTCCAGGTAATTACTGTTATTTCAGTTTCTAGATCCATTATTACCTACTTGTAGAATACTTTGCATAGCTGCATTGCTATCTTTGTAAACATCTGGCTATGCTTGAGTTGATGGTATAACAAATTAATCAGGGCTAAGCCTAACTTCAAGCTTGTTGAAGTAACCAGCCTAGTTCAGAAATTGGTTGATTCATTTGGTTCACGGGATCACCAACCCATTTGAATTGACTCTTGGTATGATTTTTGTTACGCCTAGCCACCTAGGAAAGTATATACGATATAGTTTGGAAAATCAATTGCTTGATTTTACTTATCATCTCATATAGGATGTATCAATATCTGCTAACATACATTACGCTGTTTGGCTTTAAACTTGAATGTTTATGGGAGATAAAGTTATGTATTTCTTGGTTACAACTTACAAGAGACATAGTGCTCCTTATTGCAATTAACCACTGACCCCAATTGTATGGCATCGTAAAGGAAAAAGTTAAATGGTGTCTTCTAAAAAAATAAATAAATAAGAAACAAAAGTCAAGTGGTGAAACACACATACAATGACCTGTCCAATTCCAAATCAATAGTTTATTTTATATATTTGATGCTACTTGGGTTGAATATTTCCCGAAATTTGTGATGACTTCTGGTGTGTGAGTGTATTTATAGTTCATCAACTTGGTGGAAATGATGTATATCTGACATCGAATTCATTCAGTTATTGTCCTCATATTTCCATTTTGATAAAGTCAAAAAATAATTATTTTTCTCTCTGACAGACCAAAATACCACTGCTTTTAAAGAGGTTGCAATTATCCGTCATCCTAGGATTGGTGAATATGCGTTCGGTTTTATCACATCATCTGTAATCCTTCAGGTACATTTGGAGTGTTCAGTTAATAAAAGATCTACTTTCTACATCATCTTTTAGAACTTATCAGAGCAACCTTTAAATAGTTCAATTTTAATTTTATATTTGTTAACAGCTTTAATTCTGGAAAAACAAGATTAGAGTTTCAAAGAAAAATGCATTCCAATACTTTTTATAGCTACAGTATTGTGCATATATTTTTTTTAATAATGCAATCTAAGCTGTAGATGAAAAGAGAAAAAGGAGACAAAGCTGTTTTATGGTGTTGCAGACATATTAATGCCTGCTCTCCAATGTCACTTGTTTATATTTTGTATTGGATATTTTTATAATGACCATGTGTTACGCTTTTTTGTATCATATTATTGGTGGTTGACTGCAGCGCGATGATGGCGATGAGGAATTGTGCAGTGTTTATGTCCCAACAAACCATCTATACATCGGAGATATTTTTTTAGTCAATTCCAAAGAGATCATACGACCAAATTTGTCAATTCGAGAAGGCATAGGTTTGTTTTGTCTTTTGTGGACTCGGACCACATAAGTTATATATATGTGCTTTATTCATGCTCCGAAGTTTTTTGCATGCAATGGGTTTTGCCTCTGTGAGTTTTCTAAAAGTTATTTAGAAAAGGTCTCTAATATGATAGCCTTATATATGTAGGAAAACTCTATGTACATTATAATCTGCAGAGCCTAGGTTGAATAATTGTGGCGTAGGGCAACAGCTAATGTGATTTATGCAAGAAGCCGGAATAGAGTTTGATGGAATAAAGGTCTATTGGTATAATTTTCAGATGTTATATAGGTTGATAAGTCAGGTAGTACAGGTATAATGTCCCAAAACTATATAAAAGAATTACCATCAGACGACATGCAGAGCAAGACTCATAGACATAGATGCAGATTAGTTTTTTCCTTTTAGATGTTTCATTGATTTATCAAGTGTTTCTCAAAAAAATTGATTTATTAAGTCACGTAGGGCATATGCTACAACCAAAATAAATAGAATTACCATTAGAAGACTCCATTTCTGGAGAGCAAGGGAATAAGTGGCCAAGTATACAGGATAAGACCCATTGACCTAGAAGATCTCCACTCTTTTCAGTTTGGTATCCTTCATCAATGGGATGGGGTATTTCAATTTGAAAATGTGCTCTGCACTCGAAGATAAAATTTGATCTGTGAGCTTGGTAATTGCAAATAAACCAGCTCAGCTCCCCCAAGATGTCTTATGATGAGAAAAATAAGGCCAAGTTCTAACAATAAATTAACAAGATTATTGTCGGTTTAAGTTTAATATTCCCTAGCTTTATTTTATTTTGTTTATCAGATTTTCTATTGTATTGGAGGTTGGAGGTTTTCTGAAACCCAACTGAATGCCGAATCAATTTCATTCATTTCAATATTTGCACATGTGCAAGCATATTTGGTTGGTTTGGATCAGATTAAACATCATGGTCCAACTTTTGCACATGTGCTTGCATATGAAGAATTGTTTCATCTGTTTAAAACTTTAAAACCAATATCAATTAACAGAATGATATATTTTATCAAATGTCTCAGACAGGTTTGATATATTTATAAATTATTTCACTGATTCCCAAAACGTTTCCATTACGTGGGGGCGCCCCCTCAAAATAAAATTTTCATTCTTCATGGAGATTGTTACCAGTCAAACGGGTTATCACAAGTTAAATAGATTTTGTAAGTCGTAAAAAACAGGTCTTCAGAAAAGATGGTTACCAAAGTCTGTCACTGATGGACCACAAATCATAAGAAGTTTGTGTTCTTCGTCAGTGAAAAGTCTGTTGAGGCTTTAGATGCTAATATAGAGCTAAAAGTTTACATAGCTTTAAGTATGCTAGGAAATTTAAACTTTTAATTGCATTGTTGGAAGTTTATATTTTCTTTGCATTCAATTGTGGATTGAAGTAATTTGCTTTTAACTGCACTTCGTTATGATCCTGTTACTTGGACGATGTTGTTGTTCTGAAGCTCAAACATTATCCTCTTTAAGCGGTTAATGTATTTTGCTTTTACTAATCCTAAATTCTTTCCTGTCAAAAAAAGAACAAAGAAAACATTTGACTTGGCAGATTGTTCACAGTCAACATGTTTTTGCGACTATTAGTATCAATGTCCCAAGTTTTGCAGAGTTCTTCAATATCTTTCCGTTGAATAGGACTTGTGGGAAATGTGTATAATCGCACAATTGTTTGACTATTGTTTCTCCCCTGATTGCAGAGATCATAATATCAGTCGGTATGACGATGCCTCAGGTGATTTCCCCAATTGAAAGGATTCCTCTGAACAGGATGGTATCTGTATAATACAGATGACAGGTGCACACAGTACGTTGTTTGGATGTCTTATTATATCGACCCCAGGTGCTGTCTGCGAAGAGAATAGCTTGCTCATAGAATACAACTAGAGAAAAGAAAAACTGTAGTTTTTTTGTCTTTTTTTATTTGTTTTGTTTTGTTTTTTTTTTCGGTTGACTCGGTGTTGTATTTTAGGTTTTCTTTCTCGATGCTAGGTGTATATTAAGTTTACCCTTTGTATCAATGAAAAGGGAAATGTGCAAATTTACTGATATAATATCATATTTGATTTATATGTTTGTAACTCTCTCTCTCACCAAATTTTAAAGTAGAAAAAACTATTGATCAACGGCCGATTCAAAACGAAAAAAGGAAAGAAAAAAAATCATTTTGTAGCAAATTGCACAAATTTGGAAAATTGTGGACAGCCAATTGTGCTGGAGTCCAAGCAGATAACCCAAAGGTATATGCAGACAGTTCAAGGCCTGTAAGCTGCGGTTGATTTGCGGTTAAATTCGTTTTGCGCCAGATTTTTCTTCATTTGCACCATTGAAGATGCATGGAGAACCGACTAGTAATTTCATTTTCAAACTAGTTTCTAGGTTGTTTGATTGCATAGAATTTGATTTTTTGCACATATTATAGTTGTGGTGAGATTGATTGATCTGTATCTGGTCGAATGTGAGTTGTTATTAGCCATATTTATCTGTGAATTTGATTTAAATTTTGTTTTTCTGTTAAATGCTAGTTTCTTAGGTTCTTTGCATGCATTGGGAGTCCTCAGCTCAAGATCGGAAGGTTTAACTTTGAACAATAAAAACCATGCAATTGAAGAGTTGTTATATTTCAATTTTTCTAGGCGCTTTTGGCCAACCTCCAGGGGAAACTTTGAAATTATATGCTGTGATTATTTCTACCAGCTCTTTGGAATGTCATGGCTACAGCTCAACTTCATAGTTATCTAGTTTTGTTCCAACAGATTTAGGCTTAGTCCCCTTTCTTGTTTCGAGTAAATTCTTTCATTAGCTTTGTTATTCTGAGAGGCTTTTGACGCAAATTAATCTTTATGACTGATATATTTCAGTTCACCAAGTGGATCAATTTCTGAAATCGCGACTTATAGAGTATTGCACAAGTACAGAACAGAAGAGTTATGTATACTGTATACATTCATACACTGACTACACATTAAAGAGAGAAAGAATCAAGGTGGCTATAGCCACATTTAGTATTACACTACTAAGACAAAATTAGTGTTCCTTTTTATTTCCTTTTACCACCTAACAAGTTAGCTCCTCGTCCAGCCGTGGGAGGCAGTTTCTCGGATGGGCCGCATGGAAGTTTTTGTCCAGTCTCCCGTTCAATCCTTCTCTTGAGCTCTCTGAGTATTTTAATTTGCCCCAGCTTCTCCGGAGACAATTTGTCCCAGTAAATTCCTACATTATTATGGAATATAGGGTGTGTACTCAACTAAAACTTGAAGGGAGATTATTTTCCAGGTAAAAAACAAAAAAACAAATCAAACCAGATTGCAGAAGTTTACCAACCTTGAGGCTTTGGAATTGACGTGTTGGTGAAAATGACCTGGGTTGGAGTGCATATGATGTCAACTGGTACATCATGGACTAACAGCTTCTCAATTGGAATATCATCTACTAATTGACTGTCATGCACTGCAAGAAAGTTTGCGTCACATTTGACATAAGCAGAAGTTAAGCAAAGAATCAAAGATGGACAAATTTATTTCAAGACTAGTTTGGAGAACAAAAAGTAATTTCCTAAAGCAGTGATTTGAAGTAGTAGGTGGGATTGGGGTGAGAAGCTTATAGTTTTTAGTACTTAATTAAGAGCATTTACCCCAACTTAAATACCCAAAGTTCGACTTTCCTTTCCTCCAATAATTGCTTAAATTAAAAGACTGCAATATGTGGAAGACGTGGAAAAACAAAATGAAAACTTTTCCCTTTGGAAAATCATCACTTCTGCTCCAAAGTCTTCTTTACTCATCAGACAGTAATATGAAGCTGTTCAACTACCAGAATAATAAGGTACATCGTGATTGCACAGTTCGACTATAACAAGCTGCAAAACTAGTTGCAGGTGAGTGCTGAATGGGAAGGCACAGATTACCTTGCTTTGCCTTTGGATCACAAGGGGAGAACATGCACAGTGGAGTACGACACAATTAATGACAACAATATTCAAGGTATTCCCAACATAGAGAACTATATAATATCCCTATAGACAGTAAGCAATACATATGATGCAGAATCTCGTCCCAAACTCCTTATATTTCTCCTCTCCTAAACCCTAATTTCCTCTTTTATTTCTCAATCCCTCTACATTCTGTATTCTGTGATTTATGTCCCTATTGGTAGTACTACTACTACATCAACATGATGCCAGAAACTAAAAATAAGTAAAACATACTCAAAACAAGAACAGTGATGTTCAGATGCAAAACTCTCAAAGAAGAAATAGGCATGCAACACAATTAAATCTCTATGGCATATGCATGACAGCACGTAGAACAGAGATGAGGGTTAGCAGCAAAGAAACCACGCTTACCAGTGGTGACCACTGGTGTTGAATCATCAATGGCTCCCATGTATCGCAGCATCCCATATTCAAGTTCTGCAAACCCCTGCCCCCCAATCATTTAAACTGAACAAATTAATATGTGCCACCCAACTCATCATATTGTCTACATTATTGTCAAAAAGTTTAAGATATTATTAAAAAAATATATATATATATTCACTATAGTTATGATCTTGGAAAGTGAAGTAGGTAAACATGGATATGCCATACTTTGCAACAGTATAACAAAGGAGCCTTTAACTAGTCAAGGCCTAAGGCTCCTTTGCTGCGACTGCTGACAGAGTACTCTATCACATTTTCCTATCTGTACCAAGAGAACAAAACCAATTTTTTGGCTGTAATGCTGAAGCCTTTTATGCGCTTCTGGATTATAATTACCTCACCCTTGCCAAGTCGAGCACCTGTCCTTGGATCAACAGCAACGGAGCCAATGACAAGAAGGTCAACCTTGATTTTCTCATCTAATCCAATAGGCCGCCCATATTTGGCCACCCCAACAGAGGTACAAGCCTCTTTCATAGTACTAGGAGTCAACAACTGAGATTCAAGCACAGAGAAAAACCCAGTTCGTAAACGGGGTTGAGGAGTTAACAACTTCTTCCCACCTGCACAAGATCAAGGCGCCTTAAATTGGATTTAGAGGCGAGCAACAGTAGCATTATTACCGGTTCCTGGCGTACATCGAAACAAGTAACAAGTTTTCAATAAAATGCAACTCAAAATTGGCTTGTTCAACCAACCTGCAGTATACTTTGACTCAACTATTTAGCTAATATGGTAACAATCATACAGTTTTGCTACATGTTATGCTTATTGAGGCAGTCCATCTCCCGCTAGTTCCAAATGTACTTTAGGCTTCACATTGAAACCCAATATACCAGTTCTTAATATTGGTTTGAGTACATACAGTACTCTACATTACATTACGTATTATAAGTGCACAAGAAACATGACATTAAAACTGACTAACCAGAGAGCGTGAGAAACCGGACTTGCTTCTGAGGAGAATCCGGGTTAACCTTCACACAATTCCCGACCCGGAACGCTTCCAACCCGCCCAACTGCCCGAGTCCACATAATCAAATTTTAAAAAAAAACATAATATATAAAATTTTCAATTTCCTAACAAAAGCGAAGTTGTTGTTACCTTATCGGCAGCAGCTGAGGCGCCCAAGAAGTTGGGGATGCGGTGGTGAACAGGCCGCGGGTTCTGGGCTATGTTCTGGGCCTCCATCATGTCCCAAATTCTCTTCCGGATCACCCATTTCCAAGCTTTCGGGTCTTCGGTGATCTTCGAAGCCTCCTCCGCCATTGTTTGCCGAGCCTTGGCGTCGAGGCTGAGCCGCTCGGCCTCGTAAGCTGCCTCGTCGAAGCCGACGTCGTTTCTGCTGCTGCTACTTCTCAGTGTGAAGGAGAGTTTCCGGGGATTTGTGGGAAGAGAGAGAGAATAACGGCGGCATTTGCGGACGAGGATGGGTCGACCGAGTGTGAATGATGAGTGTGGTTTCCGGAGCAGACTTGAATCCATTGACCGGGATATTCGGACATGGGATTATGGGAGTATCTCTGTCCGCTTCAGCCTTATACTGTGGATCACAACAAGTACGAGGCTCAATGCTCACAGTCACAGCGTGGAATATCTAGACGGTGGGTAAAATTGTTAGTTCACCTCAGCCACTTGTAATGCACGTACTTTAATCTTAGCACTAAAGTAATCTGAACCGTTGTAACAAAAAAAAAGGTAATATGAACGGTTCATTTTATAAATTATTTTGTACAAAAAATTTAGAATTTTTATCACAAATGTGCGATTGAACTTTACCTCAATTATATACATAAGATCTTGAACTTTACTTTTGATCACAACCAAGCACTGCTAACTTTTCGTTTTCATCCTAAATGGTACCTACCGTCAATTTTCGGTATAAAAAAAAATTAAAAGGGAGAAAAAAAAAACTATATATTTTTTTTTCTTTTCAATTTTTGGACAGTAGGATGGAGTTTTTTTTTTTTAATAGATTTTTTAACAGTAGATTGACGATATGTATCATTTAGGATGAAAACAAAAAGTTCAGGTACTATTTAAGATGAAAACGAAAAGTTCAGGTATCACTTGTGTCAAAAATTAAAGTTCATGTACTAAGTATATAATTGACAAATAGTTCAGGTACCATTTGTAATAAAAACTCAAAAATTCTAATTGAAGATTGTTTGATCATCTTATCGTATTGTACTATTTTCCACAATTATTAAGATTAATTGATGAACCATCTACAGTATATATTTGACACACATGGAAAACCTAAAGATCTCCGACTAGTAATGGCTCGCATTTGTCTTCTCTCTTTTTAGGGTATGGGACCCTAGTTATCGTAAATCTGCCACATGGTTCATTAGACCATCTTCCACCGTACCCTAAAAATCCAAATGTAGGGTATAAACAGCTCCCACCGTACGCCATAGCTGGTAGACCCCACAGAAGACTGTGAGAAGCTAAAACTTCCCTCCAAAACATAACCCAAAAAAGAAAGAGAGAATGAAATGAGTTTTGTTAGGATGAAGAGAGAGGAGACGGGAACCAGAGAAGAAAAAGAGAGAATGAAAGAGGAAATAATAAACATAATTTTAGCATATCACTTTTTCATATGTCAAATTTGACTAAAATTTTTCTCAGATCTGGTATCTTATTCATTCATTCTCCCATCCCACTACTTCATACTAGTTCATCTCTTTTTACCTCAGACCACCTCGATGGTTCTCTCGGCTGCTGCTATAAAGTGGGTTCCACTTACCTGAGGGAGTATGAGTGCAAACGCATGGGTTTCACAACCGTACCATTCTCCATTGGTCCTGGTTCTTATCACAAGTTACTTGTTCTTGTCCTTGTTCTTGTTCTTCACGGCAGTCGCGGCTCTTGTCTGGTTTTCTCTTTGGTGGTGAGGATGTTGCTAGTGTGATATCCATCTTCTCCATTTGTTTCTATCTTGATTTAATCTGCGGTTTGGGTTTACTGTGGCATCGGAACCTCGGTGTTGCCCTCCTTGCTCTTCTGTGTCCGTTGATGAATGGGCAGCATCTGGTGGCTCGTGGTGGAGCTTATGGGATTGGGTGGCGGCTAGGGTTGGCTGGTCCTTTGTCTTTTTTATGTTTTTGTTTTTATGGGCTTCCTTTGGGCTTGTTGCACTAGCATTAGGTTTTTTAGGTTTAATTTCTTTGTCATGCTCTTACTGAGTAAATTTAGGTGGAGATTAAATTTCCTATATCTTACCTTCCTAGGTTTAATTTGTTTCTCCATTCGAAGTTCTGTTTGTGTACTCGGTTTCTGGTCTTTTTGGCATGCCTCGAGATGGGCTTATAAAATCCTCTTTGCCAAAAAAAAAATTGACATATTGAATCTCTTCAACCATCCACCGTGTCTTCCGCATATGGGTTTTAGTGTATTTTGGTAGGGGTGGGCGTGGGTCGGGCCAGTTAGGTTTTGGGCCAAAACCTAAACATGATCGGATCATTCGATTGGCCCAAAATTGCAAACTGAAACCGAATAATAAAGTAATGGGCCGAATTTTTTGGTTGGGCCGAATTTCAAATCGGTTGCTGTTCGGTTATACACCCAACCAAATTGGCAAAAACTCTATAATATTTTGCTCCCAATGAGGTTCGAACCCACTCATACCAACACCACACTAACAGCTTAGCCAACAAGCCAACAACTCTTTTTAATATGAAACATGCAAAACATTATATGTATACTATTTCAGCCGACGTTATAAAATTAAAAATCAATCCTCTCTCTCCTCTCCTCTCTTAATCAACGGATCAAAAGTCTTTCTCAGTTTTCTTTCTCTTCTTCATTTGAATACCTCCTTACACTCCTCCTTTCTCCATTTTTCTAATCTTCTTTCTTATCTTTTTATTTTGTTTATCTACCTTCCTTTTTCCTGTCCTTATTTCGTTCTCCTCCTCCTCTCTTTTCTCATTTGTTTCTCCATCTCCTCTGCATCTGCAAGTGTAGATCTGATTAAGAAATCAAATATGGATGTTCAAAAAAAGAAAAGAAATGAAATCTAGAGAGGGAGAGGGATGAAATCTAGAGAGGGAGAGGGATGAAATCTAGAGTAGGAGAGAGAGTGATACTGTGATAGACGGAACTTTAAGCAAAATCGGTCGGATCGGTTTCATATCGGTCGGTTTAACAAGCAAAACCGATGTCGACCCGTATATAAACGGTTTCGGATCGATTGAACACATTTCTTTCCTCTCAGTAAACGGTTCAGTTTTTGACATGAAAAAAAGGGTCGAAACGGTTCGGTTTTCGACCTAAAAAAAGGGGTCAGATCTGTCGGTTTTTCATGTCGAATTTGATTTATGCTCACCCCTATATTTTGGTATGTCAAAAGTTATCGTTGCTGTGCCAGGTGGATTTTAAAATATGGAGTAAAGATGCTCTAAGAGCATCATTACTCTATATGCCAAAAGATTTCTGTCAAATTCAAATTTGAGAGTTAACATGACAATTGACATAAATGCTAGATTTCTACTCCAACCCGTATGCCAAAATATAATATTATTTTAATCTCTGCAGATATGTTTAAGAGGACGCAGATTGATTCAACGTCGATAAAACCTTAAAAGGCAATGACCAGAGAGCATCTTGATTCACAACGTCTCAAGGCAATAGGCAGAGCAAGGATGAAGAACCACCATCAACCTCATCTCACTCGCCTCCACAACCACATCAACCTTCTCTTACTCAAGATCTCAGGTAACCACCACCCAAGCCGCAACGACCCCTTCAAGATCCAAGGCAACCACCACCGAAACTGCCACGGCCCAAGATCTTAGGCAACCACCACGAGTGAAGACAGCGAGAAGCCGAAAATCCCCTCCAAAACAAGACCCACAAAACAAACAGAGAATGAAAGGAGTTTTTCTAGGATGAAAAGTGGGTGAGACGAAGAACTAGAGATGGAAAAAAGAGAGAATGAAAGAGTAAATAATATACAAAGTTTGGTATATCACTTTTTCATATGTCAAAATTAACAAATTGAAGCTCTTTAGTCATCCATCGTGTCTTTGGCATATGGGCTATAGTGCATTTTTATACGTCAAAAGTTACCGTTGTTGTGCAAGATGAATTTTGGCATATGGAGTAAAGATGTTGTAAAAGCATCATTACTTCATATGCCAAAAGATTTTTGTACTCTAACCTATATGTCAAAATTCAGTATTATTTTAATCTCTACAGATCTGTTTCTTGAGGACAAAGACTAATTCAACTGCGATGAAGCCTTGAATGACAATGACAAGAGAGCATCTTGATTAACAACGTCACAAAGCAGTAGACAGAACAAGGAAGAAGAACCACCATCAATCTCCTCTCACTCGCCTCCACTACCACATAAACCTTCTCTTGCTCAAGATCTCAGGTAACCACTACCCAAGCCGCCACGACTAAACTTGTCAATGGACTGAATTTGGAGCTGATCGAGCTAAATTCGGATCCGTTTAGCAACAATAAATTTTCAACCCGATCTGATCCATTAACTCGGTGGATTAACGGATACCCAGTCCACGATCCGAATCCGTTTTATATCAAGTATCATTAAATTTAAAATAAAAAAATGTAAAACTTTAATAAAATATTGAAACAAAATTATCATACCAAATGTTGAATTACTTATATTTTATATTCTGTATATATTTATTGTTTTATATTTTATAAAATAAAATAATATGTATATATTTATTATTTTATATTTTATAAAATAATATTATATTATTATAAATACGGATCAAATTAATAACTGACCGGATCAACCTAAATTTGTATCTGAATCGTTAAATAAACGGGTTAACGGATCAACGAATCAAATTTTAAATTCAAATCCGTCAAATAGCAACGGACTCGGAGCGGATCCGAATCGAAATTCGGTCCATTGACAGGTCTAGTTATATCTAATACTCTAAGCCATCAGGTTTTAACTTTGTAGATTCTTAGTAAAAACTGTTTGTGTTATTTTCTTTAGAAATTATTGTTTGTTGATATAATTTATGCAACTTTGGAAACACTAAGATGAAATTTCCCTGCCGCTTTTGTAAAAATATGCAATGGCATCCCTCTTAAATAGTTGTTGTTCATTTCTGCATGAATGAGATCCATCCTCTACATGCTAGTCAAATATTCCATGGTGAGATGTTGACAACATCTGTATAACAAGTGAATGTCCATAAATATTTAAAATTATGAAATATATATATTTTCTAGATGATGTTGTTATAAAACCTAAAGATGAAAGAAAATAGCTTGCTTTTGGAGATATATTGAATGAGACTGGACTAGGCAGTGGCCATCCCCGCTCACAACCCGGGTTCGAATCCCCCCCTCCCCACAATTTCGAACTTTGGAGCCATTTATCCCCATCCCCTTAAAAAAAAATAGCTCTTTATAAATTGATTAGGCTAGTATATTGTATACGTAATTAGTATTGCATTCAAATATTTCTTCGATGTTAGTTTTGGTAGAAATAACCAGACTAGTATATAGTGTATCCTTGTACTAGTCGTTGAAATAAAAAATAAAACGAACTTTATTGCTTTATATTGATTGTTGCAGTTCAACAACCAAGCTTACAATCAAGATGAGAATGATGATGTTTGACTAGAGTGGGCTAACCTTGTTGAAACACTACTCCAAGATGTAGAATAGTTTGGTTAGTTATATTTTGCAAGATTTGGTTTGACAGAATAAACTTTACTTGGATTGGAGTGCTTGGTGGTATCATACACCATGCATATATCTAATCCACTTAAAACAATACCAGAAACTCTTGAATGTTTGAGTGTATCTTTAACCATTTCAGTGCATCCCTCCCCCAAAAAGCCTCTTAAATCTTTGAGTGCTTCAACCATTTTGGTCAAAAAGCTTTGTGACGTTGTTAATCAAGATGCTCTCTTGTCATTGTCATTCAAGGATTCATCGCAGTTGAATCAGTCTTTGTCCTCAAGAAACAGATATGCAGAGATTATAATAATACTGGATTTTGACATATAGGTTAGAGTACATAAATCTTTTGGTATATGGACTAATGATGTTTTTACAGCATCTTTACTCCATATGCCAAAATCTATTTGGCACAACAACGGTAACTTTTAACATATAAAAATGCACTACAACCCTCATGAAAGCATTGATTTAGTTTGGTTTGACATAATAAACTTTGCTTGGATTGGAGTGCTCGGTGGTATCATACACCATGCATATATCTAATCCACTTAAAACAATACCAGAAACTCTTGAATGTTTGAGTGTATCTTTAACCATTTCCGTGCATCCCTTCCCCAAAAAGCCTCTTAAATCTTTGAGTGCTTCAACCATTTTGGTCAAAAAGCTTTGTGACGTTGTTAATCAAGATGCTCTCTTGTCATTGTCATTCAAGGATTCATCGCAGTTGAATCAATCTTTGTCCTCAAGAAACAGATATGCAGAGATTATAATAATACTGGATTTTGACATATAGGTTAGAGTACATAAATCTTTTGGCATTTGGACTAATGATGTTTTTACAACATCTTTACTCCATATGCCAAAATCTATTTGGCACAGCAACGGTAACTTTTAACATATAAAAATACACTACAACCCTCATGAAAGCATTGATTTAGTTTGGTTTGACAGAATAAACTTTGCTTGGATTGGAGTGCTTGGTGGTATCATACACCATGCATATATCTAATCCACTTAAAACAATACTAGAAACTCTTGAATGTTTGAGTGTATCTTTAACCATTTCAGTGCATTCCTCCCCCAAAAAGCCTCTTAAATCTTTGAGTGCTTCAACCATTTTGGTCAAAAAGCTTTGTGACGTTGTTAATCAAGATGCTCTCTTGTTATTGTCATTCAAGGATTCATCGCAGTTGAATCAGTCTTTGTCCTCAAGAAACAAATCTGCAGAGATTATAATAATACTGAATTTTGACATATAGGTTAGAGTACATAAATCTTTTGGCATATGGACTAATGATGTTTTTACAGCATCTTTACTCCATATGCCAAAATCTATTTGGCACAGCAACAATAACTTTTAACATATAAAAATGCACTACAACCCATATGCCAAAGACACGATGGATGGCTGAAGAGATTCAATTTGTCAATTTTGACATATGAAAAAGTGATATGCCAAACTTTGTTTATTATTTACTCTTTCATTCTCTCTCTCTCTTCTGTCTCTAGTTCTTCGTCTCCCCCTCTTTTCGTCCAAGAAAATCTCTTTTCATTCTCTGTTTGTTTTGTGGGTCTTGTTTTGGAGGGAATTTCAGCTTCTCGTGGTCTTCACTAGTGGTGGTTGCCTAAGATCTTGGACCGTGGCAGTTTGGGTTGTGGTAGCCTTGGATCTTGAAGGGGTCGTTGCGGCTTGGGTGGTTCATGTGGGTTCTTCAAATCAACTAATCTTCTTGTTGAACTCTCTGAACTTAGTGAACTTCTTCTTTTTTATTCTTGCTATCTGCCCATTTGCAACTATATTTACTTTATCTTCACTAGATATGATAGAATATGTTGATGCCGAAAATCCTCTTTGGCATATGAAAAGAGGTTCTCTGAGTTCTCACCATCAACATATTCTATATTGTCTTCATAGGCCATTTGTTTCCATTCAACAATTAAATCACCACTATCCACATTTGCTCTGAACAATATATACTTCTTCATCTTCATCATATATCTCATAATCAATATCTACCATTTCTTCATAAGATGGATCATTACTATTGGAAGTGTCCCCATCATCACTCTTAAAATCATCATAAGTGAAACTAACCTCTCTCTTATGTCATGTATCATATCTCCTTGTAAGCCGGTCTTACTCTAGTGACTTTGTCACGAAAAAATGATAGATATTAATTATGAACGTTCATAAAGGATATTAATTGTCACGAAGAATGTTCATAAAGGAGTTCTGACAAAAGTGCTAAGGTATTTTTTAACACGTAGATTTAAGAGGATGTGTAAGTTCACGGAGATGAAAAATCAATTAACATGGCACGACACTCGCAAAAGTCATGATGACATGATGCGATACCGTATTGATTCTCCTGATGTCAATATGAATTAAATTATTTATTTTGAGCCGCAAACTTAACATTGAGTGACAAACTTTTTGTTGGAAGTTAAAAAAAAAATTATTAAGTATATATGTCAAGGCCCTAGATAGCTATAGATTAAATAGTATGGAACAATATAATAAAACAAAGTATTATCCCGATTGGACATAGATCCTCTTCGTATAGATTTTTTGAGTTTGAATTTTAATTTTAAGCTTTTCTTATAAATTCAATGTGTGTAGACAAAATACTATACACTTTTTGGGTGTTTTGTGAGACTTGCAACCATGGATTCCTATCTCTTGAGTCTTGAATTTGTTTTGAAGGACTAGTATTTATCCAAGTTAAATCAACACAAAAGATCCAAGCCAAAAATCCACATTGGACCTCAAATGAAAATTTTGGTAGCCTCACAAAGTTATATAGGATATGTTTTATTGGGGTTTAAAAAGGTTATATGAACCTCAAATAAAACCCAAAAGTTCAACCCTATTTTGCAAAACCTTAAAGAGACCCTTGTTTGAGCAAAAATAAAGGACATTTTGATGGAATACAAAGAAACCAACAAGAACACGGAGGTGGCTCCTACCTTAATCGCAGTCCACCCATCCTAGAATTTGGTTGCAGTTGGACCTCCACATCTTCGACCTCATGTAAGCTTTCGCTCTCGGTGTTTTACTTTGGTTTGATTTTTTATTGTTGATTCAGATCTTACAAAACAAAAAATAGGATATGGAAATCAGATTTGGGAGATGAGGAGACACACATGAGATAAGGGAATGCTAAAAAATAAATGATGTTGGGAGCATTTAATACTTTGTCTCTTATTTAAATTCAAATTTTCAGCCAATACCAAAATATCTTAAGTCAATAAGGGGAGCTCCCTAGCTGAAATTTGAAACATCCTAATTATAGCCTTAAAAACCGAGTCAACTCATTGAGTTAACTAGATGGCTCACTAAGCAACCAATAGCAATTTGCCAAGTGTCCTATAACTAATCAATGTACTGACATCATCAATAGTCACTTGCATGACATCAGCTACTTGTTGGCCTACTCCCTTGTGCACCAAGTTTTTGGCATCCAACCAATAGTATCATGCCTCGTCACAAACTTATTAATTTTCAATTAAAGTTTAACAAGTCATTCAAAATAAGTTGGGAACCCAAAAAATTCTGTGAAAAATGCTACGAACTTGTGGTGACTTCTACCTTATAATTGTGACCTCAAAAATATAATGTGAGCAACTTCAAAAATCGGGAACACACACGTATTCAAAAAATAAAATTAATTTTTGCTAACTCTAACTCAATCATATGATCAATCTCAGAATTTAGCGTGCTGTGTTTCTATGAACTCATATTGACAAGTTTTGATACTTTTTTAAATAAAATTATTATAGAAAATAAACGAATAATAAATTCAAGTTTAACCCTTGAAAATAAAACGTTTAAAGTAAATATTTGTCCGAAATATTTTCTCGTCACAAACAAAACAACAAAAGTAACATATAACCCTCAATTAATTTCAGAAATTTTCGACAATTTAAATATGAAAATTCGGATTATTAAAATGTTGTTCACATAAAACATATTTTGACTGTGTAGATTGCCTTTAAATATTTTGGTCCTTTTAGATTCGTAATATGTAATCTTTAGAAAAGAGGGTAGAAGTTTTTAGCATCATAATTGATATCTAAGTAGTTTGTTGGAAAATATGGTGGTCTAGTTGCTATATTAATATAAGAAATTCAAGAAATATTCATGCACATAAACACCAAATAAATGCATAAATCAAATCAAGATACAACCAATAAAAGTTAGAAAAACCTTAAGTAATTGGTGGGATACCAAATGATAAGACAAATATCACATCATCAATTTAATTTTCACATATTGAACTGGAAAAAAATCTATGAGAGTGAGAGCTCTCCACAAAAACCCTAGCCACCATGGCTTGGGTATCCAACGATTCTTTATGGAATTACCATTATTGCTGGACGTGTCCTCCTGTGATGTTATCTAACGTCGAAAGACATCAATGAATTTCATTATTTCTTTGTCAAAGGAGATGACATATCTAGGCAACGGCGCAAGTCTAGTTTTTCTCTTGGTGTCAAGTTGTTTAGTGCCCTTAATACTTGAAATATTTTCTCTTCTATGGATTGCATGGTTTAGGTACAGTATTTGACCCTTATTTTGGATTACTTTTTCTTTGGAGTTTTGGTATGGATTTCATGTTTGGGATCCCGGTGGAAAACATGGTAGTTTGACAACCTTGGTGTTCCAAGACAGCGACTCTATTGCTAGTGGGGAGCTGCTAAAGATTAATCCAAGTCAGATTTGGTTTTTTTATTTGGGTTAATTTAATTTCTTGTATAAGAATAAACATGATCAATTGTGCAAGTTTAGATTGTGGTTTTACTTTCTCTTTTCATGGGTCTTCCTTGAGTTAGATTGGATGTATTGGTCTCAATGACAATACTTGCCGGAATTTTTCTATTGGAGCCTGTGATTGCTAGCAGCAATAATGCATGGTGTATGTATTGTTCTAGGTTTTGAATCATCGATTAGAGTTCTAGGTTTAAACTCAACAATTAAGTCACTTGTGTGGCCTGTAATGCTCCTTCTTAGAATGTAAATGTTAAGGATTATAATCCTCTTTTATTAATTAATAAAGTTTATGTTTTCAAACAAAAAACCTTAAATAATTGGTCGAGTAGAGAAGTTACTTCTATCTCCTTAAGACAAAATTGCCTCTTCATTGGTGCTTAAAGGTTTCAGTGGAAAACGTCTCTCAGGATACAACGACCTTCTTCTTATGGTAGTAGCACTCCAAACCTCAAGAACATCAAACTCAAATTGTGTTTGAACTCTCTCTCTTGTAAAAGACTCATGGATCCAAAATGATTTTCACTACACTATAAAAAATTTGTATGCAAAAGTGGAGGAGAAAATTGAATTCTACTACAATTATTTTATAGATGTAATGTGATTTCTGGAAGAGACGTGACTGTTCACCAAAAGACAAAATAAATGTCTTTTGTAAAGAATCATGACTTCTCTTTATGTAATCATAGCAACTCATGACCCCTTCAAGATCCTAGACAACCACCACCCAAGTTGCCACGACCCAAGATCTAAAGCAACCACAACGAGTGAAGACCACGAGAAGCCGAAAACGCCCTCCAAAACAATACACATAAAACAAACAGAGATTATGAAAGGAGTTTTGCTGGGACGAAAAGAGAGGGAGATGAAGAACCAGAGAGAGAAGGAAAAAAGAGAGAATTAATGAAAGAAAAAATAATAAATAAAGTTTGACATATCACTTTCTCATATGTCAAATTTGACATATTGAAGTTCTTCAACCATCCACTGTGTCTTTGACATATGAGTTGTAGTGCATTTTGTAATGTCAAAAGTTATCGTTGCTGTGCCAAGTGAATTTTGGTATATAGAATAAAGATGCTCTAAGAGCATCATTACTCCATATGCCAAAAGATTTATGTCAAATTCAAATTTGACAGTTGACATGGCAATTGACATAAATGTTAGATTTCTACTCCAACCCATATGTCAAAATTTAGTATTTTTAATTTTTGTATATTTGTTTTTAGAGGACACAGACTCATTCAATGACGATGAAACTGTCACACCCCCAAACTTGAGATCAATATTATATAGAAATATGAGTCCCGAATCTGCGGTGTGATTGAGTTGAGGAAACTTATTTTCCCCATTGAAAAATAAATAAAACTAGTAACGATAAATTGTGAATAAACTTATGGATAATACTTATGTTACTAAAATAAAATCGTTATTTTATATGTACTTATGAATTTCAAAATAAAAGGAACAACAAAGAAAACCATCCTTATTTTTTGGAAAGCATGCATTAGAACAAAACGTCGATTATTTATTACGATACAATCTTCTCATCCCATGACATCTACTTCTCTCCTGGAAATAAGAAATGTGTAGCATCATGAGTTACATAACCCAGTATGCACAGATAGCTAACATATATTAACATCCTTAAAAACTTATCATAACTGAATAACAAGAACATATTTCATTAATTCAATTAGTTCTACCACATATCATGCTTTCATAGAATTAGCAACACAAGGGTCTCTTTGAAGTGAATATTTTGGATTAACTGGTAATAGAATATAAATCCGTAATATAACGGGATAAGTTGCAGCGCACCCGGTCCTTAATATCGGGCATGTATACTCAAGGATTCTTAATACCCTAGTAATATAGTAGTGCACTACTTGAAGAGGATAGAGCCCACAACTAACTCTGAATGACACCACTCCATTCTTACCAAAAATTCACTCAAGCACGAGATCAACTGTCTCTTTGCTTTAATCATATTAGAAAGATTATAATAAGAATTTGGTACTAAATTGGGTACCGTAGTGTTCTAATCACACATATAACTTTCAAATTACACATATAACTTTCAAATTACCCATATAACTGGAGAAGATAACCATATGTAGGTCATATGCATGTAAATAAAATCTCATAAGCTATACCATATCTTGAGAAAAATTAGACTTACCAATAAGTATATAAGCACATAATCAATAGAGCAAGTAATTGTAATAATAGAGAATATATGTGCATAAGAAGGAAATTAAAGAGACTAAATAAAAGCTGTAATCTTTTATAAGTGTTAATATAGTCCATTTTAGTAGGAATGAGCTAGTCATAGTCCTTGATGCCATATCCTGGGAAAACATCCAATTTGATGTTCCTATGGTTCTCAAAGTTGCCATAAATCATCAATGTCCTTTGTCCAAATATCCAATTCATGAATGATTCAATTCAATTGGGGTTTATTCAAGATAATATTGTATCATGAAATCTTTACTTGAGATAATAGTAGAGTATTTTCATATTAAGTCTTAGGATAATTTCGTTGCAACATTACAAGAGTTTCCGATAGACTGAAACCATTAAACTTGCCTGGTTTTGAGTCCTAATGTATGAATTATTTTGTTGTGTAAATATTACTATTAGTTATCATACTCTCTAGTTTGAAAGTTCATATTACAAGCTTCATTTTGATATAAAATACATGAAAAATGGTTGAGGAATGACTAAATTATGAGTATTTGAAGTTATGAACATATTTCAAAGTTTCAGGCGATTTTGCCTGAGTAAAATCTTAAAAGCTTTAAGGTTTTAAAGGTTTTCGATACATAAAAATTTATTTAAAAAGTATCTTAAGTCTACAAAAATATTTAGGCAGTAAATAGATGCAATGTAGTAAAGAAAATAATGAAAAAAATTAAATTTCACAATTTTCCGGTGATCGGAGAACTCAAGAACATACCAAATTTTGGAAAATTGTTCTAGAAAATTAAAATCTTATTTTAGCCATATCTTATTCGTTACTTACCCTTTTCTAGTGATTCAAAAGGCTAAATTGAAGTAATTTTTATATAAAATCCAAATATATGATCAAAATCAACATATACCCAAGCAGTTCCAAAGGAGTGGTACTCAAAGCTGGAATTGGCTATCACCACCATCACTTTGGGGGAGGTCGAGTAAACAACCGTTGATGAGTTTTCTTTCACCATGAGAGCTTTTGTGCTTCATTTTTAAGTGAAGGTGAACACCTTAGCCACCGGGCTAAGTGGAGTTTCATGCCTTTTATCAATCTTTGGATTACATTCTTGGAGGAAGAAACCCGAGAAGTGTTGATTAGCATTTGTCCAAGAGAGGCTTGGGCAGAGTTGTGACTTTGGAGTCTGTTTTCTCCCCATCAAACCATTGGAATCTATTAAAATAAGCTGGAGAAGCTTCTTCTATGAGTCTTCTATGCTTAGTTTAAATTCTTGCTGAATAGACCGTTGGATCTGCTGCAATATTTGTTTAAATGAGAAGTACTCACTGCAGTTTGACTTTCTAGAGGGTCACTTTGACCGGTTCTTCATTGCATGTCCGGAAGGTGATTTCTGACTTTCAAATAGCCAAACTAAAGAATCTTTGAGTCTACTTTCCAATGCAACTGGAATGATGCAACTTGGATGCTTATTCTTGGAGCTAGGCCCAAATCCTTGGGAGAAAAGTCGAAGCTGTTGTTCCCAACTTTCTGATGTTCCCTGTTTTGAACGATCCCGATGCAATCATACTTTGATTCCACTAATTCACTTTAGCACCCGAGGAGTAAACGTTTGGAAGTCAGGGCCTTGTGTCTATTTGTGGTTTCTTGGCTAGCTAAGGGAGTCTACAAAGGGGGTTTTCTTATCTCTATCTTCCGATTGCTATATGTTTTGTGTATGTGTGCATTCGCCCGACTTCACTCTCATCCCTTACACCAATTTGATTTTCATTACTTTTAAACTCCTCACAACATTGAGAACGATGTTGGTTTTAAGTGTGGAGGCGAGGTTGGGCCAAATTAAAGTTGTCTCACATTTTCGAACCACCAATTTTTTTCTTTCAATTTTTCAAAGTTTTCATCGAACGGTCGACCTTTGGGTCGAACGGTCGAAGGGTGTCCAGAGGGAGTGTCGACCGGTCGACACATTCCCGTCGACCGGTCGACCAGTGATAAAAATGTTTAAATTGATAATTTTGAAATCTTGAAGTTTGTTTGGCGTGTTTTGATTGTCCTTTTCAACCCCAATGATGAATTTGAGCTCATTAGGTTATGAATTAAGTGGATAAAGAGTATGTACTTAAACTTTATTGTATTGCCTTGTGATTAATTTATGTAATTGATGCTTGCTAGCTTAACACTTTATGCACATTTGCCATGTCGATTGATCACTTGCAACTAGAGAAGCATGTGTATACGATGTATTGACTTGCATGTACCCTTTTTGGTGAGATTTGTGCCTTATTGATATGTATGCATCATTCATACATCATTGTTCTTCATGTGTGTGCATTCCAATAGATTACGAGACCTAGAACTTGCTTAAAGACCACTTGAGGCTATGTATTAATTTGCGATGAATTAGAAAGGATTAAGGCACTAGTTAAGCACCATGGCCAAATTGACTTTCATCCCTTAAACACTAATCCATTAGGACTAATCCACTTGAGCCACATTCATCATTAGCTTTTTCCTTCATCACCCACATCACCCTAACCCATATTTTAACTTAAACACTAGCCTACCCTTGTTCCAAATTGTTAATGAGACAATGATTGTGACTTCTTGTTTCTTATGTGCTTGAGAAGTCTATGGGATTGTACAAAATGGCAAGTGTGGGGGTAGCTAGATAGAAAGAGTTGGAGTTGTAAAGAAGAAAAGAAGTTGTGTACAAAATTAAAGTTCAAAAAGGAAGTTAAAAAAAAAGAAATACGAAAGTAGAAAGTGTTGTTGAGAAAATCAAATAGAAAATGAGAAAGGAAGAAAGAAAATCCAAAAAGAAGTTGTAGAAAAATAAAAGTTTGGAGGAGAATAAGGTTTACTAAAGCACACACAAAGGAAATGAGTTTCAAAGTCCTTGAGTTGTCTTGTGAAGCATTTGAAACACTTGATTCATCCATCCCTTCATTTCATGTTAATTAACCCCTAACCTTTGGCCCCATTACAACCATGTGAAAATCCTTTTGATCTAATAAGTTGTGAGTTAATTAGTGGAGAGTTGGTCAATGAGCAAGCGTATGGGGATGTTACTTTTGGATATGTCCTTGAGAGTAAACACTTAACCGTAAACACAAGAGCGGAACATATATTTAGTGAATCATGTGAGTTTAGCGGTTAAGCTTGTCAACATATGCTAATTTGATTTCTCTTGATTGATTACTTCATGGCTAGCACACACCACACCAAGCATGCATTGGATACATATCTTAATCACTTGGCAAAGCATGATGTTTATGTTGTGTGCTTGATTGAATCATAATGTGATGGATGTGGATTTATGCTTTTGTAAAACACCAAATTTCAATGTAGTAGAAGATGGTAAGTACGGATAAGTTAAACGGGGAAATGCTTTAATTATGCCTTAAAGAATAATACTAGATTTGTCACTAATCTAGAATTTCAACAATAAGAAATATATACTAAGGAACCACCACAAAAGTACAAATGAAATAGATAAAATTACAAGGTAAAATTTGTAAACAATAATATAGAGAAGGTTATGGATCAAGTATCCACCACTAGTCTTCCTCCTAATTAATCAATACATGTAAGAAACAAATCTGATTGATGATGATGAAGTTTGTCAACTTAAAGGGATTGGTCCTCCACTTTAAGCTATTGATTTTCCTAAGCAACGAACTAGGGATTGGTCCTCCTCTAATTCTTTTCGAACTTTAGGGATCTAGCTTAGTATCTTGTTGTCACCAACATACCCTCTAGGTTGTTCCTTAAGCAAGCATATATACTATGAAAATCGACAAACACACAAATCCTAGAACATGGTATCTATTCCGGTTATTCATGCTAATTAATTTCCAAGCACCCGCAAAGACACTTGTTGTTACATATCATAGGCCCAAGACTCGGTCATCTAAATTGACCTATGTAACAATATCAATTGTAGAGTTTAAAATATGGTAGCTAAGCATAAAATAAACTAGACAAGATTAGAAAGTAAATAGAAATTAACTACTCATCATCAACAACCATCAATGGATCAAACATGCATAGATTAATTAGAAATCATGACTAGGGCTTCAACCGAAGCCCCTAAAGAAACTTAGCTACAAATGAAATACATAAGGAAGGAAGAAGAGAGGGAGAAGAAGAAGAAGAAGAGAAGATTTGATGTTCTCTTGGTGTTTTTTGAAGAAGGACTTGCTCTCCTTATATAGCCTATTGGAAATGAGAAATATGTCATGGCATATGTCATATTTCACCTCCAAAACTTGAAATGGTAAATGACTAATCTTCCTTTTACTCTTAGTGTAGCATTTACTCATGAGTGAAGTTACTATAGCTTATCTTAGAGTGATAGTGGTGGTGTCCTATCTTCATCATGATCATGACAAACTTGGCACCAAGTTTCACCTCTACCTAACTTGGGTAAACTTCAAATGACTTCACCTCCAAAAAGTTACATTGATCATGTACATCATCCCATGAAGATGTTCTTTGGGCTGGTCTTGTGTCATGTGAAGGATGCATGAGTAATTCAAACCCAACAACCCCATCATTCGTTCTTAGGAATTCTGCTCCAGCTTGATCTTTCCCTCTTGTGAAGGGCATATCTCCGTGGATAAGTATCATGATTGAGTGATTACATTTCCATTTGAAACTAGACTCATAGGGCTTGATTTGGAGAACTGGAAGTACAACCAAATATGTCTGAAACATTATTCACAAGCAATCCAAGTTCAGTTCCAGAACGTCCGAGCAGCACCGAGTAGTACTTACTTGAGACTGAATACAGGAGGATCAAACGGTCTGAATATGCTAAAATTTGAATTGAGAATACTAGACACATAGAGGAATGGTTTTTAGAAATTACACCCCAAAGTAATGGTTAGATGCACAGAAATTAGCCTCCCAAGTCGACTGATCTGTCCAGGCAGAAGACTGAATTTCTATTCAAAAATCTCTTGTGCAATTTATTCTCTTTCCATCTCCTAGTCTTGCATGAAATGTCTTCTTTCATCCATTTTATTCACTTTTATTCCAAAACACCTATAAACAAGAAAACAACATAAATAGAGTGAATAACAACTAACTATCAAAGTAAATATAAGGAATTCGATAAAAATAAGTATACAATTATACTCTTTAATTATCATAATGCGTAGCTTAGTGGGCTTGTTGAGGATATGGTTGGAAAGGCAATTGGATTTGTGTTGATTGGATTCTTGATTCTATGTTTGCTTGAGGACAAGCAAAGCTTAAGTGTGGGGGGTGATTTGTATGTTATTTACATATAAATTAGGTCTCTAATCACTCTAGCAATGCTAATCCAAAGGCCGTTTAGTGTCTCTAATTCTTGAATTGCACCATTGTAGGGTTCACGAGCATCAGATTGATATCGGAGGCAAAAAGGCACATTTTGGAGCTTTTAGTGGATTTTCGATAAAAGGACGAAAAGTCAACCCGATGACCAAAAGTCAACTCGTGGTCAACCCCGACTTTAGAGCGTCAAGGAGTCAACATGAAGTCCCGAAAGTGAGTCTCAAGAGAATTCCAGAAGTTTGGTCAAAAATCAACTTTGGTCAACTCCGAGGGTCGTGGTCAAAGTCAAGGCGAAGTCAACCTTGTGACTCATCACCAAAGGATTCCAAAAATCAGCAAGGAGTATGCTAGATATGGTGAGGTCACCCCTTAGACTATTCATTCATTTTGTTCCCATGAGAATTTACCCAATTGCCCTTCATTTATTCTTTCTAACCCTTAGATCTTACCCTCGCTCATCATAGCCCTCTATTACTTTCCTCTCTCTCCTATATAAGCCTAGCTTTTCTCATTTAGGTCATGATCAATCTTCATAGCAGCCCCCATTTTGGAAATCACCAAATTCTCTCTCTTCTTCCTCCCCAAAACCCTCTCTTCACTTGGTGACCCGTCCAGGGTCGACCGGTCGACCGGCGGCGGCTGCCATGTTTTCCCTTTGTTTTCTCCTCCTTCCACCACTCAAATCCATTTCCTTCCTTCACCAACTTTCTTCCTCACTTCCTCCTCTATATCTTGACCATTTTTCTCCATCAATCTAGCACTTCTACATCACATATACTTGGATCTATCAAGAACACCAAGATTGAGAGACCAAGAGCAAAGGGAAGAGGAGCTTGCTACTAGCTACTACTTGAGTGACACAAGGAGCTGCTGCCATCTTCATGAGAATCCTTCAACTTTCTCTTTATCTTTCCCTAGTTTATAGTTTATTTATTGTGGGATTATTGATGTGTAATCTAGGCATGTGTGTTTAGTTTTTAGGATTGGGGACTAAGGTTGTGTGCCCTAGTCCATTTGTGATGTGATGATGATTTTAACTATGTATGGATGCTTGAAGATGAATAAATATGTGTATTGTCTATTCTAGTATGTATTGGATGTATATTTGAGGAATCATTCACTCTTTGGTATGCATTTGATCCATCTTGTATGAGTGTGTAGGGTTTGACCACTTTATTATACTCTAGGGCAATTGGAAATATGTGTGATGAGCATGTTTCACTTGTGTGATCCTTAATTCATGTGCTTTTACGCCTCCTTTCTTTCTACCCTCCCGCGGAGAGTCCTTAAGACCCTAATAAGGCTTAGGAATACCTTAGAAGGAATCCACTCCATATCGATAATATCGGTGGAGTGGTGGGTTACACATGTGTTGCTTGTTTGAGATCCTAAGCTTCGACTCTTTACGCCTCTTAAGCACTTTAGGAGAAGGATCTCCTATTACACTTAGAGAGTTTGAATGGCCTTAATAAGGCATTTGAATACCTTAGGAAAGCACGGTCCTAGACCCATAACATGGCTAAGATACGAGACTTGATTTATTAATCACTTAAGCATAAATGCATAACCGGGACATCAATCATCATTGTGGGCTTTGGTAATTAAACCTCGATTACTCAATCATTCTATCATTCATATTCCCTTCATGTTCCTCCTCACTCAAGATCCCAAGTAACCACCACCCAAGCCGCCATGACCCCTTCAAGATCTCAGGCAACCACCGCCCAATTAAGCTGCCACAACCAAAGATCCCAGGCAACCATCACTAGTGAAGACCACGAGAAGCCGAAACTCCAAAACAAGACTCACAAAACAAAGAGAGAATTAAAAGAGTTTTCACTACTAGAATTTTCCACATATACATCGGCCCAAAACCAATGTTAAAAAAAATTTCGACCGATGTGTTAGTGGGTGTAGAGAAAGATCCCAAAAATTTGGACATCGGTTTTTAGCCGATGTCTACAAACCGACTGTACATCGTTTTTAATGTTTATGTTGATGTTTTTTATGCTTTCAGACATCGTAAACCTTGAAATACTGCATGTATTTCATGTTTTATTACAAAAGAAACGATATTGTTATCCATTACTAAAATCTTTTTCTCAATAGGCTTTGATGTCTATCAATTTATAAACTCGTTTCTTTCCATAATTTTCGATGTCCATGGGGTTATGAGACATCGTTTCTTTTATAATTTTCGATGTCCGGTGGTTTATGGGAAATTGATTCTTTTCATAACATTTGATGTCCATTAGCTTATGATACATCAATCTTTTTGCTAGAACTGATGCACTTGGTTCTGTTTAAAGTCAATTCAATTGGTGAATCTATTTTCTATTTATTAATACACCTCACACCTTTTATATCGGCATGAAGTCCACAACTCCATCAAACAACTACTAGAAAATCAAATCCACATTTTTCAATAAACCATAAATGCATTGCATTGTATGCATACAAAGGAAACTAGAAATTGACTAGACCATTATATGCATACAATCTCAATTGAAAACACAATGGGCATAACATTCTCTTGGTAAGAATACAATATATATGTTTATTATTCTATGCCTAATATCTTCAAAACTTGTCAATGTACATCCCTCTTGTGTGCATATATATATATATATATATTCACAAACAGCTAAGCCAAGAGGAAGACAAAAAAACAGCAAAAAATATAGCTTTGCTTTCGTGATGGTGGACTACTGAATTCAAGCTTGCATGCCTCTTCAAGTTCCCATTATTATAGATACACTACTTGCCTTCATCACCCCTCAAAACCAAATCAGCTTCCTACAAATAATCAAACACCAAAAAGTTACAAAATATAGACACCGTTATAAAACACCAAAAATCAAACACCAAACTATACACTTTCCAGATTTAAGACTGAAGTGAGAACAAGACAAGTCATTTTTGCTCTAGCTCCTTGAAACTTGCCCTAGTCCACTGATTAAACAAATATACCAAAAGTGCACTAGATGAATAAGAAAAAAAGCACCAGAAGTACACACATGCAGCATTTGTAACCAATTCAATTTTACAGATCTCTTATGTAAAAAAACCAACTAAAATTGAAGAATTAGTAACTAGAATGTATTTAACAAACCCAGAGCCTTTTAAGTGTGAAAGATGAATAATAGAAACCACACTATTAGCAGCAATTGGAACATACATTAAGTAAAACACCAACCACATGAAACAAAAACAAAGTAACAGATCCACTAACGAAGACAAAGATAATGTTATCTCGATTGAACAAATTGGTTGGAAGTTTTGCTCTGCTATAGATAAATTACTTGTGAGTTCTTCTTAAAAAAAATCAATTTCACAGAGGATGTGTATCAGCTGATGAGTGAAAGGTCAAAAGTTCAATATTTACCTTCCCTATTAGAAATGTGCCCAGTCAAGAACCACCGAAAACAGCAAGCTGCACACCAGAAAAGAAAAAGAAAAAAAATATCTTAGGACCTCATATATAACAATTTCCAATGAGTTAACTTTGCAATTTTATTGATTAACATGACGAAAATGTTCTTCAATTGACCAATTTAATCAGCTACCAAAAGAATTAAACCAAAAGCAATGAAAAAGGACAAAATACTCAGTACAATTGTGTTATGTTTACGGAGGAATAAGAGTTTTCAAGGTTGGTTTATATCAAGTTTTCTTACCCCTGTAAGTTGTTTTCTATAATATGTTCGAAAGTAGAAGGTCTTGTTTCAATTATCTATCCGCAGGGAGTTTATATCTTGAGTTAGTTTATGTCTAATCAATACACCTATTGCTCTGAAAAGTCTAAGTCCTAAGAAATATGTCTTACGTGCTAGTACCTAAATCAAGTCATTCAATCTAGTAACTGTCTTGTACTTCAAGTTCAATGTTCGAAATAAACGCATGGGAAAAAATATAAAATAAAAGGAAAAACATGGACAATGAGAATTATTGAGACCGAAAAAAGATCAACAAGGATAAAAGCCCCAATCAGAAACCAAATTACAAGCGGAAAATTACAGACTAAGCAATTGAACACATAGCAGAAAATTGCAGACTAAGCAAACTGAACACATAGCAGAAAATTGCAGACTAAGCAAATTGAACACATAGCAGAAAATTGTAGGAAGCTACGAGGCACTTTATATACCTTATAAGACAGCAGAGAGATTCTAACACTCCAGTCTTCAAATGGCACGAAATGAATGAATTTCACCCAATTTCACAAACACCAAGTCGTGGGTTCTAGGTACCAAAATTGAGAAATCAAGAGCAAAATTGCAGCTGTTTCAAGAAGACCCATAATCAAGCACAGGAAAGAACATCAGTTTAGGGATCTAATTAATTAAAGCTTGAAACTGTAAAAAACACAGAAATCCACATGAAAAAAAATAATTTACGAACCTGGATGTTATACGAACTGGAGATTTCAATGTCAGTGCCAAAATCCCAACTCTAATGCTTGCAATCCCATTGAGCTAAAAAAGAATACCTCCAAGGACAAACACCCATTAAGCATCCGGTCTAGGTTGGTGAGCCCTAGGGTACCAATTCCACATAAGCACCTTGAAAAAGAAATCCCCATTACACAAAAACCCAAGTAGCAATCTTTGGTTATAAAAAAAATTAGAGTACCTGAGATAGCACAACAAGTTCAGTTCTTGGAGATCTAAGCCTAGAAACGACGAGGAGACATCTGAGTTCTTCACCGTCGTCACCGACCAGACACACGACGCCAACCCAAACCCATGTCACGAAACCTTGTAGCCAGAAACCCGAGTGCTTCACCTTGTGAGAAAATCGAAGTCTGTTTGCATCGCCGTCTTCTATCGAAGAAGAAGACCGGGAGGAAGAAACTTCGATGGCAGAGGAGAGAGTTGGGGGCAGAGGAGAGAGTCGGCGGCAGAGGAGAGAGTTGGGGCAGAGAAGATGGGCGATTTTGGAAACCGATCGATTGTGGGTTAGGGCTGAAAACAAACTAAGTGTTTAGTTTGAATTCACAGATTTAGGGTTGAAAAAAAAAAGTGGAGTTTGATAGACGAAAGTAGAAAACTAAGAAAAAAAATATCAAAGTGTTTGCCGCCTGTACTAAAAAAAATAGCGCGATTCCAGTATTTAAGATTGTTGAGTTTTACAAATTTTTAAAAATAATTGGAGACATCGATTATTTTAAGGACCGATGTTAATAAATCTTGTAGAAATCATTTATGTTCCAACCGATGCAATAAATAATATTTTACATCGGGTGAAATTCCAACCGATGTTTATGAAGTGATGTATATGTGGAAAATTCTAGTAGTGTTTGCTTGAACGAAGAACTAGAGAAGGAAAAGAGAGAGAATGAAAGAGAAAATAATAAACCAAGTTTGGCTTATCACTATTTCATATGTTAAATTTGACATATTGAAACTCTTCGGCCATCTACCGTATCTTAGGCATATGAGCTATAGTGCATTTTAGTATGTCAAAAGTTACCGTTACTGTGCCATGTGGATTTTGGAATATGGAGCATCTTTACTCCATATGCCAAAAGATTTTCTGTTCAAATTCAAATTTGATAGTTGACATGGCAATTGACATGAATGATAAATTTCTACTCCAACCCATATGTCAAAATTCAATATTATTAATCTCTGCATATCTGTTTCTAGAGGATACAGACTGACTCAATGACGATGAAGCCTTGAAAGGCAATTAGCAGAGAGCATCTTGATTCACAATGTCACAAGGCAGTAGGCAGAGTAAGGAAGAAGAACCACCATCAACATCCTCTCACTCGCCTCCACAACTATATAAACCTCCTCTTACTCAAGATCTCAGATAACTAGTACCACCCAATCCAACATGACCCCTTTAAGATCCCAGACAACCACCACTCAAGCCGCTACAATCCAAGATCACAAGCAACCACTACAAGTGAAGACCGTGAGAAGCCTGCAAAACAAGACCCAGAAAATAGAGAGAGAATGAAAAGAGTTTTGCTAGAACGAAGAGAGAGGGAGACGAAAAACCAGAGAAGGAAAAGAGAGAGAATGAAAGAGAATAATAAACAAAGTTTGGCATATCACTTGTTCATCGAAGCTCTTCAATCATCCACCGTGTCTTTGGCATATGGGCTGTAGTATATTTTGGTATGTCAAAAGTTACTTGTTGCTATGCCAGGTGGATTTTGGAATATGGAGTAAAGATGCTCTAAGAGCATCATTATTCCATATGCCAAAAGATTTCTGTCGAATTCAAGTTTGACAGTTAACATGACAATTGACATAAATGTTAGATTTTGTACTTCAATCCCTATGTCAAAATTCAGTATTATTTTAATTTCTGCATATTTGTTTCTAAAGGACATAAATTGATTTAATGGCGATGAAACCTTGAAAGGCAATGACTAGAGAGCATCTTGATTCACAACGCCACAAGCAGTAGGCATAGCAAGGAAGAATAACCACCTTCAACCTCCTCTCACTCGCTCTCACAACCACATAAACCTCCTTTTACTCAAGATCTCAGGTAACCATCACCCATGCCGCCATGGCCCCTTCAAGATCCTAGGCAACCACCACCCAAGCCGCCATGACCCAAGATCTCTGGCAACCACCACGAGCGAAGACAACAAGAAACTGAAAACTCCCTCCAAAATAAGACCCATAAAACAATGAGAGAATGAAAGAAGTATTGTTGGGACAAATAGAGAGGGAGACGAAGAACCAGAGAAAATGAAAGAAAAAATAATAAACAAAGTTTGACATATCATGTTTTCATATGTCAAATTTGACATATTGAAGCTCTTCAGCCATCCACCGTGTCTTTGGCATATGAGATGTAGTGGATTTTGGTATGTCAGAAGTTACCGTTGTTGTGCTAGGTGAATTTTGACATATAGAGTAAAGATGCTCTAAGCCAAGTAGTAACACATAATAATGGATCTTAGCTTTTGTGATTAGCTAGATATGTTTGAATCAATTCAACATATTTTGCAAACCAGTAGTTGTAATATTTCAATCACTGTTAGGGTATGAAACTTTTTTGAAATCCTAAGAAACAACAATAATAATATATATGATCGCTTGCATGTATGTTTAAGGAGGTACGATATCTGAGGTAATTAATCTTGTGATTCGCATTTATTCGAAGTTCTTTACAGATAGATGCTCAAGAGGCTTTTTGAATGTTCTCCTTTACGATTTATAAAATGTTACGGGTCTTTTGTTGTACATTCTTATATCTCCATGAATATTTACGTTAACTCAATCCACACACACTATAGGACCACACGTTGTTAGTGTGCACTTCGAGATGTGATTAAAGTTCTTATTTATGTGCACACAATATCCGATGATGTCTCAGGTTAAAGAACTATTTTCATCTACAACTTTTAATTAGCAATGGAGTACAATTGGCAAGTAACTAACACTTACTGTAATACATTCCTAGGGTTGGTCAATATTGTTTAGTGAACTTAGTCTCCAAGATGAGCACCTGCATGTCTATTTTGTATTGATCCTTGCATGATTGGTCTGAAATTGACTATTAGATGTGACATGAATCGGCCTTTGAGTTTGAAAAACATAAATTGGCCCAAGTGGGTTCAACTATGTAATAAAAGAAAAACCTTGTAACCCAAACCAATAACAAATCTAGGAAGGGAGTAGGTCCAATGACAATGCCAAAATGGAAGTCGACCTCATCAGTGTATGACACCCACACATCTAAGAGAATGTGCAAGTGAAAAAAGCCTATGGCAGCCACACACCCTATATAGGTATAAACCACAAAGATCATAATATCCTCAAACACCTTTGTAATTAAACTTCAGATCATCTACCATTGTCAACAACATGTGATATTGGTTATGAAAAACCACGGATCGACTGAGATTAATATAGACTAAGATCTGACACTTATCATCATTGCTAGCAATACAACAACAATCCATCATGAAAAACATACTCGAAGAAGACCTGATGAGATTGAGAGTTGTCGGTGGTGAAAAACTGGTGTGATTCCTGAACTAAATAAAAGGCAAACCAGTTCAATGAAATCACAATGATGTTTGAAACATCATTGTATAGATTAAGAAAACAATCAACCGTAATTTCCTGAACTGCCACCTTGCCAAATCTGGCCTTGAAAACACTCTTCTTGAAAGGTTGGTGGGTGAGCAAACATCAGTGGGGAATGAAGTGTGGCATCACCGATAACGATGATGTCCATATAATCACCATCCTCTTATTGATCACAATATCAGATAAGTATGAGAGGAGACCTAACCCTAACATAAATGGTCTCAAATTATTATTATCTTTTGTTATAAATTTTAATAAATAAAAAATTTCTCCTCCACATTAACCGAAGATGGATGAAATCAGTCATCTAGAAAAAGAAAAATCTTTGATTTATGGCCTTGAAGAAGGAAAAGAAAAAAATTAATGTCCCAATCTAAAATTTGGAACTTTGGATCATGATAAAAAGGCAAAAAAACATAGATCGGATAATTGATGATGACCAAAAGAAAAAAAAAACAAATTTGGATAATTGGTGACTGGTCAGTGGTCCCGGTTCTGCAACCTAAGCCTCGCACGTGTTAGAAATCCAAGTTTAGGGCAAATATATGGGTAGGGGGGTGTTTGTACTTTGTTTTGTGAATTGGAATCTAATCAATCTTCTCCACTCTCTCATTTGCGATTACATGTCTCTCGCTGATGCACTCCTCCTTCTGACTTGAACTCGTTTCGTTTCCCCCTCATTCATTCGATCCCCTTCCCTCTCTCTCTCCTCAGGCAAGTTCTCTCTCTCTCTACTCTTGCATTTGATTTTCGTTTGAATCAACGCTACGATGCGTTTGGTTCGGCGGAGAAGCTAAAGTTTTTGTCTTTTTGAGCCGGCAAAAATTTAAAGCGGGTAACTGGGATCTGTCACTCAGCGTCTTTGATTCTTCAGCTTTTTCCCCTCACCAAACTGGTCTTTAGGGTTTTGAGTTGTGCACGCTCTTACTCAGTTTGGTCAGCTACACTTTGTTTCACAAAACCGTCTCTTTCTAAATTTCTTTTCTTGAATTTACTTTTTCCCTCTGTAGAAGGAAAAGTCTAAAGCTTTTTGCTATTTTTCATGGGAATTATTGGTATTTTGAACCATTTCATAGGGTGCATTCTATTTGAAGCTCAGAGTGTGCATTGTTATGCGTATGGTGTTTTCTGAAAAGCTTATATTTGTTGGGTTTTGTTGCAGGGCTTCTACAATGACAGAACCTTCCAAAGTCATTCACGTTCGAAATGTGGGGCATGAAATTTCTGAAGTATGTTTCTATCCTAAACTCTTAACTCCTAGATTGAATGGCTATTGAGTTTAAGATTTATTTTATGGGCTCTCTCTGAAAGTTGTTTAATTATCAAAATCTTTTAATTGGGTTAACAGCATCGAGTCTATTGACATGTAAAGGTGCATGCAACTCTTGCTTAGTTGTAAAAGTTACAAAATTTATTTTCTTTCTCTAGTTTTGTTATTGGAAACAATTATGTTTACTGGTGATGTCTTTCTAATTGATGCGACCGAAGTGATGAAGGAGACCTTTTGAATCATTGAGTCGAGGCTATGGCAGTATGGCATTCAACTTGAGGAGAAAAGTCTCGAATAGACTGGTGTAAATTTTGGCAAATTTTTAAGTAGGGATTCTAAGGGACGACTTATGATCTTCCTAGGGAGCTTTATTAGGAAAGAGTTTTTGGAGGTTTGTGGTGGAGAGAGGCGGATGTCAATGAAAAGAGAATTGACATCAAAAGTTTGAGCAACTGCTGTTGGAGAGATTTTTCTTAAATTAATTTTGTAATTTACATCTTATATGGTAGATTTTGTTTGGAATGATTTTACTTTCATTTCTATCAATCTATTTTCTGATGGAACTTATGTTTGTACCAGAATGATTTGCTTCAGCTATTTCAGCCCTTTGGAGTCATAACTAAGCTTGTGATGCTTCGTGCTAAAAATCAGGTTTTTTATTTTTTATATCATATGCACATGTTAGAGACAGCTGTTATGTTTTGAGTTTACGTCAAACCTAATAGTTGATGTCTCATGTGAAATCTGCTGCGTTGCAGGCTCTTATCCAAATGCAAGATACTCCTGCTGCAGTAAGTGCACTGCAATTCTATGCAAATGTTCAACCTGCTGTAAGGTATAAAGATTTTGCTTGTATTTTATTTCGGAGCACTCTGGTATACACACTGTAAATATCATGTTCCTAATCTCTATATTTTACTTATCTAGGGGAAGGAATGTTTATGTCCAGTTCTCATCACATCAAGAACTAACAACAATGTATCAAAATGCTCAAGGACGAGGAGATGAGGTTGGTAACTTGTAGCCCTCATATTTCTATAGGAAGGTGTTGTAAGGATTTAAATTTTAAATTGGATCACCTTCTTGTGATATTAATACTGTTTGCCACCTTGCTGTTTGTTAATAGCATATGCTGTGGAACTATAATATTTAGCGGTTGTAGAAGGTTGAGTGATAAATTATATTCTTCTGATTCTGGATGTCAATGGTAATCATGTGTTGTTTTCCTTCTAATATAGATAGAGGAACTATATTCACCTGAATACTTAATTGGAAGGATAGATGTTCTCATGTATATGGTCATATATAACTGATTTGATAGAGGAAGCAGAGCTACTTTCATCAATTGCTTATCATTGATCAATGGCTCTTTTATCAGTGGGTTGGCAACGATAACAGTTTTTTAGGCTGTGACATTGAGGGAAAAAAAAATCAGCACGAAAAAATGTAGCAAGCAAGTCTCTCCGTCTCTTTTTTTTCTTTTTTTTTTAAATATAAAAACGATGTAGTAAAAGTTACTTTGTAGGATGTCCCATCGAAATACAGGTTGGAAAGTCTCTTCAATCAGCAGAAGCACCCCCTACTAGTTAGGTAGGAGCATAGATATAAATGCGCAGAGCTTACCTTTCTGAGTTCTTGTTCAGTTTGTCCTAATGTATTTGTGCTTTCTTTGAAGGCCCATCATTTACATTCAGTTCTTTTTGTGGAGGCTTCTATGTTTCGTTTAGTTTCTTTAATATGATGGAGTATGTAGTATCTCCCGGCTGAATGTTTTCAAGGGAGTCGAGGAAAACTCGGTATAAATTATAAATTACATGTTAAGAGATAGGACTGGCATGCTTCTGAAGGCTGCATTTATTTATTTATTTTTATAATTTTTTTGTAATATGTAATGCCATTGCTTCCCCTGCATGCTTGATAAGAGCCACATAATAGGGTTTGTCTTCATCCTTGTTTTAGAAGAAATATTTTTTTTCATTATTGTTTTCATTTTTCTCTTCTCTATCTGTACTTCTTTATTCATTCTCCTCTCTCCTCTGTCTCTATGCTGGTCTGCTGTCGGGCACTCTCTGGGGATGCACAGCCAAACAGAATTCTCTTAGTTACGGTCCACCACATGCTATATCCTATAACAGTGGAAGTGCTGCATCAAGTATTTTTTCCTCATGGATTTGTAGAGAAGATTGTCACGTTCCAGAAGTCAGCTGGTCAGCTTCTACAAGTTTTCTTTCTCTTTCTATCGCAGTCTATACCTCTTTCATTGTAGATTACAACTATCAAGTTTACTCTTGGTCCTTAGCCAGATGATGCATATGTGCTTGTTTCTGTGGTAAAGGTCATGTGTTCATTGATGATTAGTGGTTCAGTGATTATGAAAAACTTAGGAAATCCAAAATGATTGAATTTCTAATGTTGAAATATGTACTTCGTATTCCAGAAAACACACATAGTTCTTAACTGATCGATGCATAATATTTTATTTAACTGTAATATCTTTTCCATCCTGTTTGTGAAACTATGTAGGTTTTCAGGCCCTCATTCAGTATCAGTCCCGCCAAAGTGCTGTTGTTGCTAGAACTGCACTGCAGGTATTATTCAATTATCTGTGTTTCCTGTCAGCTTGGATGAGAGGCGTTTTTTAAGGTCTGCATCCTGGTTGTCTATTAATCGTTGAGCATGGCTTAACACATCGGCTCTTTATAGGGACGCAATATTTATGATGGTTGCTGTCAGCTGGACATTCAGTTCTCAAAGTATGTTTCAACCTTTCTATAGTTATATTGTAATTTGCTTTGGTATGCAGATATTGGTCAGATGTTAATTTATTCATTTTTCTCATTTATAATCCAGCCTTGACGAGTTACAAGTAAACTACAATAATGAGCGTTCAAGGTGTGTTGGAATCTAATGGACACATTTTTTGTCTTTCTTTTCTTGACTCTTCATTGCTGTTAGTGCTGAATCATGTTTTTTTTTCTCTTCCCCAGGGATTTCACAAATCCCAATTTGCCTTCGGAACAGAAAGGAAGATCGCCACAAGTGTGTTCTGCTGCACTTTATTGTTTATCCTCAACTTCATGTGTTATTTCTTCTCTAGTTGTCCATAGCCCATCCAGTTTTAAAATCTCTGTTCTCTTTGTGTTACAGCCTGGATATGGTGATGCAGGAGGCATGTATGGCGTTCAGTCTACTGGATCGAGGGCAGGTGCTTTATTTGTCTAAGAAATATTTATTTATTGCAGTTTTGCGATCAATATCACTTGCTGAAATGTACATGGTTTTGTGTTTCAGTTGGAGGATTCCCACAGGTGGGTAGCGTTCACCTCGTCTTGGATGTGCATGAGATAATCCTGAGCTGGAGGATGTAACCTGCACTATTTTATCAAATATTTAACTTGTCTAGGGTTTAGATCCTTTTTTTTTTTTCCCTTTTCAAAATAGTGAAATTGCCATCCCTGGTGCTGGTTGTGTATGTCTGCTTGCTCATGTTTGATTCATTTTCAGTGTGTTTCTTGTGTTCTGGAATACTAGCATTTTCTTTTGGGAGCGGTGGGGAAGTTGCTTGATATTACACCATTTGGGGCATAAGTTGGGTAGTTGCTTGAGATTCCTTTGCATGGCCTTGTTCTATATTGATCCTTATAAGGAGGACTGCAACACTGGTTGTATGCCTTCTATACTGCTTTTAGGCAATCACAACTACTTATAGATCCGTTCTAGGAGTGCTAGGATTAGATGATATTGGGAGGTTTATTACTTTCAGCTGAAATGGTGAAAGTTCATATAATTTTGAAGCTTCTACTATATCATATTCTATGCATCATTAATATGTGGCATCTTAATTGTGTGTATATTTACAACATGGATATGCGAAATTATGTAGTTGACTTCTTTTTCCTCCTTGACTTTAGATGGCTAATGCGGCTGCAATTGCTGCCGCCTTTGGTGGAGGTTTGCCTCCTGGTATAAGTGGGACAAATGACAGGTGTACAGTCCTTGTGTCAAATTTGAATCCCGATGTAAGTCCTCCTCTTTTCATCCTCATGCTCCTTAGCTCTTATGATTTTGATGTTCTGCATTTTTTTTTTCAGAGAATAGATGAAGATAAGCTTTTTAACCTGTTCTCCATCTATGGAAACATTGTGAGAATTAAGCTTCTTCGGAACAAACCAGATCATGCACTTGTCCAGATGGGGGATGGCTTCCAGGCTGAACTGGCAGTACACTTTTTAAAGGTAGGGGTTGTTCATACTTCTCTTCTATTGTAGGATATTATTTCTATTTGTGATGTCATAGGGAGCAATTATGTTTGTCACTAAATTGTGATGGCATGCCAATCTCAGTAGGAATGAAGTCACTTCTGTTAGTGATTTATCTATCAGTCTTTTGGTTAGTTTATAGGATAATATGTAGCTTGACGTTCCAAGTGTTGATCAGCTGTCGCTCTTTTACTAACCTTGTTAGCTGGTGCTTTAAGCATGGTCAGTTGATTGAGCAATGTAGTTTCAGTTAGAGGTGGAGTTATGAGTTGGTAGGGAAGGGGTGGGAGGTTTCACATTTGCATTTTTCGGAGCATACAATTTTCTTTGTTTTCCGGAAGTGAGAAGTTACTTTTTGGGTTTTTATCTGGAAGTTTGATCATAGTTGGGATTTCTATGGAATATGGGGGCTTGAATGTAAATAGGTCTAAGGAGTTCAGTTGTTGTGATAGACTCACAAGAAAGCAAAGCTGGAAGATGTGGAATTTAGATTTGATAGTAATTATTATCTTTTCGTTTAGATATTGGCTCTTCTTGTTATTCTAAAGGAAACATAATATCATTGTATTGTTGTTGATGTTGGACCAAGTCTCTTGAACTACTTAAGTTTATACTGTGACAAAAGCTGTCCTTTTTATATTTTAGTTTTTATTTTTCTAGCTGGTGTACCAATACTTTTTCAAATATGTGATATAGGGTGCAATCCTGTTTGGGAAGCGATTGGAGGTCAACTTCTCTAAGCATTCGAATATAACTCAGGGTGCCGACACTCATGAATACATGAATTCAAATCTCAACCGATTCAACCGTAATGCAGCAAAGAACTACCGGTATTGCTGCTCTCCTACAAAGATGATCCACTTGTCCTCTCTTCCACAGGAAGTCACTGAAGAGGAGATTGTGAGCCACCTAGAGGAAATTGGTACCATTGCTAACACAAAGCTCTTTGAGATGAACGGGAAGAAGCAGGCCTTAGTTATGTTTGAAACTGAGGAGCAGGCCACTGAAGCCCTTGTGTGCAAGCATGCTACCTCGCTCGGTGGGTCAATAATCCGGATCTCCTTTTCGCAGTTACAGGCAATATAATAACGTGTTGCAGAAATAACAGGGAGGAGGTTTCTGCATAACGGGGGTAAGGCCTCATAATTGGAAAAATATTTGTGGAGCTCACGGTCTTCTTTGCTTTCTCTTTTCTTTGTATGGTGTTTCGGATTGAGATTGAATTGGTGGGATCTGCTTTTTGATCATTTATGGTCTTATTTATCTTTAGTGCTTGTATCAAATCATTTATTTAGGTTCCTAACTGATTGGGGTTAGGTTTCATTCTGAGAAGATGCCAAGTTTTGAAGCATAGGAATAGGGAAAACATACCTCCTCTTTACTTTTTGGAAGAGGGATTTCTTAGTGTATATCTCTTGTAATTCGGGCTAATCGAGCCATCTCTGTTGTATTGTCGATCCATAGCCATTTATGTTCCACTCAATTGGTTGCTGTGCTACTCTTGTAAATTGTCTCCTCACATTCTTCCTCTTCTCTCTTCTCCTTCTCCTTCTCCTTCATCTCCCTCTTCTCCCCTATCTCTTCAACTTCATCTCTCTCCCTCTCTCTCATGGACAAAATAATGGAAATATGTAATATTTGGTTCTTCCTCCCTCTTCATCTTCTTCCTCTTTTACTGTCTTTCTAAAAAAATATATTTGTGGATCAGATAATGGACAGTGGTCTAGTGTGCATTTTGCATGGCCACAGATGTGTGTATCTTGGTTGGTTCAGTTCTATACATGTTCTTGCATATAGCATTTGTATCATGTCTTTGAGCCCAAATCGTTGGTGCAGTTTACGAGTACTGTACTTAAATACTGCAAATGGAGGTGAAATTGAGGAGTAGAGTGCAGTTTCGGCTAGTGTATTCAAAACTACAAAATTTCGTAGAAAGTTACCGACTAGGGCGGTGATTATTAAGGTGAGATTGCAATTTTGTTAGGTTGAGTGGATATGGTAGGGCAACAAGGGTATAATATGTAGTTAAAGGTTGGCCAAATGGTTTTAGCCCTTTCAGACAGACCTTCACCAAAAGGTCACGAGTCTTGAGCATCACAGATCAGGTGTCAATTTGATTTAATCTTAATTAAAATTCCAAACTAAAAACATTATTAAAGTCTGATTGCGATCCTAAAAGTTAATGTGTTGATATTTCGTATAAACAGTAATTCATTGCCTACGACGGTATCATGTTCCACAATTCAAAATTTTTTTTTGTTCTATATTTATTTTAGCCCTGCTATCACCCATGAAATATAATTTTGTTTTTTGTTTTTTGAGAAATGGCCAAGTTTGTTTGCCACAAAGTTAAATGGTGGTGAAAAATTCTCATTACGCACTGGTTTACAATACCATTTCTAGGGTGAAAAGAAACATTTCCATCAACTTGTGGTGTTCATATTTCTTTTCACACTTTTTGACCTGTTTGAATCTTTGGAGAGGAAGTTACGGAGCTTGTGAGAAAATTTAATTCTTTCGGCTAAAAGAGGTTATAAAAGGAGATTATCTTCCACAAGTTACAGTTCAATTATCTACAATAATATCTGCGTTTACAGGTTTTCCATGTAAAGGTTGCAATAAATATTGTTGTAGCTCCATCCCGTTCCTAATTAATTAGGCTTCATGAGCTCTAACTGTTTGTAAAACTGCCTAAATGCAATCACAAACTTTGGTAGTAAGGAGAAATTTTTCCATGTGACCATCACACCACCTCATAATGCCAGGTGGTGTGACGCCCCAATAATATGGTGACACGTGGAGTCCAATGTGTTGTAGCTTAACGTTTTTCTTCCGCTCGAGTACCGTTTTGTACCATCTTCTTCAGCCGATATGTATAGATTTCAGAAATTCGATTTACAAGCGCCAGAATTGCAGCCTTTAGTCGTTCATGGTGCAGTGAATACCTTTATCAATTGTTGATTCATAGGTCCTCAAATGGGTGTGGAACTAGAGAACTCATAACCTGAAATGACCCGTTTTGATGATCACCGTGTGAGATTTGAAATCGGTCATTTAAGGTTTCTCAACAGTCAATACAAATCTCTAATCCATCAAAATCGGGCTCCAATCTCAGTGGGTCAGATTGACTAATTTTTCGATATGGGTATCTACTCCCATCAAAATGGGTCGGAGGATCCAATTTACGTCGATGTTGTTTTCAAACACGTGGTTTCTGAGGTGTTGGAGTGCTGGACTTTTAGCCTTTGAATGCTGGGAATTTAATTGTTTAGTTTTAGGTGCTTGTTTTTAAAAGGTGAGGTTTGGGTTTTGAAGGTTTGTTCTTAAGATTTCTTCCTTGTTTATGTCGAAGAACTACTTTGATTTTCAATTAAATTGTTACCCTTTGATTTCTTTTAGAGTTTTTATTATGAATAGTACCCGACATTTGGACTGCTAATAGCTTTAGTACCTGATATACGAAAACTATCACTTTAGTATTTGACATTTCATACCCGACCCAACTTTGGTATCCATCGTTAATAACTCCGTTAAACCCAAGCCAATGTGACTTTTTAAAAGGCTTTTATGCCTTAGTTTATTTTTCTTTGACTTTCCAAATTATTATGTATAGGTTTAGTTTATCAGTTTATGCCTTAGTTTATTGATAACCTGATTGAACGTAGTTTATGCCTTCAGTTTATTTTTCTTTGACTTTTTGGTCATAGTAATTTGTTTTTGGATTAAATTTTCTGGACAAGACCTTCATGCAATCGTTGACATATGGTTTAATAAAATTTCAAATTTTCCTCTAAGTATTGAGCAAGTTTCGAAATTTTTATGTGTCATGCACATATTTTTAATTCATTTGTGCCAACAATTTTCTTTTTGGAAACTTATTGTAAGAATGGACAATAATGCTCATGTATTACTTCTAATGATTGCGGAAGAAAGCGCATATTAGAAAAACTTATATGTTGATCTAGTGGGCAATACTTAATCACGTACTATTCGAATTGTTGAATCCAATAACGTCATTAGAGATGATATTTGAGATTCCGGCACATATAGGTTTTGACATGACCATTTGGAACATCCTAGTCGTGATATGATGATCTGTATATTGAAAGATTCACACCAAAGTTCTTTTACAATTAGCAACAATAAACATCAAGTTCGATATGAGGAAAACGTAAAACATTTATTTACTAAATCATTGACCAATGCGGCATTTGAAAAACATGTTAAAAGTATTAGCATGCTTAAGTTATCCGAGCTTCCATGATTATAGGAATTCGGGGGAGGTGCATACATTAGAGGGAGTATGACACATACATGATATTTTCAAATGTAAATGGTGCGTTGTACTTTTTTTTCCTTCGACTAAGGTTATTTTTTAGGACAGTCTGACACATACTTTCTCTCTAAAAAATATATTCCTCGCTTGAAAAAGGGATATATCGGAACATCGGTACATGTTTAGGACCTTGTGTGTGAGTACGTTATCGTGAATTTTAGGACAGTCTGACACATACTTTCTCTCTAAAAAATATATCTCGCTTGAAAAAGGGATATATCAGAACATCGCTACATCTCTAGGACTCTCTCGTCTCTCTCGTCTCTCTCTCTCTCTCTCTCTCTCTCTCTCTCTCTCTCTCTCTCTCTCTCTCTCTCTCTCTCTCTCTCTCTCTCTCTCTCTCTCTCTCTCTCTCTCTCTCTCTCTCTCTCTCTCTCTCTCTCTCTCTCTCTCTCTCTCTCTCTCTCTCTCTCTCTCTCTCTCTCTCTCTCTCTCTCTCCGGAGTATAATATATCCAGACCTGTACTATACGTTCCAAATGTTAGAAACAAAAGAAATAACCTGCATGATTGCGGTGGTTGGTGTAGGGTTCCATATATAATAGTTCCTTTTCTTTTCCTTTTGGCCTTTAATTGGTGCCTGCAATTTTCAATTTTCTAATTTTGTTGAATAGCTAGTTTATATACATTTGAAATGTCTTTCTAGGTTCTGCTTAATAGATTAAAATTGAGTGTTATTGGAATTGAAAATGAACGAAATACTGAAACCATCTGTATATATGTGTGTTTACAGATGGGAAGCTGTTATTTTATGCATGTTTCAATGGAAAAATAAGGATATTACATTAAAAAAAAAATTTCACCTGCTTCACTAGGGGTTCCATACGATTTATTGCATAAAATGATCCCCATTTGCATAATAAGATTTATTGCAAAGAGTCATGTACAGTGAAACGTGCAACGTGATCAATAGGTGGAGAGAATAATTAACCTAAATGATCCCCGGTCTAAAACATGCATGCATTCATTCTTTTATTAACAAGAATAAGGGATACACATAAACATGTATGCATTCATTCCTTTATTACAAGAATAAGGGATACACAGAAATAATTAAAACAAAAATGGCATGAAAAACATGGGCACTACTACTAACTTTTTGCCAATAAGACCTGTACTATATATACTTTCCAAAGGACAAGCTTAAACTTTTTCTTTTTTCCTTTTTTTTTTGGTCTGAAAAATGGTATCAGCTATTCAGCTATAAGATCGACATTGAGTAGTGGTGGGCTATAGGCTGAAAGCCTGGAAATTGATGGAAAAAAAACCTGCATGATCGATTTGGGTTACTTAATTTCTAATACAGTACACTTATTGAGCGTTAATTTTGATCAAACTAAAGCTATAGCTGTACTCTTCTTTCTTCTTTCTTTTTGATGGTGATGTTGCTGCTTCAGTGGAAGAATGATGAATGGTGGTCACCCACCTTCAATCAATCAGTGACCCACGAATAATTCTGCTTTTTCCAGTTCTGCTTTTTCCATTTGGATTTACACAATCACACTGATTAACTGAGGAAAATAAGGAAGAGAAATATTAACCTAAGAAGAAAAAGGGATTGCAGAACTAACAGAGGAAAAACAGAAGAATTTAATATCGATTCAGATGATGAAGAGACGAAGAGGGAGGCAGGGGGGAAGAGAGATGACGGGATATATTAAGGACAACTGAGGTTTGAGAAAGCAGCCTCTCACCTGCTTTATGAAAACCGTGGTTTTGGGGCTGTAGATTGTCTTACCAAACGGAAAGTTTATCCAAAACGTTGAGAGAAAAAGTGGTTTTAAGCTTCAAATTAAACGCAGTTCCAAACGGGCCGAACAAGAAAACACGATCCAAGAGTAAAAAAGAACAAAAGAATAAGACATCTTTCAAAGCGTACGTAAGAAACTGTGGCCTTCTTCATCTATGAGCATCAGCAAATCACAGTTAAATTGACTATAAGAAAAAATTATTGCAAAAATCTATATAATTTTTTTTTATCAACTTGTACGGACTTACCGCCCTTTCTGGCATGCATCACAATGCTGAACGCATTCATCACTGGTCATGTAGACGTCATCATAGAATAATTGTGCACTATCATCTTACCAATTATTGCCTTTTTAGTTCTATATATTTTAAGGTCCAGTACTCACTTATTCAGACCACAAAGAAACCTTGCTTATTATGAACCATGCATGCATACTAGAAATTCAATTCAGGTGTATGTGACCCAATTCCGTCCTCGTTCTCTCTCTAGCTATCTGCCATTCTGCCGTAAGTTTCAATTAACTTCTTCTTTTTTGGACAATTCAATTAACTTCTTTAGTTATTTAAATTAACTAACTGATATATATCATCCCTTCAGTGTCAAACACTTTATTATTCTCTAACTTTTACTTCAATCTCCATACTTGTGCCAGAGTACCTGTGCGGCTGTGCGTCTTGAGATATGAGCGATTCGGCTGAGAAAGCAACTGACAAGGGGTTAGCTTCTTAATTTGACTCATGGAAAACACGGAATTTTGTTTACAATTTGAAAATACTAAAATACGTTAGCAAGTGCTTGCTACACACACGATCAGTGGCGGAACCAGGATCCTTCGGTAAGGGGGGCCAAAAAAAATTACTAACACAATATAACAGAAAAAAAAAATTCTTAAGGAGAAATACATTTTTTTGTGGCCTATTTTAGAAGTTTAATAAATACCTAATAGAAAAATAAGCAGACAAGTCTCCAAGTAAAAGAAAATATAAGAAATAGGGGGGCCATATTTTATTTTAGTACTAAAATTCTATTGGTTTGAAAAAATATTTGGGGGATTGACCAAGAAAAAAAATTGTTTGGGGGGGCCATGCCCCCTTTGCCCTCACTTAGTTCCCAGTGCACACGATGCTATTATGCAATGTATATAGGCAGTGGCGATTCTACTCACGGGGCTCCATGGGCTATAGCCCCCCCCCAAATTTTGTAATTTATTAATTAGAGTAGGGCTATTAGTGTAATAGCCCCCAGAAAAAAAAAAAGTTGGTTTGATCATTCTTTCCCGTCCCTCAGTCCCTCACTCTCTAATCTCTAGTTCTCTACCCCCAAGTTTTGTAATTTATTAATTAGAGTAGGGCTATTAGTGTAATAGCCCCTAGTAGCCCCCCCTCCCCAAAAGAAAAACAGAAGAAGAAAAATTAGTATGATAGTTTGATTAGTTTCTCAATCTTTCTACGTCCTTCACTCCTCCTCCAGCCCCTCAAATAGCCCCCTAGATGCACACCTAGTTAATTAATTAATAATCAGCTAATTAAGTCATTTTGGATTCATGATGCACTAAGTTATCAGCTCATAATTAAAGATGAATTCACTTCCTTCTCAGTCCTCACTTCTTCCTCCTTCAATCCTCTCATCAAGATCATTTAATTGTTCAATTCCTTAAGAATTTTTTGAGGTTTGCTCAATGGCTTAAAAAATTTTTTTTTGCCTCACGGCAAAAAAACAATGACCCAAAAGAAATTAGCCCCCCCCATTTTTGAATCCTAGATTCGCCACTGTATATAGGGCTAGTTGAGATTTATGTGACTTAAAAAAAAACTGCTTTTAGAAAAATTAACTGTGAATTAAAACAGCTTTTAGAGAGTAACATTTGGGTTGCTTCTATAATCTATTTCCATTGACCCGTAATTTATAATTAAACATGTTTTTTTACTAATTTACCAAATATTTTAAAACCTTAAATTTTATTAAAAAACTAATTTTTATAAAAGCGAAGCAATATATACCAAACTGGCTCATAGAGTAGACATAAGTTTTTTTAGTTATGTTCACATACTCAATTGATTTTTTACTCAATTGTGCTTAATTATTTTTGGATCTAAATCTAATGATGAAGAATAATGATACAACTAAATCAATTCCAACTATTTTATTATTCTTCATTGATCCTTGGATTTAGATCTAATAATAACTTAGCACAATTGAGTATGAAATCATTTGATTATATATGTGAACATGATTGTAAGTTTTCTTCCCGGCCAAGGCATCATAATTTTTTTTTCCGGTCTTCATCAATAGAAGCACACCATTTGCATACACCTACCTATGATGCAAAAACACATTCTTTTTTCTTTTTTTGAAGGTGAAACACATTCTTTTTACCTAAATATAGTTTATCCAAGAAGACTAGCTTTCACTCATGATATAATTTCATACAATTACGGGGGAAAATTTGACATTAATTATTAATTAAATCCTTATGTACGAATCTACACAAAAGGAAAAAAGCCACTCCCCAAAATCCTTACAGGGGAAAACATTCTTTTTTTTTTAATATAATTTTTCTCTAAACTTTTGACTTAATAGCTTTTTAGGAGCTCGTTGAAAATGCTTCTATCACGTATTTTTATTGTTATTATTTTTATCTGTAACTTTTCTCTAAACTTTAACTTAATAGCATTTTATAGCTCATTCAAGTATTATTAATAATAGCTTCGACATAACAGCTTGACTGTTTGAAAGTGACTAAAGTTATAGTCTCTCAAAACCCTAGTCTCATGAAGCCGCCTCTCTGGCTTCTCTATGCGCTATTCTTAGCGCAAACTATAGCGTCGCCGGCGTTCGTTGGTGTTGCAGCGCATGGTGAGGATGGCCTCGGCGTCCTTCACCTACAAAGACGGCTTTGTCTGTCACTTTTTCTTTATTCCTTTGGTGGTTACTTACCTAGAAGGCTTTTTTCTCTTCAAAGATGGTTGGCGTTGCTTCGATCTGATGTGCTAGATGTGGTGGTTGCACATCCAGATCTGGTCTCGCCAAGGCTTTGGCTCTTTGTCGAATCTTTTATGACGAATCAGGTTATTTTTAACCAATCTTTCTCGCTACAAATTATTGGTGCTTCGTCTAATTGTGGCTTCCGTTTTTCGGTGTGGGATCCAAGAGGTTTTAGCGTGAGCCATGGTTCTATTTGTTTCAATAGTTTTCATGATGGTTCTGTGAATAAGAGTCATTGTATGCTGAGGATGGAAACGACTTATGGTACAGTTGTTGATTTATCAAGTCTCTAGATCATGACATTGCTTGTTGGGATTCCATAATTGTGTGCTCTACTCATCGCATTGTTGGTAATTATCTACGAGATAGTGAGAGATTGCTATTGAATTGGTATGTTCACTGTTGACAGTTTACGACAAAATGGATGGTTGTTTGGTTCTTTCACCATCAACCTTTGAGCTTTATTGTTGTAAGACAATCAATTGGTGTAGTACACCTTTTGGTTTGTCCAGGCTTAGGTTTTCATATTAACCATAGTTGGTTAATTATCGCTCCTGTTATTGATCAGGATGCCAATGCTTGCGATTGTAATCGTTCGACTATTTAATTAATATATTTATCTTCCTTAAAAAAAAAACAGCTTGACTGTTTGACTAGATGCATGTCTTTCCTCCTCAAAAAATAAAAGGGATGAAATGCAAGAGGGATTGCACTATAAAATTGAATTGAGATTCATAATTTAATCATGCAATTTGATTATCATCTTTATCGTTTAAGTGTTGTTCAAAAATAATATGTTCATCTATTTAGATAACTAACTGTACGTTGTTTGATTATATTATTACCTAAAGGAAGTGGAACTAGTCGTGGTTAATTAGGAATGAAAACTAATTTTTGTGTGTCTTGTTCAGAAGTCGGGATGGAAATTTATCGGGGAAATCTAAAGAGAAACATGGAGTTGGAGTTCATTTAACTACAAGTGCTGCAAGACGACTGGAAGAAACTCTTAATTCACATCATAAGCGAAAAAGAATGTGGAATACATTCTTTGTGCTAGCATGTTGCGTTGCTGTCTTCGTCGATCCACTGTTCTGTTACATTACTGTCATACATGAAGACACATTTAATAAGTACATAACTAAGGACGAGAATTTGATGGTGGCATATGTTTGTTTACGACCAATTGTTGATGTCATTTATATGATCGACATTGTCATTTCTGTACTGAGAATTATTCGTAAGAAACGTAAGGACATTATTCATAACCCATTTGGGGCCTTCTGCTGCTGGAGAACAAGATCAAGAGAACAAGGAAATAGTCCTCCTCGCATTCGTCATAAGCTGTTACCCCTTCTACCTCGCACTTTGGTTGCTCTTCCCATTCTAGAGGTATTTCATTCATTAATTCATTTATTTTTACAATTAAGTTCATTGGTATGTTATGAAGCTGTAAGCGCGCAGCTAGCTGGACCGATATCTCAAGGGTAGGGTTAATTAATGATCATTAGATTTAATGTACTACTGTTGTATAATTAATGTACGTACCTTTATGTCCAGATAATTACAATCTGGAAGTTTTTGCCAAAAGGAGACTGGAACTTATTGCCAACACATGACTGGAATCTTATGTATATTTTTTACATTATCATTCCGATCCAATATACATTACGAATTTATGACATCTATGCATCGCTAAGGAGGCGTCCTGTCATGAAGACTGGAATATTACAAAGATGGCTTAAACCTATATTGGACTTTCTTCCATTCATTCTTGCTTCTCATGTAAGTTTCATATATATCTATAAAGGAAATAAACAAGTTGTAATCTCAATTTCAGTCTTTTTAGCTAGCTGTGAGATTAATTAATCTGATTACTTGTTGGTCGACCTTCAGCTATTCGGAGCCTTATGGTACCGTCTTGCTATTCAACGACAACAAGATTGTTGGAAGCCAAACTGCAAAGCTCTCTTTGATTTTGATTGTAAAAAGCTCAATACCTCACTTTCAGAGAAATTTTGCCCTGTACGAGAGGAGAACTCGACAACCTTCAATTTTGGTATTTATCTTTAGCTCTTCAGTCAAACCAGAAGGGTACAATACCTTTTGTTCAAAGGATGTCTCGGTCATTCTGGTGGGCTCTACAAAATTTGAGGTTTACACTTTTTGGCTTTGTGCGCTTATAATAATGTTTCATATATGATCAATATATATATATATATATATCATTACGATATATATTTTTTTAGAAATTAAACTATAAGAAGCAATTTTGTAGTAGAAACAAGATAGATAATATTTTGAGGCACCAATTGATATTCTTCTTTTCTATAAAGAATTTATGTTGTTGCATCTATTTGAGCATTTTGATGACTTTCGTGTCCTTATTTCAATGATACAAAATTACTAATTTCAAAATCATTCTTCTTTGTTTGATCCCCAAATCCCAAACCTTAACTATGATTTCCATTTGGATAATGTCTCTATTTTTGTGTCATTTATCGTCTAATATATATAGTGTGCTACTTGTTGTAGCATCTGAAATATTAGAGAATGTTCTCATGATTTTAAACCAATATTTAAACATGGCATTAACTGCCACAATAATTGTTTCATGATACAATTTAGTTTGGTTTAACAAATCATAATATGTGGTAGATTACGGTTGTGTCACGACTCGAGCATAAGTTTTCATTAAGTTTTCTACTGTTTTATTAATTTTGATCAACCAAGGAAAGAAATCCAATTCCATTTCCTATTCTAGCATTTTGATCAACCAATCGAGACCTTAATAAATTTGACGTTTCCCATTAAAAAACTAAAATAATACATGGAAACATAAGACTACTAGTCTACAATAAATCACATTAGATTTGATTCTATCTTCAGATCTAATGACCGTTTTACTTTTGCAGTTCCTTCGGTTCAAACCTTAAGACCAGTACGTTAACATCGGAAATCTACTTTTCCATTATGATATCTATAAGTGGGCTGGCCTTATTTTTAGTATATCACTACAACAATAATGGTCATTTCCGACAGTCCCATTTGGTCGGAATTTGTGTTTTGTGGTCGGAATTGGTTTATTCCGACGATACCACATTGTCGGAAGTTGTCGGAAAAAGTGTCGTCGGGAATACAGTATTTCCGACGGCTCGTCGGAACGTGTAAACTTATTTCCGACTACACGTACCGTCGGAAAGAGTTGCACTCATTTTCGACAATAACATATTGTCGGAAGTGGATGAGACCGTCGGATTGAGTGAACCAATTTCCGACCATATAACTCCGTCGGAACAAGTGACACCCATTTCCGACAATAACACATTGTCGGAGGTTATCGGAAATGTTTTTGAATGCTTTTTCACATTTGGGGTATTCCAACAAAAATTATAGTCGGAAATGTGCGTCGGAGATATTTAACATTTCCGACGATATGTGTTTGTCGAAAATTCTCATCATCGTTATATTTCAATTATATATTGGGCATAATTGTTTTTTCTAATGTTTGCATATTCTAAAGTAAAATATTACTTGGCAATATCTATATTTCTGACCATATATGGTTTGTCGGAAATTGCCAAAAATAATATATTTAAGTATATATTTTGTAATTTTATCTTGGTATGATATTTACCATGTTGCAATGAACATAAAGGCAAAAGTCATTAGCCTAATTAAATTCAAAATTGGTTGGACAATGACATAAATTAGATAATAAAATATATAAATTATTTATCATAAGAGCTTAAAATAACAAGATATGTATAATAGATTAACAAAAAAAATATAAGTAAAATAGATAACAAATATAACAAAGTGGAAGTTCATTAAAATTCAAATCAAACCATGCCAAACGAAAACAAGAAAACAAACAACTTAAGTTACAACCAGCTAATGTTGAGAACAAACTGGAAAATACTGAAAGAGAAGTAGTAGTTTAACTTAAGTTACAACCCGAATGTTGAAAACAAACAACCAAAAACATAAAAGAAACTAAACTTTGATCTCTTTTCCATTGTCTCTTAATCTTCGCGGGCAGATAAGTTTTTTGAAACTTCATCGGAATTTGTTGCTGCAGTATCACCCTATTAAAAAAATAAATTAGGGTAATTCAACAGTGTAAAATGTTTAGCATAATTAAGCAAAATAATATACCATAAAAAAAATCATACGTACTGTTGGTGATGAATGTTTTTGCAACAATAATTGCATGGTTTGTTTCAATTCAGCAACCTCATCTTTCAATTGTTTAAATTCATTATCACGATCCAAGCATCTAGACTTGTTGCAATTTTGACTAGTTGAGGGATAGTCATCTCCAGGTGCTTTCATCGAAGCACCTAAGCCTCGTTTAGGGTTTCCTATCACCTCTTTATATATATCCCAATCAGAAAGATCCTCTCCTTTATCACCTAATATTTGATCTCCTGCTTTTTGGTCTACCATAATTTCCTTCAATAAAAATATAAACATACATGAAAACCTAATATCATGTTAAGAAAAATATATAAAGTAGATGCAAAAATAGAAAACATACATAGAAGTATTTAGTTGACTCATTGGGCCAATGTTCCTCATTTCCTTCCTTGGTTTTGGAAATGTGAAATTTTTTAAACATTTCTATTGGGCTAGGTTCAACCCCGATCCTATCAACCTGTATCAAAAGTAGATATGAGAAACTAGACATTGGAAAAATATGACAAACAATAAAACTAAGAAACAGTAGGAGGTTTATAATATAATATAATACAATATATATCTTCTTAACATCCAATTATTGATCAAGTTACATAGATAATGACTTTCTTAGTACATTCAAACTAAAGCAAAAGAAACCAAAAACCTACAAATTAAAGCATATAAATTCATAAGTTCATGTAAATAAAATGTAATGAATAGAACAAACCTAATCATGATCTTCAAGTCATATTTCGCAATAAATAATTTGGTGATGGTATTAACAAATTGAATTAATAATTTCATGATATACCTCCTCCTTCATATACTTCGCCATAGGAACTGAACCAGTTGTGTGCACAATTGTCGACTTTCCACGATTTATGGCATTTTTCTTGCTTTCTTTCTACAAATTTCATCCACAACATAGTAATTGTTACACATACAATAAAAAAATAATTTAAATATATATTATTTGTAGATAGATTGATTACCTGCCACTCATCCTTCAACCACTTATCAACCATTTTTATCCATATTTCAGGGTTCAAAAATGATGGGTGGTTTGCATATCTAGCAGCAGCAGTGTGATGAATTTTAAATACACTGTTTCGTATCTCACTCATCCAGTCATTGTAGCGTCTTTTAACATGGAGATTGAATGCAGCTCTGACCTGTTCTTCTGGGCATGAGAATTTGAAATTGAAATTGATCCAACGCTTATATAGTAAATCCAAATGATTGGCTGGATATTCACTCCAAGTAATGAATGGACCCTTGAGCTCGGACTTAAATAGAGGACCAATACTTCGCACTGCTTTGGTAGTTATGATCCTAAAAATGTAATGTCAAATATTAAATATAAAAATTACAGAAATCCATATTAACCATAATATAAAAAAACAGAAATCCATATCAACTCCTGCGAAAGTTGAGATTCTATATTATACAAAAAAAATCCAATATCAAATTAAAACGATGATACGGTACCAAAAAAAAAATTCGTGCAAGGAACAACGCCTGCGAATATTGCAGGCATCGTGAACTGCATCGATCCGCAGCACACCTCATTTTCATCTCTTCGAGAACTCTCGTCACACTATATTGACAGCACGGGTGTTCAGATCTTGGAGAAAAAATTCTCCATATATTGAAAAATCAAATCCAGACTTTAAATTCATTATATCAAAGCAAATCTGCTTTTCCCGTTGGTGTTATCTTGGTTAGGGATCGTAGGAGCTTCTATTGCAATTTGAGGATAAGTTCTATTTGGCTACCGAAGGAAAAAGTCAAGGTTTGTAAGGCTGAAGATGTGACATTGCACTGTGACTTGCAGGATCCCAAACCCGTTCGTTGTGCTGAGCCTGGCGAGGTTCGTGTTATAGCTTATTAATTTGTTTACGGTTCTCGGTTTATTTTTGCTTAGTATAGTCTGAAAATTTTGTTTATGTGAATAGCTTAGCTTGTGCTTATTGAGTGTGTGATAGAATCCCAAGATTTCCTTGATTATATATCGGTAATTGGATCCTGTTGGGTACGTATGGAGGGAGATTAAAGCAATATCAAGTCTGTAAATTACCATTTGACAAATCGAATTGCTCCCTACTCGATTTGTAGTCTCAGTCTACTAGCATTTCAGAGTTCTCTTTTGTTGTGATCTTTTCCGACTCTGAAGTTCACAATTTTTCTTGTATACAAGTTTGTAAAAGAACTTATTACCAGCGCCCAGAGAATATCAGGTTTTGACTCTACTAGCATTTTTAGTATCTGTTTCACCCTTTTCTCTCTATTCGCATTTTTGGTTTTGTGTCAACTAACTTTTTTAGTATCTGTTTCTCCTTTTTATTTTACTGTCTTCAATTTAGTATGGTTCAGGATATGGTTGGTTACCATAATGGTAATATATTTCAATTAAGTATCTGTTTCTCCTTTTTGTACTGTCTCTCCGGCTAACATATATGACATTCCTTATTTCTTTCTTTTTAATAATAAATAATATTGGAAATTAGATTGATGATTAAATCAAGAAAATACCTCACTTTGTTTAGAAAAATGCATTGATTAATGGAAGTATTTCTTAGCAACTGTTTTTTTCTTTGCAGGTTTCAAAGTTTTGTGTGCACTGTAAATGTAGTTATGAAAAATCACAACTGGTCGTTATCCTGTGGCTGAGTTTTTTACCATTATCTGTATGGATTTACCTATTATTCAAATTAAATCTTTCAGTTGAAGCTTTTATTGGGTTAAAAAGATGGGAACACAAAGTCTTTTATTTTAAAAATGTTTGGTGCATAATTCATTCTACTCCTGTTAGAAGCTTAAAATTGTTCTGTAGTAGCTACAGTGAGCTTAAACTTGTTCTTCGGTAATATTTCTCGTCCCCAAGTGATATGTACTGAAAGGGGGATTCGTTCTGGTCATATTATCAAATTAGTCTAATTTTGAAGTGTACAGTGGAATGAGCTTGTATTGGTTTTGTGAATGATTTTGATGCATTTCATAATTCGGGTAGTTTTGTTTGTTTGTGTATGAAATGCAGCCAAAACCCTAGGAAATAATTATTTGGCTTGTTGCATAGATGATAATGATAGATTCGAAAGTTACAAAAATAACCTACAAACTTGATTTGATTTCAGATTTGTTGCATATTACCTGTATCCGTAACTTACATAACCTCATCATGTACTTAAGTTGTCATTGAAGTTGGCTAAAAGAGCTCAGTATGTTAAAGGTATGCACCTCTGTTCAAATTGTTGTCTCTTTTTGATAATACTTATCTACGTTTTTATATAATTATATTCCGGGCAATTGAACAAGCATTCAATGTTGCACTCCCTAATCTTTCTTGTCTAGATTTTTCAGTTCCTTGTCTAGATCTATGTAATAGGGTAAATACTTATATGTAAGAAAAAAGGTCAGGCAAAGTAATCATAGTAAGGGTAAATAATGTCAAACAAAGTATCATTCGATGGCTGGGAAACTTATAGGGTATGGTAGTACCTTTTTTCTCCATATAAACAAGGTATTTATGGTAATAGATATGATGGTCTCTGAAGCAACATCAATGTAACCAAGTAATAAAATAATTATTTAGCACGGTCAACATACCTATTTTGATAAATTTCTGCTTCCATGCCATGTCCCTGGTCACCTACTGCTGCCCCTCTCCCTTTCTTTTTGGAAGGACCTTGCACTATTGAATAAATTAGCAATTAATAGGGAGAACACGATGTTTACGGTATAGTATTTATATCTAGATAAGTAGATATTACCATGTTCGCTTGACAGTTCATTGGCAGAACACAGCTCTTCCGGATTTTGTTGGTTATTCTCTTGGGGTGGTGTAGGATTTGAACTGCTTGCTGCCATTTTTTGATAGTTTCGTTTTTTCGCCACAACTATTGTAACAGTACCAAGAAAGCACGAAAGAATTAAACTATGAAACCAATTAACAAACAGAGAAAAAAATAATTTAGTAGAATATTTAGGCTTAGATAATACCATGTTCTTTTGGTGGTTGATTGACATTTTGTTGTGAAGTTCCCCATGGTTTTTTCTCAGAGTTTCCCTTCCGTGCCATGACTATAATCACAATAGACAGAAATCACAAAATTATAGACCGTGATACAAGCAGTAGTTCAGTATAAAAAAGGATGGCACATTAATAACTTATTTGAACTTGGAATTTTTAAGTTATGGTTTCTAAAGGAAGTTGTAAACAGTGTGATCTAGTTTGTAAACAATTAATGCTGAAAACTGAAACACTTAAATTATAATGGATGTAAATCAACCAAATTGAGAAATGAAATTGTCGAAACTTTAAACATGAACTGTAAATACCTCAAGTTCTAATTGCTGGAATGTGTACTGTTTTTGAAGAACATGAACTCTTAATGTTTTTAAGCACTGCTGTGCGGCTTGGTGTGTTTGTAATAATGGATTGATTTTGAACTCTTCATATAGGTGTAAGAAGAGAGATGTATGATAATGTATTTATGCTATTAGGTTACAAAAAGCAATGTTGTAATGTTGTGTTAGGCTCATTATACCCCGGTGGCAACAAACATTCCAGAAATTGGGGGAGAAATGGGGGATGTTTTTGATATAGAAACAAAATCTAAGAGAATATTGGAAGGATCAAGAATATTTTAATAAGCACAAACGGACAAATGATTTTGGTCCCAATATTGCTATATTGATTAAAATATTAAGTTATTGGTGTGTTTGTAATAATGGATTGATTTTGAACTCTTGATATAGATGTAAGGTACGGAGTGTCTTGCATTCACCTTGGGAGACTTCCACCAGGCATGTGCTATGCACGTTCCATCAGTCAGCAATGAAGACCAGCATATGCATGTGTACAGTGAAAAAAAAAAAAAAAAATTACCATGGCACGTGTTAGGCATTATTTCTCTTTCTCATTCCTTCAGTTTTTGGGCTAGTCCTTTTTTTTCCGGAACAATCAGTCATATAATTAGTTTGACCAAAAAAAATAGTCATATAATTACAAGTTCATTACAATCACAAGTTGAAACTTGGCAGACAAACACAAACCATTTCTGACCTCAATCATCCTTCCTCAGTCTTCACTGTAGCAGATTGATAATGTCATATTGTCAAAGTTGAATCACTAATATTAAAAACACATTGATTTTCAAAATTATGAAGATAAATAACATGCAATATTTATATAAAATATTTACAAATTTTAATAAAAAGCATACAAGCAAGGAGAAAGATAAATCAAATTTTAAAAAATAGTAATATATTAGTCATAAGCAATGAAAAACTATGAAACGCTTAGAGTAATTAAATTAATTTGTGAACATTAACTCTCCGAGCTATTTATAGCCTTCTATTTAATTAATTTGAATTACCAAAATTAATTGGGGGGGGGGGGGGGGGGTCTCATTCATTCATTTTGCAATTTTTGATAACCTTTTGCAGTATTGTGGTATTTCGTAAAAATTTGTGATAATTCGTAGAAATTCGGGGTATTTCATAAAATTTTGTAATATTTCATAAAATTTTGTGGTATTTCATAAAAATTTGTGATAAATTAGTCAAATTTCGTGTATGTACACTTTTTCTTATGTTATATAGCTAACTTTGAATCATTAATATAAAAAATGAATTGATATTGAAATTGATGATAATAATTAAAATGCAATACTTGTATAAAAGGTTTACAAGTTTCAAAAAATTTAATATGTGCAAGAGAAGGAGAAATCCTATTAAAAAAATAAAAATTAGTAATATATTATTAATAAACAGCGAAAAAACTATGGGAGGTTTGTATACTTTGTCATATATTTTGAATTTTTCCTTTTGATATATTTTTATCGTACATTAAAAAAAACCAATGATTGCAAGACTCCGTTCAAATTTTTTTTCTTATATATATATATTTGTCATATGATACAATTTTTATAGGTGATTGTTAATAACACACCCAAATATATTTTTTTCAATAGCATACGAAAAATATGTACTCCCTTGAGTAGTTAAAAAATATATTTTTGTTATACTTACGAGCAAGAGTTGTGATAGAGTAGTTTCTAGCATTTTAGTGCAACAAGTATTAAAGTCATTGTAATTGACATGGATGATCGATGATAGTTTAATTTAACTAAAAAAAATTATTTTAAATGTTTGCAAGTTTATGGACGTGTAATCCATAATTTAATTATTAATTGACTATAAATTTTATTTCAAATTTTTATTGAACTCATCATCTTGACGAATAAATATAAATTAAAACTAAATCTATTAAAATTTTTAAAATGAATGCCATTTTGAGGTAATAATGTTAGGGAGTATAATTTTTATTACTAAATATGTGGGAAAACGTGAAAAAATGGTGAAAAATATGGGAAAACGTGGAAAAGGGTGAAAATCGTGATATTTTGTTATATTTTGTGAAAATTCGTGGTATTTTGTGTATAATTAGTAGTATTTGATGTAAAATTCGTGGTGTTTGTACTTTTTCTCTTATTATTATTATAGCTAACTTTGAATCATTAATATATTAAAAAAAATTGAAATTCTAATAAGTGGAGATAATTAACATGCAATAATTGTATAAAAAACTTACACGTTTCAACAAAATTCATACGACCAAACAAATGAGTAATCAAATTATAAAAAAACTAGTCATATATTAGAGGCTTGTGTACTTTGTTATTAGTAATAGGCAATAAAAACTAAAAATATATTAGTAATAACCGCAAAAACAAACTATGCTCATTAATTATTAGCTCAAAGTTTTATTTTATTTTAATTGTAATTCATATTTATCAGTCAATTTAAAATTGGAATAAAGATCTATGGACTTGAACGTAAAAATAAAAAATAATATACTTTTTTATGTCAAATTAAATGATCATGAATAAGATGGAACATTTATTGGCTAAACCTTGACTCAGAGCATCTCCAGTAGTAAAAGCTATTATTTTTAGTTAAATTAGCTAAAAGTTAAATATAGCTACTACTTTTTTGATTTATGCTCCAGCAGTTATAGCTATATGTAAGTTAGATTCAAAAAAATAACGTTGAAACTGAAAAATATACACGTTGGAGTATTTAACTTTTACCCATTTTCTCTCTCCTATCTAGTTAAATATAGGTATAGAATTTAACAAAAGTTAAATTTAACTTTTTTTTGGGTAATCTGCTGGAGCTAAATTTTACCTTAAAATTGCCAAAATTTTAGCATTATGTTAAAATAGGTAATCTGTTGGAGATGCTCTCATGAACCCCTTAGAGGATTAAAAATATGTTTTCAATAATTTTTCGATGGTCATCCATTGTAAAATTCCACCATTTCACAATATTTTATCAAATTTAGTTACATTTAGATGAATTTCGTAGAAAAAATGGGAAAATACGGTAAAATGTGGTAAAGCGTCCAAAAAAGTGGGAAATCGTGATATTTTGCAATACTTTTGTGAAAATTTGTGGTATTTCGTGTATAATTAGTGGTATTTCATGTACAATTAGTGTTATTTGTACACTTTTTTCCCTTATTATAGCTGACTTTGTATCATTAATATATGAAAAAAAATTGAAATTTGAATAGGTGAAGATAAATAGCATCCAATACTTGTGTAAAAAGAGTTACAAGTTCATTTCAAAATTGATACAATCAAAAAATTGATAAATCAAATTTAAAAATAAACTAGTAATATATTATAGGCCTGTGTACTTTGTCATTAGTAATAGGCAATAAAGACTAATAATATATTAGTAATATACCATGAATTTTGTTAAAGCTTATAAGTCTTTTCGAAAAGTATTGCGTGTAATTTACCTCCACCAATTTGAATATCAATTTATTTTTAATATATCTATACTATATTTTAAAAGAAGAGGTGTTGTCAACCATTACAGAATTTTTTACACAAATACCCTTCATATATTAAATTACTTAGCATACCACATTAATCAGAAAGGATAAAAAAGTTAAATCACAAATAACAGGAAAAAAAATACAACCTTAACCACCCACATTCTCCAAATAACCACCTCCACTCTCACACCCATCGGGCGTGTGGATGATTCTAGTTAATGATTTAAAGTATGCTATAACAAAAAAAAGGTGTACAAATATCCCAAAATTTCATAAACTTCCACAAAATACCACAAAAATCTCACGAAATACCAAGTTTTGCCACGTTTTACCATATTTCACCACGTTTTACCACGATTTGCCACAAATATCAATTTATTTTTAATATATTAATGATCCAAAGTAAGCTATAACAAAAAAAAAAAGGTGTGCAAATATCCCAAAATTTCATAAACTTCCACAAATACCACGAAATAGCACAAAAATATCACAAAATACCACATTTTACTACATTTTGCCACGTTTTACCACATATTACTATATTTTACCATGTTTTACTACAATTTGCAATTAATTTTCACAAAAATTTGAATATAAATTTATTTTTAGTATATTAATGATCCAAAGTAAGCTAGAACAAAAAAAAGTATACAAATATCCCAAAATTTCATAAACTTCTACAAAGTACCACGAAAATCCCACGAAATACCACGTTTTGCCATGGTTTACCACATTTTCTCACGTTTTACCATGTCTTGACAATTTATTTCAATTTTTTGTTCAACTCATCATCTTGACTAATAAATATTAATTATAATTAAATCCATTAAAAAAAACAAATACCATTTTGAACTAATTAAACCCCTAACTCCTTAACTCCATAAAAACTTAAAAATGCGAAATGGTGGAATGTCCATGAATTGGCCAATATTGAAAATAATATATTGTTTTGTTAAAATAAATGTCCATGAACATATCAGGTAATTCATTGGCAAACCCTTAACCCTTTAACTTCCTAAAAACTTAAAAATGCATTTTCGTTAATATGACAGAGGTTTATTTATTGCATAATTCAACCATTTAGTATTATTTGGTTAATTTTAGTAGCATTTCGTGGAATTTCGTATCAATTTGTGGAATGTTGTGGTCATTTGTGACAATTAGTGAAATTTTGTAAAAAATTCGAGGTATTTTTACTTTTTTTGTTTGCATAGCTAATTTTGAATCATTAATATTAGAAATAAATTGATATGTTAATTAGTAGAGATAAATAATATATATGCAATATTGTATATAAGATTTAAAAGTAGCAACAAAATTGATGTGAGCAAAAGAAAGGAGAAATCAAATTGAAAAACAAATAAATGAAAAACTAGTAATATATTAATAATGAGCAATGTAAAACTATTAGAGGTTTTGGTACTTTGTCATGTATTAGCTAATAATAAGCAATGAAAAACTATGTTCATTATTAGCTCAAAATTTCATTTGTTTTTTTAATGAATTTAATTATAATTCATATTTATTAGTCAAGATTTGAAATATAAAAAAAATCCTTTATAATATAAACAACACTAGTCATTAAATACAAAAGAGATTCATATACTACATGGCCCTTCATATATATATATATATATACATACAATTCAAATATAAAAAGAGCTACTATTTAAATAGTTCTTCCAAAATACTACCAAACTGCTCGCAATGATATGAGCAGTATCCTTCATCTCGTTCGTTTTTTCAGTCTTCCTCCATTGACTAAATTGGGATTAGGATCTCGTCATCCCCTGTGCCTATAGATCAGCCTCACCTCGAGTACTCCATCTTTTCCTTAATCATGTCCATAGTGTGGATAAAACATATCTTAATTCTATGCTTACACCTGCAAAACAAAACAACAAAACATGTATTCATAGTCCTATATGAAAGCACCTAATTAACTGCCAAGCAGAAAAAATTGTAACCATCAACAAGTATAAGAGCAGAAATAGCAGCATGCACCAGAAGCAAAGAACCTTGTAGAATAGCTGGCTTGCGGCATGATAAATTTTTGCCTCTACTCACTCATAAAAATGCCTATTTTATGTAAGATTTTGGTACTTATTCCAGAACTCAAAGAGGATTCATATGCCCATATAAATTTTGAACATAGCTCCATGTTCAAAGGAAAGTAGGAAACAATACCAAAAGACCAATTGCAGTAAACAAACCTTCAAAATCCAACGAGTGGACAAAAAAGCTGCAATCCGAACACCGTAATCATCCAATTCATAAATTCAAACATAGAATATTTACATCTGATTAATTGATACACTAACAAAAGCTACAACCATTGACAATATCAGATAACAGCAATAACCCAAACACAGGAAAACACCATGAAATGCCCATTCGAAAACTGACAAACTAATGGAGACCAACAAAACTTGTAATTGAAACTGAATCTTAAGTGACTACCAGATTGTCTGGGTTTCGAATCACATTTAATAAGATGGTAGATCGTTTTGGCGAAAGTTCAGATTTCTATTCACTCACTTTCTTGGGATTTTTCAGCAACCAAACCAAACAATCAATCATGAACCTCAATAATGCGACAAGTATCGATTCCATACAAGAATTCAATTCGAATTCGATTAATAGAGTGGGAGAGACGGACCTTAAAGCGCTTGTGGAGTAGACAATGAGCGGAATCGCAGTCCTAGCGTTGAGGATTTCGGTGGAATCGTAGTCCTCGACAGATTCTATTTCCTCTTTCTTCGCAGACGAGTTCCAATTGCGGCTTTTCACTCCCCACATCCCTCATTCGTTATGAATCTACCCATCTCATTTTTTTTTACCTCTTCCCCCACTCTCCCAGCTAAATTCACGGGCAAACGTTGACTATCATTGACTAACAACTGATGGACGACCGGATTAAATGAAGGGCTAAGATGTCACCTGGTTGTGTTTAACCCGGTGAATATGATACTAGGTTACAAAAAGCAATGTTGTGTTGTGCTCATTATACTCCGGTGGCAACAACCATTACAGAAATGGGGATGCTGTTTTTGTTATAAAAACAAAATCTAAGAGAATATTGGAAGTATACAAGAATATTTTAACAATCACAAACGGACAAATGATTTGGGTTAAACAATGATTAACTCCTAAATTGCTATATTGATTAAAATATTAAATTATTTTTTTTATAGGAATTGAAAATGTGTATGGTGGGAATGTAGATTGATGAAGTGAGACGTTTTAGCTAGACCGAAATTCACACTAGTGATCTATAGATACATTCAAGGATTAAATTTTCGTTAGTTATTTTATTGCAATTAAATTCTTTTCTGGTTCTGAATGCCAATTCTTTTCTTAGTGCCCACTCCATTCCCACTTCCATATATATTCCCACTTCCTTATAATCTAAATATAAATATCCAACGGGGTAATGAGGGGAGTCAGCTCAAAGTCATTTCCATATAATCTAGATACCCAACCCATGCAACAGATCAACACTTGGGGGAAATAAGAATTTATTTCTCATAAGTTAGGGGGTTCGGTAAGTGATTTATGATTGAGTGATAGAAATAATATAGTACTAATTATTCTTCTAATTTTACATAATTATATATAGTACTAATAATTCAATAACTTTTTTTTATTGCGCTAATAATTGATTTCCAGTTAAACAAAGAGCGACCAATTATTTAGGTTCAGAAATTTCGTTCTTTTGGTTAAAGGATTAATAAAAAGTATAGATGGAATTGGCATATTCTTTCAACTTTGACATTTTGAGGCCTAATTTACTACTTTTGTCGGTGATGCCAGTCGATCCTTAGACCATATGATGGTCTTTACATATAGAGCAAAGCCACCAGGCCAAGAAGGAATCGGCGAGGCCTAGTTTACTATTGATATGTTGGGTTCCCATAATCATTCACTTATAATAATTTTCAATGGAAATTCTCGGATCGAAAAAAATCAATTAGATCCCAAAAATGTATACTAATGTATCACTTTTACTAATTTACCTTAGGTTAATAATACAAAATTATTTCAGAAATGTTGGATGCTAAAACACGCACAAACCAAATAAGGAATATTTAACATCTATAATGCTATATTGCTATAGTACCAGAAAGGTATTAGAGCATATGCAGCAGTAGGCAAATCCAAGGGCATAGGCTGTCTATTGGTTCATTTTGAGAAAAAAGCAGCATGCAGCGGTATTGAATAGTTGCAGGCAAAGGCACGGGACCCACTTGCTCGACCAAATCGTTGGGCAAAAATTGCCTTCCTAATTGCTCGACCAAAACATCAAGGCCCACAAGCTAGTGGGTTTGCTATCAATTTTTTAATATTTTTATGTTTAGTGCCAGTTTTTTAATTTATTTTTTATGTTGCTGCACACAATTGTAAACAAAGAAATATTTTTAACTATTAAATTAATATATTGCCTATTTCTTTTGCCTTCAACTGCTGCATAAAATTTTTGAAGGCAAAGGCAATAGAGATGGGACCTATCTGCCTTCAAGCCTAATGCTTGGTTTTTGCCTATTTTTCTTTGCCTACTGCTGCATATGCTCTTAAGAAATATATGTGCTAATCCAGAACGAGACACTAACGTCGTTACCATGCTTTTGTTTTTTATGGTTAGTTGTAAAAACTAAATAGTTGATTGAATTATATAATTTATTTTAAAAATTTGAAAACTAGCATTCATATGTTATCCTAAAGTTTAATGTTTGCAGGAAAACCTGAATATGTATTTTGTAACATGAAAAAGCAGTTTGTATCCTTCCAAAGAACAAACAGGTTTTGACATTGACTGAAGACACTATGTTGATATTTATGGAATAATTCACATAGTAACTTTTTCACCTTGTTAATTGGTTGCCATTAAAAATAAAATAATGCATGGAAATGCAAAACTTGTCCTACAAAGTAGTCTCCATTAATAATAAAATTTTGCACTTCTAATATAATCATCGGCATTTTATGTGGTTCTAGTGGTTTGTCATGGAATCAACTTGTGCTATGTACATGAACTGGTATGACAACATATCAAATGCAGGTCACGTCGAATATGTTGTGTTGTTTTATGTAACGACTTCATAATGTTTTCATGATTATCAAATGCATTTCATTATTAACAACATTATTCATATTGAAATGAAAATAGTTTTGTTATGCAAAAAATTAAACGGGTCATAAAAGCATATAAATTCATTCTTCCCATTTCTTTCTCATGTATGTCTTGCTTGAGATTCATCATCTTGAAATGGTTCACCTTGGGTTAACACATCGAATACGTTTCGTGGTTTTGTTTCCACCACGACACTCCATATACTGTTTCTGATTTCTTCAACATAATACACTTGAGTTGCTTGGAATGCTAGGACAAATGGCTCTTGGGTATTTAGCTTGGCTTTGGTATTGATACTTACTATCCCATAGCAATCCTCTTTATAACCCTTTCCTTTTGATGATGTGTCGTACCAGTTACAATTGAACAAAACTACTTTATTCCCTCCGGTATACCAAAGCTCAACAACATCCTTAATAGTTCCATACCAAGCCACACTGCCAATTTGGTTTTCACTTTTAACCATAACTCCCCTGTTTTGCGTTGAACTAGTTGCGTTAATGGATTGTGTATGGAATCGAAAGCCATGAATGTTGTATCTTTGAAAATAGACAGCTTGTCGGCCCGGGCCATTTGCCAAAGAAAGTAACTGAGTGCTCACATTTCCATCAGTAGAATATAATTGTTGGATCTGCAATTAAGATACAAATATGTTTAAGATAATTTTGTTTGTTAGCCATTAATTGTTATTTTTTGTTAAAAAAATTACCTCATTGGAAAACCATGTCACAAAATGAATCTTATGCTCCTCTTCGACACGATTATTATCACCATCGTATTGCAAGCGAAGAATAGTCTTGTGTTCACTACATATAACAGTTATTATGATTAACTAGTCATTACACACGTAAAAGCAACATAATAAGGCTGTTAACATTTTATTAAGTTGTAAAAAAAAATATTTCTTACTCAATAAATGGCAAGCACTCATCACAATTTGTTAAGACATAATGGGCAGCTGCATGATGTTGGCTTTCAGTCATTATTGATAGAACACCTTTCCCAATAGTTTTACCCGGAAGTGAGAAAACGGATAAATGCGATTTGTCTGGCCGTATGTGTGCCCCTCCATCATAATTCCTTTCCTCTCGATTAAATTTGGTTTCAACTTCATTTAAATAGCGAGAACAAAATGTTACACATTCGCTTGCCAAATATCCTTCTGCAATTGAACCTTCAGGACGAGCCTTGTTACCAACATAGCTGTTTAATTTGTGCAAATACCTATTTATTAAGGATTGAAATTAGTTTCATAGTTGGCAATAAGTAAATAAAAAGTAAAATTATAACTAGTTAAGTTGAATATGTGAAAATATATTACCTTTCAATGGGGTACATCCATCTATATTGTACTGGACCAGCAATCTTTGCTTCATCAGCTAGATGAATAGATAAATGAACCATGATGTAAAAAAAGGCAGGGGGGAATATCTGTTCCAACTTGCATAAAGTAACTGCAATTTGATGTTCAAGAAGCTCCAAGTCTGATACTCTCAGTGTTTTTGCACATAATCCTTTGAAAAAGTAAGAAAGCTCAATCAATGCTTCACATGGATGTTTGGGCATAAGCTCACGCACTACCAATGGAAGTAATGTCTCCAAAAAGACATGGCAATCATGACTTTTCATGCCAGATATACTGCTTTCCCCAGCATTCACCCAACGTGATAAATTTGCACAATATCCATCTGGAACTTTCAATTTAAGTAACCATTGGCAAATTGCTCTAATATCCTCATTTGATAATGCAAAAGGCGTTGGATCATAAACTAGTTTATCATTCACCATTTTAGGCCAATATTTTTTTCTGATGCCCATAGCTTTGAGATCAAGACGAGCTTTCAAAGAGTCTTTTGTTTTACTATCAATGTTCATCATTGTACCAATCACATTGTCGAAAATATTTTTCTCAATGTGCATCACATCCAAGTTATGGCGCAACAAAAGTGTTTTCCAGTAAGGCAACTGAAAAAAAATGCTATGCTTGTTCCAGTTGTGGGTCTTCCCAAATCCAGGAATTTTTTTCTTTTTCTCTTTCTTTCCATGTGGTATCTTCTCCAAACTTTGAAGTTCATTTACGACCTCCTCACCAGATGGTCTCCTTGGTGCCTCTTTTTTCTCATATGTATTGTCAAATTTTTTTTTGTTTTTACGCGCGTCATGGGTGATTTAATGGTAAAAATCTACGATGTCTCATATAACAAGTTTTTTTGCCATGTCGTAATCTACGATTTGAAGTCTCTGAAGCACAACAAGGACATGCCAATTTTCCCTGTGTAGACCAACCTGACATGTACCCATATGCTGGAAAATCATTGATTGTCCACATGACAGCAGCTCTCATTTGAAAATTTTCTCTTGTAGAAATGTCATATGTTTCCACACCATCTTCCCATAAAGTATGTAACTCATCGATCAAAGGCCTAAGGTAAACATCAATGGCTTTTCCAGGGCCTTTCGGTCCTGGAATGAGTAAGGACATAAAAATATACGGCTCTTTCATGCACATCCATGGAGGAAGGTTGTAGGGAAATAGGAAAACTGGCCAAGTACTATGGCTAACACTCAAATTTCCGAAAGGGTTGAATCCATCAGTTGCCAAACCAAGTCGTACATTTCGATGCTCATTTGCAAATGACACGTGTTGTTGATCAAAATTTTTCCAAGCCTCTGCATCTGCTGGATGTCTTAAAACACCATCTTTTACACGATCTTTAGAATACCACTTCATATCTAGAGCTGTCTTGGATGACATAAAAAGTCTTTGTAGTCTTGGTATGATTGGAAAATACCTTAAAACCTTCCAGGGAATATTTTTCTTCTTCCATCGTGAAACTTTGCATCTAGGACATGCAGTTGCATTTGCATGCTCCTTGTAATAAATTATACAATCATTCTTGCATGCATCAATCCTTTCATAATGAAGACCGAGCTCCTTAACAATTTTCTTTGCCCGATAGTTGGACGTTGGTAGCCTTTCACACATGGGAAACGTGTTTTTCAACAATGTTAATAACATGTCGAATCCCTTGTTGTTCATATTACCGGTCGACTTGATATGCATCAAGTTGACGACAAATGACAAGTTGGAATAGTTCTCACAACCTGGGTATAAGGGTTCTTCTGCTTCTTCTAAGAGTTTGTAGAATTTCTTGGCATCTTCATTCTGATCTTGTTGATAACCTTCTTCTACGAGTTCTTGCATGTCATCACATTGATCAAAACGAGTTGCCTCATTATCAGCATTATCAATATCACCATCGCCACTCTCTGGACAATCATTATCTTCCTTCTCCCCATGTTTATACCAAAAGGTATAGTTCTTATCAATACCTACGTATAGTAGATGATGATGAACTTCTAATGGAAATTGTCTTTCAGTCGGCCTATTTTTGCATTTAGTACATGGGCAACACATTTTTCCATCGCTGTAATAAATATGCCTAGTTGCAAATTTAATGAATTCTTCGACTCCGGCAAAATATTCTGGTGATGATCGTCTTAACTGGATCCATGATTTATCAACTGGCATATTCTGTAAATTTAATTTGATTCGATAGAATTCAGCATAGTTTACTAATATTTTTGTTTTAGTATCTTATTTTTATTATACTATTTATGAGTTTAACATAGTTTATGATATATATTACTTGTAATGTTATTTTTTCTTGTAATTATAATGTACATGAAAGTAATAAATACAATAATTAATGAAGTAATCAAAAGTACCAAAGCATGAAGGAAATAAAACAAAAAAAAAACAATTAAGAAAAAAAGTAATTAAACAGTTTAAATTTATCAAACAAAAATTTTAGGATGTTATTAACACAACTATATTCTCTATTCACACACCTATTTGAATTTTATATTATTTTAGTTCAACCTTTTTTCGTCGATAGATATATCTACCCGGAAAGTTTACTAATATTTTTGTAAATTTGATTTGATTCGATAGAATTCAGCGTAGTTTACTAATATTTTTGTTTTAGTATCTTGTTTTTATTAAACTATTTATGAGTTCAACATAGTTTATGATATATATTACTTGTAAGGTTATTTTTTCTTGTAATTATAATGTACATGAAAATAATTAATACAAGAATTAATGAAGTAATAAAAAGTACCAAAGCATGAAGGCAATAAAACAAAAAAAAACAATTAAGAAAAAAAGTAATTAAACAGTTTAAATTTACGGACAAAATTTTTAGGATGTTATTAACACAACTATATTCTCTATTTATATACCTATTTAAATTTTATATTATTTTAGTTCAGCCCTTTTTCGTCGATAGATATATCTAACCGGAAAGTCTTCTGTCCACGAGGTGGACATTCATGACAGGAGTGTAAACACTCGTGGAAGAATCTGAACTGTTCATTGCTATCATGGAGAGTACATTCAATCTAAGACGTTACTTAAACCTTACTTTTCTAATGTCAGTCAACGTCCAAATTGGAGTTAGAATTGGATCCATTTTAGACGCGCTGCAAGCAAAGGAACTCAATGCTTTCTTTCCTTAAAACAGACTCAGTAAATAAAAAATTTTGTTGGTCTTAATTATTGGTTGTATTTGTAATTGGGTATACTTTTTCCGTTCTGATTTTGCTTTGTTCTTTCTGGAGTTGAAGAATTTGATTCTTTTTTTTGCCTTTTTTGGTTTATAGTTTGCCGGATGGTTTTGTATGGATTGGTTTTGTTTGATATCCTTTTCGGTTAATTTTCTTGTTCTTAACATATCTAATTGATGTTATATATTGATCACAAATTGACTGAAAGCAAAGAAATTTTCTTGCAGTGGTTTTCATGAGAAACAAACCCAGAATTAAACAATTGTCTGTCTCCAGATTCACAAGAGCTGTGAGTTTTCTGTAGGATTGTTGGGGATTTAGGAGGGTAGTAAAGACAATTTATTAAATTAAGTTGAATTAAAAAATAAAAAAATAACAAAGGTATGCGAATAGAAGATAAGAGTGTTTTAATAATAATACTCAAATTTTATTATTACCTTTCTTGAAGCTAGCAAAATGACTACCGGTTGTATTATTGACGACTCAACCCAGAATTCTTGGTGTGGAATCCAAGAAGCCGTGTCCGTAATGCTTTCTCGTTTTCCGTTCCCTCTAGCTCTGCTAATGGCTGATACTTTTCTCTTTTTTTTTTTTCACAAGAATCGAGTCTTATTTCTAGCACTTCCTCTTCTTTTTCGTTTTCTTATAATATATAGAGAATGTATTGCATCGCTGGTTCTAAAGAATAAAGAAATTCACATCGAAAAAAAAGAATAAAGAAATTATATATGTATATATAAATATCGAAGAAATTGTCCCCAAAAAACAATATATCAAAGAATCTATCCCTACATCACTGTATATGCGTGTAGGTCACGCTCTTACATCTCAGCCATTAGGAGGATTAAAAGTTTATTGGATTAAATCTCAGCCGTTGCTTCAGTAGAAGGATGGAACAATGTTAAACGGCTCCCAAAAATTAACTTTAGAGGAGCTAAGCCCCCTTCTTCTACATCTGTTGGTCTTAATTGGTCTTCATGTTTCCAGATCTAATACCCAGATCAGATACCATACAAGAACATTAAACAACATAATTGAACTTAAGCACAAAAACAACAACAATCCTCCTTCCAGATTTCCATTCAAATTCAAGGTGAGCTTACAGATTCTCTCCTCGATCTCCGCGATACTGGCGAACCTAAGCCTTGTTCTTCATTCCCATTTTTCCCGACCTAGACGACTGCAATCTAAAGCCGGCTATTCTCTATCCAATTTTTATTTTTATTCCAATTAATCCAAATCCTTCACTTCTAGTCAATCCAATTTGTATTTTGTTTCCAATTTATCCAATCAAGCCGTGCTATTCTCACCATCATAATCAAATCCATTATCCATCAATTCCCATTTTGAATTTGATTCCTTTCGGTCTTTCGTTGCAGTAGAGAAAGGAAGACAAACAATCCCAAATTTATTGTGGCAATTGTCATCGTCATCCAATCATGGCCTTCTTCAATTTTAACTCTCGTTTTTTTTGGTTGACAAGCCCAACCATAACAGAAGACCACTAACCGAAGGCAAAAAGTTAACGGCTGCGTGAATTACACGCCCTAAAAAAGGTTAGGCATAACATACCCCTACGGGCAGACAAGTTGCATCGATATAAATATACGTTGTGTGGTTGCATTGTTGGTTTTGAGGAATAAAAAACTTATATATATAAATATAGGTGTTGTGGTTGATAGGTGTTGTGCGGTTGTAGTTTTGAGAAATAAATATATGTTGTGTGGGTTTGGACAGATTCCTTTGTGTTTATCAAGGAAATTATTTTATCTACAACATATTAAACTTGTCTGTGGAACATCATTCCGAACGACCAGCATGGCACGACTTTTAATTTGTTTGTCATGTGCATAAGTAATAATACTACCTTATATTCGCAAAAGTGCACAATTTTTCTTCTTCATTCACAGCCATCAGTTCTTCATTTTTCTGTCTACAAATTATTTCCTTATGTCTGAATTTCATCGTGAAAAATCTAAATTTCAATCCATATTACAAGATTATGAAGAACTTATGCAGGATGATAAGGAGAAGAGTTTGAACATTTGTGTTTCTGATCAAGAATTTGGCGATCGTCCACAAAAAAGGCAAAGATTCGAGGCCGCAACTATGAACACTTCAAGCTCTGGGGCATATGAAGATCCACAAAAAGAACACTGAATCAAGTGGCAAATTTCAGAAATGGAAAAATCATTTCAGGAGATTTCTAAACCAAGTAGGGTCCAGAGAGATTTGCTAAGAGAGACGATAGGATTGTCAACTTTGGGAATTCAATTGTGGTTTCAGAATCGACATTCTCAACCATGCATAAATGAGCTTTTATCTCTGGAATCTCATGTTGAAAAATTGCAGGTTGAAATCACCGAGATCAAGCAAGCTATCCACCATCTGTTGAGTATGTTGGGAACTGAAGGGTGAGTTAAGAAATTTATATTTTGAATTGAGTTTGGTACTTTGGCTTTATTATGAATCTATAAAAAAAGAGTCGGTGGCAATTGAATCCAGCCTAAGTCAGGTTCTTGTTAATTGATTAATTAACTATAGTTATTACTTTAATAACTCCCATCTAACCACCCGTTCAGTTATTAGAAAAGATAGGCCAAGAAACCACCCGTTCCGTATAACTGAATGGGTGGTTAGATGGGAGTTATTAAAGTAATAACTATAGTTAATTAATCAATTAACAAGAACCTGACTTAGGAAATAATTTGTAGACAGAAAAATGAAGAACTAATGGCTGTGAATGAAGAAGAAAAATTGTGCACTTTTGCGAATATAAGGTAGTATTATTACTTATGCACATGACAAACAAATTAAAAGTCGTGCCATGCTTGTCGTTCGGAATGATGTTCCACAGAAAAGTTTAATATGTTGTAGATAAAATAATTTCCTTGATAAACACAAAGGAATCTGTCCAAACCCACACAACATATATTTATTTCTCAAAACTACAACCGCACAACACCTATCAACCACAACACCTATATTTATATATATAAGTTTTTTATTCCTCAAAACCAACAATGCAACCACACAACGTATATTTATATCGATGCAACTTGTCTGCCCGTAGGGGTATGTTATGCCTAACCTTTTTTAGGGCGTGTAATTCACGCAGCCGTTAACTTTTTGCCTTCGGTTAGTGGTCTTCTGTTATGGTTGGGCTTGTCAACCAAAAAAAAACGAGAGTTAAAATTGAAGAAGGCCATGATTGGATGACGATGACAATTGCCACAATAAATTTGGGATTGTTTGTCTTCCTTTCTCTACTGCAACGAAAGACCGAAAGGAATCAAATTCAAAATGGGAATTGATGGATAATGGATTTGATTATGATGGTGAGAATAGCACGGCTTGATTAGATAAATTGGAAACAAAATACAAATTGGATTGACTAGAAGTGAAGGATTTGGATTAATTGGAATAAAAATAAAAATTGGATAGAGAATAGCCGGCTTTAGATTGCAGTCGTCTAGGTCGGGAAAAATGGGAATGAAGAACAAGGCTTAGGTTCGCCAGTATCGCGGAGATCGAGGAGAGAATCTGTAAGCTCACCTTGAATTTGAATGGAAATCTGGAAGGAGGATTGTTGTTGTTTTTGTGCTTAAGTTCAATTATGTTGTTTAATGTTCTTGTATGGTATCTGATCTGGGTATTAGATCTGGAAACATGAAGACCAATTAAGACCAACAGATGTAGAAGAAGGGGGCTTAGCTCCTCTAAAGTTAATTTTTGGGAGCCGTTTAACATTGTTCCATCCTTCTACTGAAGCAACGGCTGAGATTTAATCCAATAAACTTTTAATCCTCCTAATGGCTGAGATGTAAGAGCGTGACCTACACGCATATACAGTGATGTAGGGATAGATTCTTTGATATATTGTTTTTTGGGGACAATTTCTTCGATATTTATATATACATATATAATTTCTTTATTCTTTTTTTTCGATGTGAATTTCTTTATTCTTTAGAACCAGCGATGCAATACATTCTCTATATATTATAAGAAAACGAAAAAGAAGAGGAAGTGCTAGAAATAAGACTCGATTCTTGTGAAAAAAAAAGAAAAGAGAAAAGTATCAGCCATTAGCAGAGCTAGAGGGAACGGAAAACGAGAAAGCATTACGGACACGGCTTCTTGGATTCCACACCAAGAATTCTGGGTTGAGTCGTCAATAATACAACCGGTAGTCATTTTGCTAGCTTCAAGAAAGGTAATAATAAAATTTGAGTATTATTATTAAAACACTCTTATCTTCTATTCGCATACCTTTGTTATTTTTTTATTTTTTAATTCAACTTAATTTAATAAATTGTCTTTACTACCCTCCTAAATCCCCAACAATCCTACAGAAAACTCACAGCTCTTGTGAATCTGGAGACAGACAATTGTTTAATTCTGGGTTTGTTTCTCATGAAAACCACTGCAAGAAAATTTCTTTGCTTTCAGTCAATTTGTGATCAATATATAACATCAATTAGATATGTTAAGAACAAGAAAATTAACCGAAAAGGATATCAAACAAAACCAATCCATACAAAACCATCCGGCAAACTATAAACCAAAAAAGGCAAAAAAAAGAATCAAATTCTTCAACTCCAGAAAGAACAAAGCAAAATCAGAACGGAAAAAGTATACCCAATTACAAATACAACCAATAATTAAGACCAACAAAATTTTTTATTTACTGAGTCTGTTTTAAGGAAAGAAAGCATTGAGTTCCTTTGCTTGCAGCGCGTCTAAAATGGATCCAATTCTAACTCCAATTTGGACGTTGACTGACATTAGAAAAGTAAGGTTTAAGTAACGTCTTAGATTGAATGTACTCTCCATGATAGCAATGAACAGTTCAGATTCTTCCACGAGTGTTTACACTCCTGTCATGAATGTCCACCTCGTGGACAGAAGACTTTCCGGTTAGATATATCTATCGACGAAAAAGGGCTGAACTAAAATAATATAAAATTTAAATAGGTATATAAATAGAGAATATAGTTGTGTTAATAACATCCTAAAAATTTTGTCCGTAAATTTAAACTGTTTAATTACTTTTTTTCTTAATTGTTTTTTTTTGTTTTATTGCCTTCATGCTTTGGTACTTTTTATTACTTCATTAATTCTTGTATTAATTATTTTCATGTACATTATAATTACAAGAAAAAATAACCTTACAAGTAATATATATCATAAACTATGTTGAACTCATAAATAGTTTAATAAAAACAAGATACTAAAACAAAAATATTAGTAAACTATGCTGAATATTAGTAAACTTTCCGGGTACGTAGATATATCTATCGACAAAAAAGGGTGGAACTAAAATAATATAAAATTCAAATAGGTGTGTGAATAGAGAATATAGTTGTGTTAATAACATCCTAAAATTTTTGTTTGATAAATTTAAACTGTTTAATTACTTTTTTTCTTAATTGTTTTTTTTTTGTTTTATTTCCTTCATGCTTTGGTACTTTTGATTACTTCATTAATTATTGTATTTATTACTTTCATGTACATTATAATTACAAGAAAAAATAACATTACAAGTAATATATATCATAAACTATGTTAAACTCATAAATAGTATAATAAAAATAAGATACTAAAACAAAAATATTAGTAAACTATGCTGAATTCTATCGAATCAAATTAAATTTACAGAATATGCCAGTTGATAAATCATGGATCCAGTTAAGACGATCATCACCAGAATATTTTGCCGGAGTCGAAGAATTCATTAAATTTGCAACTAGGCATATTTATTACAGCGATGGAAAAATGTGTTGCCCATGTACTAAATGCAAAAATAGGCCGACTGAAAGACAATTTCCATTAGAAGTTCATCATCATCTACTATACGTAGGTATTGATAAGAACTATACCTTTTGGTATAAACATGGGGAGAAGGAAGATAATGATTGTCCAGAGAGTGGCGATGGTGATATTGATAATGCTGATAATGAGGCAACTCGTTTTGATCAATGTGATGACATGCAAGAACTCGTAGAAGAAGGTTATCAACAAGATCAGAATGAAGATGCCAAGAAATTCTACAAACTCTTAGAAGAAGCAGAAGAACCCTTATACCCAGGTTGTGAGAACTATTCCAACTTGTCATTTGTCGTCAACTTGATGCATATCAAGTCGACCGGTAATATGAACAACAAGGGATTCGACATGTTATTAACATTGTTGAAAAACACGTTTCCCATGTGTGAAAGGCTACCAACGTCCAACTATCGGGCAAAGAAAATTGTTAAGGAGCTCGGTCTTCATTATGAAAGGATTGATGCATGCAAGAATGATTGTATAATTTATTACAAGGAGCATGCAAATGCAACTGCATGTCCTAGATGCAAAGTTTCACGATGGAAGAAGAAAAATATTCCCTGGAAGGTTTTAAGGTATTTTCCAATCATACCAAGACTACAAAGACTTTTTATGTCATCCAAGACAGCTCTAGATATGAAGTGGTATTCTAAAGATCGTGTAAAAGATGGTGTTTTAAGACATCCAGCAGATGCAGAGGCTTGGAAAAATTTTGATCAACAACACGTGTCATTTGCAAATGAGCATCGAAATGTACGACTTGGTTTGGCAACTGATGGATTCAACCCTTTCGGAAATTTGAGTGTTAGCCATAGTACTTGGCCAGTTTTCCTATTTCCCTACAACCTTCCTCCATGGATGTGCATGAAAGAGCCGTATATTTTTATGTCCTTACTCATTCCAGGACCGAAAGGCCCTGGAAAAGCCATTGATGTTTACCTTAGGCCTTTGATCGATGAGTTACATACTTTATGGGAAGATGGTGTGGAAACATATGACATTTCTACAAGAGAAAATTTTCAAATGAGAGCTGCTGTCATGTGGACAATCAATGATTTTCCAGCATATGGGTACATGTCAGGTTGGTCTACACAGGGAAAATTGGCATGTCCTTGTTGTGCTTCAGAGACTTCAAATCGTAGATTACGACATGGCAAAAAAACTTGTTATATGAGACATCGTAGATTTTTACCATTAAATCACCCATGACGTAAAAACAAAAAAAAATTTGACAATACATATGAGAAAAAAGAGGCACCAAGGAGACCATCTGGTGAGGAGGTCGTAAATGAACTTCAAAGTTTGGAGAAGATACCACATGGAAAGAAAGAGAAAAAGAAAAAAATTCCTGGATTTGGGAAGACCCACAACTGGAACAAGCATAGCATTTTTTTTCAGTTGCCTTACTGGAAAACACTTTTGTTGCGCCATAACTTGGATGTGATGCACATTGAGAAAAATATTTTCGACAATGTGATTGGTACAATGATGAACATTGATGGTAAAACAAAAGACTCTTTGAAAGCTCGTCTTGATCTCAAAGCTATGGGCATCAGAAAAAAATATTGGCCTAAAATGGTGAATGATAAACTAGTTTATGATCCAGCGCCTTTTGCATTATCAAATGAGGATATTAGAGCAATTTGCCAATGGTTACTTAAATTGAAAGTTCCAGATGGATATTGTGCAAATTTATCACGTTGGGTGAATGCTGGGGAAAGCAGTATATCTGGCATGAAAAGTCATGATTGCCATGTCTTTTTGGAGACATTACTTCCATTGGTGGTGCGTGAGTTGATGCCCAAACATCCATGTGAAGCATTGATTGAGCTTTCTTACTTTTTCAAAGGATTATGTGCAAAAACACTGAGAGTATCAGACTTGGAGCTTCTTGAACATCAAATTGCAGTTACTTTATGCAAGTTGGAACAGATATTCCCCCCTGCCTTTTTTGACATCATGGTTCATTTATCTATTCATCTAGCTGATGAAGCAAAGATTGCTGGTCCAGTACAATATAGATGGATGTACCCCATTGAAAGGTAATATATTTTCACATATTCAACTTAACTAGTTATAATTTTACTTTTTATTTACTTATTGCCAACTATGAAACTAATTGCAATCCTTAATAAATAGGTATTTGCACAAATTAAACAGCTATGTTGGTAACAAGGCTCGTCCTGAAGGTTCAATTGCAGAAGGATATTTGGCAAGCGAATGTGTAACATTTTGTTCTCGCTATTTAAATGAAGTTGAAACCAAATTTAATCGAGAGGAAAGGAATTATGATGGAGGGGCACACATACGGCCAGACAAATCGCATTTATCCGTTTTCTCACTTCCGGGTAAAACTATTGGGAAAGGTGTTCTATCAATAATGACTGAAAGCCAACATCATGCAGCTGCCCATTATGTCTTAACAAATTGTGATGAGTGCTTGCCATTTATTGAGTAAGAAATATTTTTTTTTACAACTTAATAAAATGTTAACAGCCTTATTATGTTGCTTTTACGTGTGTAATGACTAGTTAATCATAATAACTGTTATATGTAGTGAACACAAGACTATTCTTCGCTTGCAATACGATGGTGATAATAATCGTGTCGAAGAGGAGCATAAGATTCATTTTGTGACATGGTTTTCCAATGAGGTAATTTTTTTAACAAAAAATAACAATTAATGGCTAACAAACAAAATTATCTTAAACATATTTGTATCTTAATTGCAGATCCAACAATTATATTCTACTGATGGAAATGTGAGCACTCAGTTACTTTCTTTGGCAAATGGCCCGGGCCGACAAGCTGTCTATTTTCAAAGATACAACATTCATGGCTTTCGATTCCATACACAATCCATTAACGCAACTAGTTCAACGCAAAACAGGGGAGTTATGGTTAAAAGTGAAAACCAAATTGGCAGTGTGGCTTGGTATGGAACTATTAAGGATGTTGTTGAGCTTTGGTATACCGGAGGGAATAAAGTAGTTTTGTTCAATTGTAACTGGTACGACACATCATCAAAAGGAAAGGGTTATAAAGAGGATTGCTATGGGATAGTAAGTATCAATACCAAAGCCAAGCTAAATACCCAAGAGCCATTTGTCCTAGCATTCCAAGCAACTCAAGTGTATTATGTTGAAGAAATCAGAAACAGTATATGGAGTGTCGTGGTGGAAACAAAACCACGAAACGTATTCGATGTGTTAACCCAAGGTGAACCATTTCAAGATGATGAATCTCAAGCAAGACATACATGAGAAAGAAATGGGAAGAATGAATTTATATGCTTTTATGACCCGTTTAATTTTTTGCATAACAAAACTATTTTCATTTCAATATGAATAATGTTGTTAATAATGAAATGCATTTGATAATCATGAAAACATTATGAAGTCGTTACATAAAACAACACAACATATTCGACGTGACCTGCATTTGATATGTTGTCATACCAGTTCATGTACATAGCACAAGTTGATTCCATGACAAACCACTAGAACCACATAAAATGCCGATGATTATATTAGAAGTGCAAAATTTTATTATTAATGGAGACTACTTTGTAGGACAAGTTTTGCATTTCCATGCATTATTTTATTTTTAATGGCAACCAATTAACAAGGTGAAAAAGTTACTATGTGAATTATTCCATAAATATCAACATAGTGTCTTCAGTCAATGTCAAAACCTGTTTGTTCTTTGGAAGGATACAAACTGCTTTTTCATGTTACAAAATACATATTCAGGTTTTCCTGCAAACATTAAACTTTAGGATAACATATGAATGCTAGTTTTCAAATTTTTAAAATAAATTATATAATTCAATCAACTATTTAGTTTTTACAACTAACCATAAAAAACAAAAGCATGGTAACGACGTTAGTGTCTCGTTCTGGATTAGCACATATATTTCTTAAGAGCATATGCAGCAGTAGGCAAAGAAAAATAGGCAAAAACCAAGCATTAGGCTTGAAGGCAGATAGGTCCCATCTCTATTGCCTTTGCCTTCAAAAATTTTATGCAGCAGTTGAAGGCAAAAGAAATAGGCAATATATTAGTTTAATAGTTAAAAATATTTCTTTGTTTACAATTGTGTGCAGCAACATAAAAAATAAATTAAAAAACTGGCACTAAACATAAAAATATTAAAAAATTGATAGCAAACCCACTAGCTTGTGGGCCTTGATGTTTTGGTCGAGCAATTAGGAAGGCAATTTTTGCCCAACGATTTGGTCGAGCAAGTGGGTCCCGTGCCTTTGCCTGCAACTATTCAATACCGCTGCATGCTGCTTTTTTCTCAAAATGAACCAATAGGCAGCCTATGCCCTTGGATTTGCCTACTGCTGCATATGCTCTAATACCTTTCTGGTACTATAGCAATATAGCATTATAGATGTTAAATATTCCTTATTTGGTTTGTGCGTGTTTTAGCATCCAACATTTCTGAAATAATTTTGTATTATTAACCTAAGGTAAATTAGTAAAAGTGATACATTAGTATACATTTTTGGGATCTAATTGATTTTTTTCGATCCGAGAATTTCCATTGAAAATTATTATAAGTGAAGGATTATGGGAACCCAACATATCAATAGTAAACTAGGCCTCGCCGATTCCTTCTTGGCCTGGTGGCTTTGCTCTATATGTAAAGACCATCATATGGTCTAAGGATCGACTGGCATCACCGACAAAAGTAGTAAATTAGGCCTCAAAATGTCAAAGTTGAAAGAATATGCCAATTCCATCTATACTTTTTATTAATCCTTTAACCAAAAGAACGAAATTTCTGAACCTAAATAATTGGTCGCTCTTTGTTTAACTGGAAATCAATTATTAGCGCAATAAAAAAAAGTTATTGAATTATTAGTACTATATATAATTATGTAAAATTAGAAGAATAATTAGTACTATATTATTTCTATCACTCAATCATAAATCACTTACCGAACCCCCTAACTTATGAGAAATAAATTCTTATTTCCCCCAAGTGTTGATCTGTTGCATGGGTTGGGTATCTAGATTATATGGAAATGACTTTGAGCTGACTCCCCTCATTACCCCGTTGGATATTTATATTTAGATTATAAGGAAGTGGGAATATATATGGAAGTGGGAATGGAGTGGGCACTAAGAAAAGAATTGGCATTCAGAACCAGAAAAGAATTTAATTGCAATAAAATAACTAACGAAAATTTAATCCTTGAATGTATCTATAGATCACTAGTGTGAATTTCGGTCTAGCTAAAACGTCTCACTTCATCAATCTACATTCCCACCATACACATTTTCAATTCCTATAAAAAAAATAATTTAATATTTTAATCAATATAGCAATTTAGGAGTTAATCATTGTTTAACCCAAATCATTTGTCCGTTTGTGATTGTTAAAATATTCTTGTATACTTCCAATATTCTCTTAGATTTTGTTTTTATAACAAAAACAGCATCCCCATTTCTGTAATGGTTGTTGCCACCGGAGTATAATGAGCACAACACAACATTGCTTTTTGTAACCTAGTATCATATTCACCTGGGTTAAACACAACCAGGTGACATCTTAGCCCTTCATTTAATCCGGTCGTCCATCAGTTGTTAGTCAATGATAGTCAACGTTTGCCCGTGAATTTAGCTGGGAGAGTGGGGGAAGAGGTAAAAAAAAAATGAGATGGGTAGATTCATAACGAATGAGGGATGTGGGGAGTGAAAAGCCGCAATTGGAACTCGTCTGCGAAGAAAGAGGAAATAGAATCTGTCGAGGACTACGATTCCACTGAAATCCTCAACGCTAGGACTGCGATTCCGCTCATTGTCTACTCCACAAGCGCTTTAAGGTCCGTCTCTCCCACTCTATTAATCGAATTCGAATTGAATTCTTGTATGGAATCGATACTTGTCAGCATTATTGAGGTTCATGATTGATTGTTTGGTTTGGTTGCTGAAAAATCCCAAGAAAGTGAGTGAATAGAAATCTGAACTTTCGCCAAAACGATCTACCATCTTATTAAATGTGATTCGAAACCCAGACAATCTGGTAGTCACTTAAGATTCAGTTTCAATTACAAGTTTTGTTGGTCTCCATTAGTTTGTCAGTTTTCGAATGGGCATTTCATGGTGTTTTCCTGTGTTTGGGTTATTGCTGTTATCTGATATTGTCAATGGTTGTAGCTTTTGTTAGTGTATCAATTAATCAGATGTAAATATTCTATGTTTGAATTTATGAATTGGATGATTACGGTGTTCGGATTGCAGCTTTTTTGTCCACTCGTTGGATTTTGAAGGTTTGTTTACTGCAATTGGTCTTTTGGTATTGTTTCCTACTTTCCTTTGAACATGGAGCTATGTTCAAAATTTATATGGGCATATGAATCCTCTTTGAGTTCTGGAATAAGTACCAAAATCTTACATAAAATAGGCATTTTTATGAGTGAGTAGAGGCAAAAATTTATCATGCCGCAAGCCAGCTATTCTACAAGGTTCTTTGCTTCGGTGCATGCTGCTATTTCTGCTCTTATACTTGTTGATGGTTACAATTTTTTCTGCTTGGCAGTTAATTAGGTGCTTTCATATAGGACTATGAATACATGTTTTGTTGTTTTGTTTTGCAGGTGTAAGCATAGAATTAAGATATGTTTTATCCACACTATGGACATGATTAAGGAAAAGATGGAGTACTCGAGGTGAGGCTGATCTATAGGCACAGGGGATGACGAGATCCTAATCCCAATTTAGTCAATGGAGGAAGACTGAAAAAACGAACGAGATGAAGGATACTGCTCATATCATTGCGAGCAGTTTGGTAGTATTTTGGAAGAACTATTTAAATAGTAGCTCTTTTTATATTTGAATTGTATGTATATATATATATATATATATATATATATATATGAAGGGCCATGTAGTATATGAATCTCTTTTGTATTTAATGACTAGTGTTGTTTATATTATAAAGGATTTTTTTTATATTTCAAATCTTGACTAATAAATATGAATTATAATTAAATTCATTAAAAAAACAAATGAAATTTTGAGCTAATAATGAACATAGTTTTTCATTGCTTATTATTAGCTAATACATGACAAAGTACCAAAACCTCTAATAGTTTTACATTGCTCATTATTAATATATTACTAGTTTTTCATTTATTTGTTTTTCAATTTGATTTCTCCTTTCTTTTGCTCACATCAATTTTGTTGCTACTTTTAAATCTTATATACAATATTGCATATATATTATTTATCTCTACTAATTAACATATCAATTTATTTCTAATATTAATGATTCAAAATTAGCTATGCAAACAAAAAAAGTAAAAATACCTCGAATTTTTTACAAAATTTCACTAATTGTCACAAATGACCACAACATTCCACAAATTGATACGAAATTCCACGAAATGCTACTAAAATTAACCAAATAATACTAAATGGTTGAATTATGCAATAAATAAACCTCTGTCATATTAACGAAAATGCATTTTTAAGTTTTTAGGAAGTTAAAGGGTTAAGGGTTTGCCAATGAATTACCTGATATGTTCATGGACATTTATTTTAACAAAACAATATATTATTTTCAATATTGGCCAATTCATGGACATTCCACCATTTCGCATTTTTAAGTTTTTATGGAGTTAAGGAGTTAGGGGTTTAATTAGTTCAAAATGGTATTTGTTTTTTTTAATGGATTTAATTATAATTAATATTTATTAGTCAAGATGATGAGTTGAACAAAAAATTGAAATAAATTGTCAAGACATGGTAAAACGTGAGAAAATGTGGTAAACCATGGCAAAACGTGGTATTTCGTGGGATTTTCGTGGTACTTTGTAGAAGTTTATGAAATTTTGGGATATTTGTATACTTTTTTTTGTTCTAGCTTACTTTGGATCATTAATATACTAAAAATAAATTTATATTCAAATTTTTGTGAAAATTAATTGCAAATTGTAGTAAAACATGGTAAAATATAGTAATATGTGGTAAAACGTGGCAAAATGTAGTAAAATGTGGTATTTCGTGATATTTTTGTGCTATTTCGTGGTATTTGTGGAAGTTTATGAAATTTTGGGATATTTGCACACCTTTTTTTTTTGTTATAGCTTACTTTGGATCATTAATATATTAAAAATAAATTGATATTTGTGGCAAATCGTGGTAAAACGTGGTGAAATATGGTAAAACGTGGCAAAACTTGGTATTTCGTGAGATTTTTGTGGTATTTTGTGGAAGTTTATGAAATTTTGGGATATTTGTACACCTTTTTTTTGTTATAGCATACTTTAAATCATTAACTAGAATCATCCACACGCCCGATGGGTGTGAGAGTGGAGGTGGTTATTTGGAGAATGTGGGTGGTTAAGGTTGTATTTTTTTTCCTGTTATTTGTGATTTAACTTTTTTATCCTTTCTGATTAATGTGGTATGCTAAGTAATTTAATATATGAAGGGTATTTGTGTAAAAAATTCTGTAATGGTTGACAATGATTTGCACTTATTTATAGCGCAAATTGTATTCCTAATCACGAGAGTTAAGCTTATCCGAAGGCATTTTGTTACTACTAATATGCGTTTTCACGATTTCAGGTTACTTAGGTGACTTGAGGTAATTCGGCACAAGAAGGTGCATTTTGACTACTTTTGGGCACACTTCCGAGAAGAGGACAAGAAGGCAACCGTGGCTTCTAGGCATTGAAGATTGCACAAATTTACCTTCGGAAGACATTGCCATTGAAGGCCTTGAAGAATCGAAGAAAGGAAGGAAAATGAAGAAATTGCATTTCCGGCGACTTTTCCGGCCAACCACCACCACAAGAGGCGGCAGCACTGCCGGACCACCACCACAGAAGGAGAGAGTCTCCTACACCAGCTGCACACATGTGCATGGCTGATGACATGTCCACTAGTTCCCCCACTCACCCACAAATTCCTCCACTTCACCTTTCTTTTCCATTTCTTTTCCCACCACTCACCTTTGTTTACTCTCTCCACTAGGAAACCCTAGTGAACCCTTGGAGGCTGTTGAGACCAACCAGACCCTGCTCTCATTCAGTTACTCACGATCAAAGAAACCCTAGAGAGAAACACCCCATTTTCTCTCGCCAAACCTTGCAAAAACACACACAGACGTACCAAGCGCCCGGACGCCGATACCATCCGCCCGGACGCCCAGTACGTCTGCCGTTTTTGTTCTTCCATTTTCACCACCTTCCACCACCCATCTCACTTCCATCCCTTCACGAAATATCTTCCACACACCCCATACACTACAGCCATACACTTTCCACCACCATTCCATCGATCTACCTTCACCACAAGTTGCCATCCATCAAGAGGAGCAAGGAATCGGAAGCTAGACTTGCTAGAGCTTGAAGGAGGAAAGAAGAACGAAGAGGAGGCCTGCATATATCTTTGGAGTCACCAAGGAGCTGCTGGCTACGACCCTTGAGCAATTCTTAACTCTTTCTCTCTTTAGTTTTATGTTTACATTTCCATCTTTGAGATTCATGATGTATTTGACAATGAGTTGTGAGTAGTTCATTAGATTGGGGGCTAGGGTTGTGTGCTCTAGCCCATGATGATGTTTTGATGATTTCTCTTGAGTATGCATGATGAATTCGTTTCTGGATATGTTCATTGGTTAAATGCGGTTTTGTTTGATGCATGTTTATGAATCTAATTAGTTCTCAAGCATGTGTTCAACTTAACTTAATGTTAGGATTCTATGTTAAGTACATTTTATCCTATGTGTTTGCAATGAGCATGATGAGTTTATGTCAATGGACTGAGTTTGTTTGAATCTTGATTCTTGAATCTCTATGCCTAGGAAGTTTGTTTGAGACCCTAACAAGGCTTGGATGAATAGACTAGGAGTATTTGTGACCCTAATAAGGCACAAAATAGGCCTAGAAGAATCAATCCTAGAACCATAACATGGCTAGGATAGAGGTTTGATCCTTAGTGAATTCATTGTTGCATGTTCTTGAGAGTTGTCATACATTTGATTGGGGTAGAGTGAACCCGAAACCCCAATCGTTTCCATCCATTTGATCACACAGCAATCATACATTTGTTGGGCTTGTCACCTCAACTACACACAAAGCTATCAACACATTCATTTGTGTTCTTGTTACAACAATTTCATCTAGATTAGATTGGTTACTTAGCTATTGTCCTTGTCACTTCAAGTCATTGTTCTGGTCCTTGTCACTCAAGAGTGACACCCCTTTGATCACTACACTTGCATGTTGCACATACTCCACATCTAAGTACATAATCCATCTCTAATCACACCACTTCTAGTGCATTGTATACCTTGTTTGCATTTGTTCACCAAGTAGGGATCTTGGGCCTTCCAATCCCTTGGGTACGACAACCCCTGGTCACAATTTACCATCCACTACACTTTGACGGCGATACTCACAAACAACCCCTCCGGTATCATCGAGTCAAATGGCGCCGTTGCCGGGGATTGAGGTTCATCCTTGATTCCTTGGTGACCCGCAGTCGGGGTGTCTTTGCACTATTCTTGTAGTATAAATTGTTTGATATATGTGTCTTAGTGTTTGTTGTGTCTTTGATTCATAGCATAATTGTGTTTGTTGTTGTTTTTGCTTCCAAGTTGTTCCTAAGCATAGTTTTTGCTACTGTTTGTGTTTCCCGATTTTTGTTAGTATAGTAAATCAATCCAGAAAATTCTAAAAATTTGTGTGCTAGTTCTTTTGTGTGTCTAGTTGTTGTGTTTAAAATTTGGTTGTGTTTCGTTAAGGTTTGCTTAGGTAAATTGTTATTTGTTTCTCTGTTGCCCTGAGAAGTTGTTCACAGTGGCAGTTTTCGTAATTAGTTTTGAACTCTCTGTAACTGAAATTCACTTAATCCGTCCGGGCACCCATTGTGACGTCCGGACGCCCTTGAGACAGAAGCCTAATCTCGACGAATCCGTCCGGACGCCAAGCCTAGCGTCCGATCGTCTGGGACCATTTTGTGAAACTGATTTGTGCTATTTGCCTCCAATTGCTTCCAATTGCTTTTTGTCATTGTTTCCTTGCTTCTAAGTGTTGATTATACCTACTCTTTGTGTGTTTACAGGTACATGAACGTGTCCTCCACTTCTAGTGATCAAATTGTGTTGAGAAGTGGGAGAGTTTTGAGTGAAGACACAAGAGGAAGACCAAGTGGAAGAGGAAGAGGAAGAGGAAGAGGTAAACCAAGGAGAACTGAGAGTGCTCCACCAGTTACATATCTTCCAGAGCAGCCTACACCACCTAAAGAGACAATGGGGGATGTGAACAACAATGATCAAGTGCCTCCCATTGATGAAGTGGAGCTGCCATTGAGTCATTACTCAAATCCGAGCGTTGTCAATGCACCATCTTGTATTGTCCATCCACATCCACAAATTGCATACGAGGTCAAGCATTCGATCTTGTCCATTCTGCCTACCTTCCATGGAGTTGAGAAGGAGCGACCATATGATCACATGGTCGATTTTGATGCCATTTGCAGCACCCTAAACAGAGGAGGATTGACATATGATGAATTGAAGCTTAGGCTCTTCCAATTCTCACTCAAGGCAAAGGCAAAGGTTTGGTTTCACAAGCTAAAGCCAAGAAGCATCCGTTCTTGGGATGACATGCAGAAGGTGTTCCTAAACACCTATTACCCCCATCATCGCACTACTGCCATGAGGATTCAGCTCACTACTTTCATGCAAGGTGAGCGTGAATCAATCTACGATGCATGGGAACGTTTTAAAGATTTGGAGCTTGGATGTCCACACCATGGAATCAGCAAATGGCAGCTTGTTTCCTCATTCTATGACGGTTTATTTGATGATGACCGGAGGAGACTTGACAACGCTTGTGGTGGCAGCTTTCAAAGGAAAGGACCTAATGCCGCTTGGGACATCATTGAGGAGCTTTCTATTCAATCCGGGCAGTGGGACAACCATGACCGGAGGAGGGACACAAGGCTTAGGGAAAGAGAAGAGCCACATCTTGGTGGAAGAGAACCAAGAGGAGTTGAGGCAAGGACAAGAGCAGTCCAAGGTGTCTCCCAAATTCAACAAGTGGATGATTTGATGAATGCTAAGTTTGAGCAACTAGAGGCTGCCATGAACACCAAGCTTGATCTCTTGCTCAAGGCACATGGCAATGCAACTCCTCCTCATCCAAGTGAGCAAGTTAAGGCAGTGGCTGTTTCATGCTCTTATTGTGGTTCTTTGGAGCATGAAACCATTGAGTGCCAATACTATTCAGCCACCATTCAACAAGGAGTGTTGGATGAACAATTGTATCAAGTGGACAACTACAATCCGGAGCACCATTCCTCACAGCTCAACAATCATCCTCATTACTCATATGGCAAGAGGCATGTGGAGAATGCAGCCCTAACCAATAGCCAAGGCCATCAAGGGGGCAGTACCTATCAAGGAGGAAACAACTACCAAGGAGGTAGATTTGTTGGAGGAAGGTTTCAAGGAGGAAACCAAGCTTATCAAGGAGGGAGAGCACAAGGGTTTCAAGGCCCTAACACCTATCAAAGAGGAGCTCCTAATCCTATGTATGCTCAGGAGGCAAGCACCTCACAAGCTCCTCCAAGACAAAGTACATACCAAGCACCTCCCGGATTTGAGCACAAGAGGGAGAACTACCATGCTCAATCAAATGATTCAAGGGAGCCTACATTCAAGGAGATACTCACTGCCCTCTCTGCAAGCCAGCTCAAGACTGATCAAAGTGTGTCTATTGTGTCCCAAGGATTGAGCAAATTGGAGCTTCAAGTGGGGCAACTCTCCAAGCAACTCCAATCAAGGCAACAAGGTGGATTACCTTCACAACCGGAACAAAATCCGAGGCATGAGAGTGTGAAGGCGATCACCACCCTTCGTTCAGGTAGGTCTTACGACAACCTTGTGAATTATGACCCCCATGCTCATATATATGCCCCCCCTTCTTCTACAACATTCATGGGACCTTGTTTAGATTCTGAAATTTTATTTGAGGAGAATGGGGCCGGATGGGAAGAAAATGTACCATCCGGCAATTTGGAGAGTGATGTTGTTGTTGGAAATGTGCGGAGAAACAAGGGGGAGGATAAGGAAGCCGGTAGGGAAGAAAATGTACCTACCGGAGGAGCATTGAATCGAGAACTGAATCAAGAGAGTTCTCTGCCAGTCAATCCGTCCGGACGCCAAGCAGTGCCGTCCGGACGCCTATCAGTCAGTGAGGAAGGCTCGCCCAATCCGTCCGGACGCCAAGCAGTGCCGTCCGGACGCCTGTCAAACAGAGAAGAATTTTTGCAGCCGTCGACAAATCCGCCCGGACGCCCGGAATGGGCGCCCGGACGCCGGTCAGCCCAGACTGAAATTTCAGAAAATTCGACGAATCCGTCCGGACGCCGTGAGGTAGGGTCCGATCGTCTGGGGCCTGAACAGAAAAAAAATTCTACCCGAGAGGAGAATGTTGAAGTGTCCAAGCCTTCATCTATTAGTGTCTTCAATCATGAAGATGGCACACCATTGGGGGATGAATTTGGGCAGTTGTCTCTTGATCATGAGTTTGACAAGAGGGATTACAACAAGAGGAAGAGCAAGAATGTCACATTTGACAAAGCGGATGGCAAGTTGAAGAGTGCACAAGTGCCTAGCAATGACATTCCAAGGAGATGTAATCTGAGTATACCTCCTTTGCATGTAACAACTCATCAAGTGCCTCTTCCATTTCCACAAGCTCAAAGGAAGGAGGATTTACAGAAGAAGAACAACAAGTACCGCAAGGAATTCATTGAGTTGTTCAAGAAGGTTAACATCAACATTCCTCTCCTTGATGCTATCAAGCAATTCCCTCCCTATGCCAAGTTCTTGAAGGAGTTGTGCACCAACAAGAGGAAGTTCTTGAAGGATGAACAAATCATATTGAGTGAGGATGTCTCTGCTGTCCTTCAAGGCAAGCTTCCTCCCAAGCTTAAGGATCCCGGTTCATTCACGGTCCCTTGCATCATAGGCAACAAGGGATTCGACAAGGCTATGTTGGACTTGGGGGCATCAATAAACCTCATGCCCTATGATGTGTACAAAACTCTTGGACTGGATGACATCAAGCCGATGAAGATTACACTGAAGCTAGCAGACCGGAGCCAAGTTAAGCCCATGGGAATAGTTGAGGATGTTCTTGTGAAGATTTTTTTTATATTTCAAATCTTGACTAATAAATATGAATTATAATTAAATTCATTAAAAAAACAAATGAAATTTTGAGCTAATAATGAACATAGTTTTTCATTGCTTATTATTAGCTAATACATGACAAAGTACCAAAACCTCTAATAGTTTTACATTGCTCATTATTAATATATTACTAGTTTTTCATTTATTTGTTTTTCAATTTGATTTCTCCTTTCTTTTGCTCACATCAATTTTGTTGCTACTTTTAAATCTTATATACAATATTGCATATATATTATTTATCTCTACTAATTAACATATCAATTTATTTCTAATATTAATGATTCAAAATTAGCTATGCAAACAAAAAAAGTAAAAATACCTCGAATTTTTTACAAAATTTCACTAATTGTCACAAATGACCACAACATTCCACAAATTGATACGAAATTCCACGAAATGCTACTAAAATTAACCAAATAATACTAAATGGTTGAATTATGCAATAAATAAACCTCTGTCATATTAACGAAAATGCATTTTTAAGTTTTTAGGAAGTTAAAGGGTTAAGGGTTTGCCAATGAATTACCTGATATGTTCATGGACATTTATTTTAACAAAACAATATATTATTTTCAATATTGGCCAATTCATGGACATTCCACCATTTCGCATTTTTAAGTTTTTATGGAGTTAAGGAGTTAGGGGTTTAATTAGTTCAAAATGGTATTTGTTTTTTTTAATGGATTTAATTATAATTAATATTTATTAGTCAAGATGATGAGTTGAACAAAAAATTGAAATAAATTGTCAAGACATGGTAAAACGTGAGAAAATGTGGTAAACCATGGCAAAACGTGGTATTTCGTGGGATTTTCGTGGTACTTTGTAGAAGTTTATGAAATTTTGGGATATTTGTATACTTTTTTTTGTTCTAGCTTACTTTGGATCATTAATATACTAAAAATAAATTTATATTCAAATTTTTGTGAAAATTAATTGCAAATTGTAGTAAAACATGGTAAAATATAGTAATATGTGGTAAAACGTGGCAAAATGTAGTAAAATGTGGTATTTCGTGATATTTTTGTGCTATTTCGTGGTATTTGTGGAAGTTTATGAAATTTTGGGATATTTGCACACCTTTTTTTTTTTTGTTATAGCTTACTTTGGATCATTAATATATTAAAAATAAATTGATATTTGTGGCAAATCGTGGTAAAACGTGGTGAAATATGGTAAAACGTGGCAAAACTTGGTATTTCGTGAGATTTTTGTGGTATTTTGTGGAAGTTTATGAAATTTTGGGATATTTGTACACCTTTTTTTTGTTATAGCATACTTTAAATCATTAACTAGAATCATCCACACGCCCGATGGGTGTGAGAGTGGAGGTGGTTATTTGGAGAATGTGGGTGGTTAAGGTTGTATTTTTTTTCCTGTTATTTGTGATTTAACTTTTTTATCCTTTCTGATTAATGTGGTATGCTAAGTAATTTAATATATGAAGGGTATTTGTGTAAAAAATTCTGTAATGGTTGACAACACCTCTTCTTTTAAAATATAGTATAGATATATTAAAAATAAATTGATATTCAAATTGGTGGAGGTAAATTACACGCAATACTTTTCGAAAAGACTTATAAGCTTTAACAAAATTCATGGTATATTACTAATATATTATTAGTCTTTATTGCCTATTACTAATGACAAAGTACACAGGCCTATAATATATTACTAGTTTATTTTTAAATTTGATTTATCAATTTTTTGATTGTATCAATTTTGAAATGAACTTGTAACTCTTTTTACACAAGTATTGGATGCTATTTATCTTCACCTATTCAAATTTCAATTTTTTTTCATATATTAATGATACAAAGTCAGCTATAATAAGGGAAAAAAGTGTACAAATAACACTAATTGTACATGAAATACCACTAATTATACACGAAATACCACAAATTTTCACAAAAGTATTGCAAAATATCACGATTTCCCACTTTTTTGGACGCTTTACCACATTTTACCGTATTTTCCCATTTTTTCTACGAAATTCATCTAAATGTAACTAAATTTGATAAAATATTGTGAAATGGTGGAATTTTACAATGGATGACCATCGAAAAATTATTGAAAACATATTTTTAATCCTCTAAGGGGTTCATGAGAGCATCTCCAACAGATTACCTATTTTAACATAATGCTAAAATTTTGGCAATTTTAAGGTAAAATTTAGCTCCAGCAGATTACCCAAAAAAAAGTTAAATTTAACTTTTGTTAAATTCTATACCTATATTTAACTAGATAGGAGAGAGAAAATGGGTAAAAGTTAAATACTCCAACGTGTATATTTTTCAGTTTCAACGTTATTTTTTTGAATCTAACTTACATATAGCTATAACTGCTGGAGCATAAATCAAAAAAGTAGTAGCTATATTTAACTTTTAGCTAATTTAACTAAAAATAATAGCTTTTACTACTGGAGATGCTCTGAGTCAAGGTTTAGCCAATAAATGTTCCATCTTATTCATGATCATTTAATTTGACATAAAAAAGTATATTATTTTTTATTTTTACGTTCAAGTCCATAGATCTTTATTCCAATTTTAAATTGACTGATAAATATGAATTACAATTAAAATAAAATAAAACTTTGAGCTAATAATTAATGAGCATAGTTTGTTTTTGCGGTTATTACTAATATATTTTTAGTTTTTATTGCCTATTACTAATAACAAAGTACACAAGCCTCTAATATATGACTAGTTTTTTTTATAATTTGATTACTCATTTGTTTGGTCGTATGAATTTTGTTGAAACGTGTAAGTTTTTTATACAATTATTGCATGTTAATTATCTCCACTTATTAGAATTTCAATTTTTTTTAATATATTAATGATTCAAAGTTAGCTATAATAATAATAAGAGAAAAAGTACAAACACCACGAATTTTACATCAAATACTACTAATTATACACAAAATACCACGAATTTTCACAAAATATAACAAAATATCACGATTTTCACCCTTTTCCACGTTTTCCCATATTTTTCACCATTTTTTCACGTTTTCCCACATATTTAGTAATAAAAATTATACTCCCTAACATTATTACCTCAAAATGGCATTCATTTTAAAAATTTTAATAGATTTAGTTTTAATTTATATTTATTCGTCAAGATGATGAGTTCAATAAAAATTTGAAATAAAATTTATAGTCAATTAATAATTAAATTATGGATTACACGTCCATAAACTTGCAAACATTTAAAATAATTTTTTTTAGTTAAATTAAACTATCATCGATCATCCATGTCAATTACAATGACTTTAATACTTGTTGCACTAAAATGCTAGAAACTACTCTATCACAACTCTTGCTCGTAAGTATAACAAAAATATATTTTTTAACTACTCAAGGGAGTACATATTTTTCGTATGCTATTGAAAAAAATATATTTGGGTGTGTTATTAACAATCACCTATAAAAATTGTATCATATGACAAATATATATATATAAGAAAAAAAATTTGAACGGAGTCTTGCAATCATTGGTTTTTTTTAATGTACGATAAAAATATATCAAAAGGAAAAATTCAAAATATATGACAAAGTATACAAACCTCCCATAGTTTTTTCGCTGTTTATTAATAATATATTACTAATTTTTATTTTTTTAATAGGATTTCTCCTTCTCTTGCACATATTAAATTTTTTGAAACTTGTAAACCTTTTATACAAGTATTGCATTTTAATTATTATCATCAATTTCAATATCAATTCATTTTTTATATTAATGATTCAAAGTTAGCTATATAACATAAGAAAAAGTGTACATACACGAAATTTGACTAATTTATCACAAATTTTTATGAAATACCACAAAATTTTATGAAATATTACAAAATTTTATGAAATACCCCGAATTTCTACGAATTATCACAAATTTTTACGAAATACCACAATACTGCAAAAGGTTATCAAAAATTGCAAAATGAATGAATGAGACCCCCCCCCCCCCCAATTAATTTTGGTAATTCAAATTAATTAAATAGAAGGCTATAAATAGCTCGGAGAGTTAATGTTCACAAATTAATTTAATTACTCTAAGCGTTTCATAGTTTTTCATTGCTTATGACTAATATATTACTATTTTTTAAAATTTGATTTATCTTTCTCCTTGCTTGTATGCTTTTTATTAAAATTTGTAAATATTTTATATAAATATTGCATGTTATTTATCTTCATAATTTTGAAAATCAATGTGTTTTTAATATTAGTGATTCAACTTTGACAATATGACATTATCAATCTGCTACGGTGAAGACTGAGGAAGGATGATTGAGGTCAGAAATGGTTTGTGTTTGTCTGCCAAGTTTCAACTTGTGATTGTAATGAACTTGTAATTATATGACTATTTTTTTTGGTCAAACTAATTATATGACTGATTGTTCCGGAAAAAAAAGGACTAGCCCAAAAACTGAAGGAATGAGAAAGAGAAATAATGCCTAACACGTGCCATGGTAATTTTTTTTTTTTTTTTTCACTGTACACATGCATATGCTGGTCTTCATTGCTGACTGATGGAACGTGCATAGCACATGCCTGGTGGAAGTCTCCCAAGGTGAATGCAAGACACTCCGTACCTTACATCTATATCAAGAGTTCAAAATCAATCCATTATTACAAACACACCAATAACTTAATATTTTAATCAATATAGCAATATTGGGACCAAAATCATTTGTCCGTTTGTGCTTATTAAAATATTCTTGATCCTTCCAATATTCTCTTAGATTTTGTTTCTATATCAAAAACATCCCCCATTTCTCCCCCAATTTCTGGAATGTTTGTTGCCACCGGGGTATAATGAGCCTAACACAACATTACAACATTGCTTTTTGTAACCTAATAGCATAAATACATTATCATACATCTCTCTTCTTACACCTATATGAAGAGTTCAAAATCAATCCATTATTACAAACACACCAAGCCGCACAGCAGTGCTTAAAAACATTAAGAGTTCATGTTCTTCAAAAACAGTACACATTCCAGCAATTAGAACTTGAGGTATTTACAGTTCATGTTTAAAGTTTCGACAATTTCATTTCTCAATTTGGTTGATTTACATCCATTATAATTTAAGTGTTTCAGTTTTCAGCATTAATTGTTTACAAACTAGATCACACTGTTTACAACTTCCTTTAGAAACCATAACTTAAAAATTCCAAGTTCAAATAAGTTATTAATGTGCCATCCTTTTTTATACTGAACTACTGCTTGTATCACGGTCTATAATTTTGTGATTTCTGTCTATTGTGATTATAGTCATGGCACGGAAGGGAAACTCTGAGAAAAAAACCATGGGGAACTTCACAACAAAATGTCAATCAACCACCAAAAGAACATGGTATTATCTAAGCCTAAATATTCTACTAAATTATTTTTTTCTCTGTTTGTTAATTGGTTTCATAGTTTAATTCTTTCGTGCTTTCTTGGTACTGTTACAATAGTTGTGGCGAAAAAACGAAACTATCAAAAAATGGCAGCAAGCAGTTCAAATCCTACACCACCCCAAGAGAATAACCAACAAAATCCGGAAGAGCTGTGTTCTGCCAATGAACTGTCAAGCGAACATGGTAATATCTACTTATCTAGATATAAATACTATACCGTAAACATCGTGTTCTCCCTATTAATTGCTAATTTATTCAATAGTGCAAGGTCCTTCCAAAAAGAAAGGGAGAGGGGCAGCAGTAGGTGACCAGGGACATGGCATGGAAGCAGAAATTTATCAAAATAGGTATGTTGACCGTGCTAAATAATTATTTTATTACTTGGTTACATTGATGTTGCTTCAGAGACCATCATATCTATTACCATAAATACCTTGTTTATATGGAGAAAAAAGGTACTACCATACCCTATAAGTTTCCCAGCCATCGAATGATACTTTGTTTGACATTATTTACCCTTACTATGATTACTTTGCCTGACCTTTTTTCTTACATATAAGTATTTACCCTATTACATAGATCTAGACAAGGAACTGAAAAATCTAGACAAGAAAGATTAGGGAGTGCAACATTGAATGCTTGTTCAATTGCCCGGAATATAATTATATAAAAACGTAGATAAGTATTATCAAAAAGAGACAACAATTTGAACAGAGGTGCATACCTTTAACATACTGAGCTCTTTTAGCCAACTTCAATGACAACTTAAGTACATGATGAGGTTATGTAAGTTACAGATACAGGTAATATGCAACAAATCTGAAATCAAATCAAGTTTGTAGGTTATTTTTGTAACTTTCGAATCTATCATTATCATCTATGCAACAAGCCAAATAATTATTTCCTAGGGTTTTGGCTGCATTTCATACACAAACAAACAAAACTACCCGAATTATGAAATGCATCAAAATCATTCACAAAACCAATACAAGCTCATTCCACTGTACACTTCAAAATTAGACTAATTTGATAATATGACCAGAACGAATCCCCCTTTCAGTACATATCACTTGGGGACGAGAAATATTACCGAAGAACAAGTTTAAGCTCACTGTAGCTACTACAGAACAATTTTAAGCTTCTAACAGGAGTAGAATGAATTATGCACCAAACATTTTTAAAATAAAAGACTTTGTGTTCCCATCTTTTTAACCCAATAAAAGCTTCAACTGAAAGATTTAATTTGAATAATAGGTAAATCCATACAGATAATGGTAAAAAACTCAGCCACAGGATAACGACCAGTTGTGATTTTTCATAACTACATTTACAGTGCACACAAAACTTTGAAACCTGCAAAGAAAAAAACAGTTGCTAAGAAATACTTCCATTAATCAATGCATTTTTCTAAACAAAGTGAGGTATTTTCTTGATTTAATCATCAATCTAATTTCCAATATTATTTATTATTAAAAAGAAAGAAATAAGGAATGTCATATATGTTAGCCGGAGAGACAGTACAAAAAGGAGAAACAGATACTTAATTGAAATATATTACCATTATGGTAACCAACCATATCCTGAACCATACTAAATTGAAGACAGTAAAATAAAAAGGAGAAACAGATACTAAAAAAGTTAGTTGACACAAAACCAAAAATGCGAATAGAGAGAAAATGGTGAAACAGATACTAAAAATGCTAGTAGAGTCAAAACCTGATATTCTCTGGGCGCTGGTAATAAGTTCTTTTACAAACTTGTATACAAGAAAAATTGTGAACTTCAGAGTCGGAAAAGATCACAACAAAAGAGAACTCTGAAATGCTAGTAGACTGAGACTACAAATCGAGTAGGGAGCAATTCGATTTGTCAAATGGTAATTTACAGACTTGATATTGTTTTAATCTCCCTCCCATACGTACCCAACAGGATCCAATTACCGATATATAATCAAGGAAATCTTGGGATTCTATCACACACTCAATAAGCACAAGCTAAGCTATTCACATAAACAAAATTTTCAGACTATACTAAGCAAAAATAAACCGAGAACCGTAAACAAATTAATAAGCTATAACACGAACCTCGCCAGGCTCAGCACAACGAACGGGTTTGGGATCCTGCAAGTCACAGTGCAATGTCACATCTTCAGCCTTACAAACCTTGACTTTTTCCTTCGGTAGCCAAATAGAACTTATCCTCAAATTGCAATAGAAGCTCCTACGATCCCTAACCAAGATAACACCAACGGGAAAAGCAGATTTGCTTTGATATAATGAATTTAAAGTCTGGATTTGATTTTTCAATATATGGAGAATTTTTTCTCCAAGATCTGAACACCCGTGCTGTCAATATAGTGTGACGAGAGTTCTCGAAGAGATGAAAATGAGGTGTGCTGCGGATCGATGCAGTTCACGATGCCTGCAATATTCGCAGGCGTTGTTCCTTGCACGAATTTTTTTTTTGGTACCGTATCATCGTTTTAATTTGATATTGGATTTTTTTGTATAATATAGAATCTCAACTTTCGCAGGAGTTGATATGGATTTCTGTTTTTTTATATTATGGTTAATATGGATTTCTGTAATTTTTATATTTAATATTTGACATTACATTTTTAGGATCATAACTACCAAAGCAGTGCGAAGTATTGGTCCTCTATTTAAGTCCGAGCTCAAGGGTCCATTCATTACTTGGAGTGAATATCCAGCCAATCATTTGGATTTACTATATAAGCGTTGGATCAATTTCAATTTCAAATTCTCATGCCCAGAAGAACAGGTCAGAGCTGCATTCAATCTCCATGTTAAAAGACGCTACAATGACTGGATGAGTGAGATACGAAACAGTGTATTTAAAATTCATCACACTGCTGCTGCTAGATATGCAAACCACCCATCATTTTTGAACCCTGAAATATGGATAAAAATGGTTGATAAGTGGTTGAAGGATGAGTGGCAGGTAATCAATCTATCTACAAATAATATATATTTAAATTATTTTTTTATTGTATGTGTAACAATTACTATGTTGTGGATGAAATTTGTAGAAAGAAAGCAAGAAAAATGCCATAAATCGTGGAAAGTCGACAATTGTGCACACAACTGGTTCAGTTCCTATGGCGAAGTATATGAAGGAGGAGGTATATCATGAAATTATTAATTCAATTTGTTAATACCATCACCAAATTATTTATTGCGAAATATGACTTGAAGATCATGATTAGGTTTGTTCTATTCATTACATTTTATTTACATGAACTTATGAATTTATATGCTTTAATTTGTAGGTTTTTGGTTTCTTTTGCTTTAGTTTGAATGTACTAAGAAAGTCATTATCTATGTAACTTGATCAATAATTGGATGTTAAGAAGATATATATTGTATTATATTATATTATAAACCTCCTACTGTTTCTTAGTTTTATTGTTTGTCATATTTTTCCAATGTCTAGTTTCTCATATCTACTTTTGATACAGGCTGATAGGATCGGGGTTGAACCTAGCCCAATAGAAATGTTTAAAAAATTTCACATTTCCAAAACCAAGGAAGGAAATGAGGAACATTGGCCCAATGAGTCAACTAAATACTTCTATGTATGTTTTCTATTTTTGCATCTACTTTATATATTTTTCTTAACATGATATTAGGTTTTCATGTATGTTTATATTTTTATTGAAGGAAATTATGGTAGACCAAAAAGCAGGAGATCAAATATTAGGTGATAAAGGAGAGGATCTTTCTGATTGGGATATATATAAAGAGGTGATAGGAAACCCTAAACGAGGCTTAGGTGCTTCGATGAAAGCACCTGGAGATGACTATCCCTCAACTAGTCAAAATTGCAACAAGTCTAGATGCTTGGATCGTGATAATGAATTTAAACAATTGAAAGATGAGGTTGCTGAATTGAAACAAACCATGCAATTATTGTTGCAAAAACATTCATCACCAACAGTACGTATGATTTTTTTTATGGTATATTATTTTGCTTAATTATGCTAAACATTTTACACTGTTGAATTACCCTAATTTATTTTTTTAATAGGGTGATACTGCAGCAACAAATTCCGATGAAGTTTCAAAAAACTTATCTGCCCGCGAAGATTAAGAGACAATGGAAAAGAGATCAAAGTTTAGTTTCTTTTATGTTTTTGGTTGTTTGTTTTCAACATTCGGGTTGTAACTTAAGTTAAACTACTACTTCTCTTTCAGTATTTTCCAGTTTGTTCTCAACATTAGCTGGTTGTAACTTAAGTTGTTTGTTTTCTTGTTTTCGTTTGGCATGGTTTGATTTGAATTTTAATGAACTTCCACTTTGTTATATTTGTTATCTATTTTACTTATTTTTTTTTTGTTAATCTATTATACATATCTTGTTATTTTAAGCTCTTATGATAAATAATTTATATATTTTATTATCTAATTTATGTCATTGTCCAACCAATTTTGAATTTAATTAGGCTAATGACTTTTGCCTTTATGTTCATTGCAACATGGTAAATATCATACCAAGATAAAATTACAAAATATATACTTAAATATATTATTTTTGGCAATTTCCGACAAACCATATATGGTCAGAAATATAGATATTGCCAAGTAATATTTTACTTTAGAATATGCAAACATTAGAAAAAACAATTATGCCCAATATATAATTGAAATATAACGATGATGAGAATTTTCGACAAACACATATCGTCGGAAATGTTAAATATCTCCGACGCACATTTCCGACTATAATTTTTGTTGGAATACCCCAAATGTGAAAAAGCATTCAAAAACATTTCCGATAACCTCCGACAATATGTTATTGTCGGAAATGGGTGTCACTTGTTCCGACGGAGTTATATGGTCGGAAATTGGTTCACTCAATCCGACGGTCTCATCCACTTCCGACAATATGTTATTGTCGAAAATGAGTGCAACTCTTTCCGACGGTACGTGTAGTCGGAAATAAGTTTACACGTTCCGACGAGCCGTCGGAAATACTGTATTCCCGACGACACTTTTTCCGACAACTTCCGACAATGTGGTATCGTCGGAATAAACCAATTCCGACCACAAAACACAAATTCCGACCAAATGGGACTGTCGGAAATGACCATTATTGTTGTAGTGTATCTCAATGCAAGAATGCAGGTTTGTGCTCATCAATATTTACATAGCTTAAAGCTCATTCATTTAAACTTTTCTTTAATTTGATCATATATATATAGTAATTTCTTTCAAGCATCACTACAAAAAAAATTGAATTTCTTTTTTATATATATAGTTAGGAATTTCTTTCAAGAATCACTACAAAAAAACTTTCCTTTAATATTGGCTTAATTAATCTCTTTGCGACTGCAATTTGCGGTGTCCATAAGCATTAGCGATGCCACCTATGGCTACGTATGCGATGATTGCGGTTGCACAGCCGTCGCCAAAGGTCTGTTGCGACGACATTTCAATTTTTTGCCACGGCATTACACTATGGCTAATTCAATTTATTTTTTTGTAGTGATGCTTGAAAGAAATTCCCATATATATATATAGGAATTTCTTTCAAGAATGCATACTTACTTAAGAGAGATCACTTTTTTGGATCAATCCATAGTTTTTCCAAATGATCCGGACTGTCAATCGTTACATGCATAGTTCTCTATTCATTTTTATTTATTTATCTTTTGTTCTTTTATCAACACGGAAGGAATGATGGAATTTTATTCCTCTATATTTTGTTCTTTTATTATTAATGTGACTAATTAACTTGTTTTGAATCTGGCTAGCTAGTATATTATTGCATAGATACCTTATTATTATCAATACCTCATGCATACATTATATCAGCTAATCATCTAAAATGTGCAGACAAATTAATTTAGTAGATCTGCTAAGTGTAATACTGTAATCAATGGTTAAATGATTTTCAATTTGGCTAACTTTTTGTATGAATGGTCGATCAAATATGACAAAGTAATAGTGTCACGCCCCTAAATCCGAGACCAATATTATATTGAAATATGGTGCCCGAATTTATGACGCGAATGAAATAATTAAAACATAAAATAAATCAAATGAAACAAATGTCTGAATAATACTTTTATTTGAAAATTAAAAGAATATTATCTTACAATATCAGAGTTTAATAAAAATATATAATATAAAATATTTGTTTAAATGTTCATCCCGTTTTCCCCCAAGCATCGTAACCTGAAAACAAGAAGGTGTAGCATCATGAGCAACACAGGCCCAATAAGTACAGCTTACATTCTTATATTAATGTATCTTATAAGACATCAAAATCGAACAACCAATCAAAAATGTACTAAGAACATTTTACGTTGCTTCATACCAATTATAGTGAATATAATCCACATATATCAAGAACGTTTTTAACCCAAATAATTCAGTCTCAAAAGTAATCGACTAACATTGCAGCATTGATATAACCTAAAATTAAATATGTTCAATCGACATATTATAATATCAATATATCACAAGTAGATATTAGTTATCTCAAACACTATATGCACCTTAGCATATTACAAATATGTATTGATTATCTCCATGCTAAACAATATACGCAACTTAGCATGTTACCTTCGAAGTTCATAAATCAAATAATAAGAGTTAGAGAAAAAGTATACAAACCAAGTGAATTTATAGTTATACTGGTCACACACAAAATAAATCTTGTAATGTAACAGGATAAGCCGCAGCATACCGGGGTCCAAAATACCCAAGCATGTATACCCGAGGATCGATTTCTCGTTCCCTAGAGGTATAATAGTGCACTATCTGAGGGACATGAGCCCATAGCTAATCACCCAAAATAAACCCTTGTGATTCCAGTATTTCACTTAGACCAAGTAGTACTATGACTTGGTACAAAAATCTCCAAAACAAAGAATTCTAATTATTAATATAGAATTAGAGACTAAATTAAAAGCCTATAATAAAACTTATAGATTAACTTATAAGTCTATAACAAAGCTTTATACAAAATAACCAACCATTATTTCACTCCTAATAATATATTCTTCCATACATGTTAATATATATACATGTATAATACTAAGTTGATATGTTCACTTTAATAAATAAAATCATGCACCAATATGAGATTAATAGATAATCATGTGCAAGTAAAATACATACAAAAGAGAAGCATATGTAAAACAAGATATACATATGTTCATAAACATAAAACATAAGTAATTGAACTTATTATGTATTAAGCAAGATCATATTCTTTAGTAAATAAGTATAAACATATGTATTACAATAATAAGTAGAAACATATGTAATTCAAGATAAACATATGTAAAACACAAGTAATTTAATAAGAGTATAATTTATAGCAAATAATCATAAACTTATGTAGAACAATATATATGTATGTATATAAATATAAAACATAAGTATAACAATAGAATATAATAGCATGTATAACTATAAATAAAATACAAGTATTAAAGAAATTAGTTATGATATAATAATTTAGGTTATTATTAATATTTTCAGTTTTTAGTCCAAGTCCAAGTCCATGGAAGTTCATAAATGATTCTTCTATTAGAATCATCAAACTTCAAATTTTGTTATATTGTCCACCACAAGTCCAAAATAATCAAGTGAGTACACTATTTCAAAGGAATTTTCATAGGGAATCAAATGGTATAGTCCAAGTCAACATATCCAAGATGTCCAAGTCCATAAATGAAGAATGTCCAAAACAGTCCATAATTATATATGCTCTGTTTTTAACCTTTTTAACTTAAACTGTTACGTACTGTAAACCTGACTAATAATTATGATATTCTCCAGATTAGAAGTTCAGGTTCTAAGCTTCATTTTGATATAAAGATCATAAAATTTGGCTAAGCAATGAGTGAGATATGACCACTTGAAGTTATGAACAACAAAGAGGTTTTCCAGTGAGCATACTGGATAAATACTTAGATTTAGAAAGTTTTACCCGTTGGATGAATACTAAATTTGGATATAGAATACTAGACACAATATGGAACAACTTTGATGAAGAAGTCAAGATGATAAATTGAGCCGAAGTATATGTTTAAAGGTTCACAAGTTGACTGCCGGAATAACTTTAGAAAACAGGATTTAAGTTTTCTATAAAACTTATCCCTTTCTATTTTCTTCTTGCTTGTGCACTTTGATAAACTTAAAGATAAAAGACTATAAGGATGTATTCTGTACTTACATGAAATTGAGTGATCAATAGAAGGTTGGAAGATTGAATTCAAATTGGGACTTCACAAGATAACCAAGTTCTTGGACAAGGTTACTTTGACTAGTTAGGGATTGTTTTCTCTTCAAAGAGCTTCTAAGTGAAGTTTCTACACTATTGGGAGGCTGAAGTAAGAAGAGCTAGAGAGTAGAGAGAAGAGTATTGTGAATTGGCAAAGAACATAATAGCTGAAACCTTGTATTTATAGGCTAGAGAATACACTAACCTTACTTAAATTAGTTTCTAATCTAGCTAGTTAACCATAGTAAATAGGCAAGTTAAACAAAGACTTTTAGTCTACCTAGTGAACCTTAAATAAATAGCAATGTTCACAAAGACTTTGAAGACTGAAATTGGTGTGCTGGAAATGATGAAATCAGCAGCTAAAAAAAATGCTTAGGTCAATATATTAGATCATACTTGCATCACAATCTTTAATCCCTTTCTTCTTGTGCTCTACATGTATTGTAAAAATCATAATTAAATCTAGAAATATGACTTTCGGGTGATTCCAACTCTGAGAGTTTCCTTAAGATGTCTACTAAAAATCATTAGAAGACCACATTCTCAAATAATGAACAGATTAATGCAATTTCTAAGGAAAATGCAACTTGGTCGGAATACCTTCAAAAAAATAGGTAAAACTTCTACTGACCATAACTTTTTCATATGATATCATAAATTTGCGTGCCACATGTCTACGAACTCGTATTGACAAGCTCTACGACTTTTGTGAAGGAAGTCATCAAAGAAAATTAACGAATAAGAAAGTCAACTCTTGACCCCTTGAAAATAAAACGTTTCAAGTAAATATTCGTCCCGAAATACTTTCCCTTCACAAATAGATAAGAAAACTATTATCTAATCCCTTAATTAATTTCAAGAATATTCAAGAAATTAAATATGAAAGTTCGGGGTATTACAAATAGATGCAAGGTTCATATCTTTAGAGCGTGGACATCCACTTTATTTTCAAATTTACAATTAATTGTCCCCTCTAGATACAAGTGCATTATTGTACTTATGTAAGTATATATAGTGTATGTAAAACGAGATTTATTTGAGTCATCATCATGATCAGTCATTTGTTATGAAATATATGTATATTATTGCAGGAGGCACAAGAAAGCTTAAAGGAGCTTAAGGCGAAAAGGAAGAAGCAATTGATGATACCATATGTTGATTTGTGGTTGTTTAAAAATGTACCTGAGGATATGAATAAAAATGAGAGAATGAATTTGAAGACCATGATCATGGATAATATACACAAACTGGAAAACAACAAAGTGATTGATGTGGAGAGCATCCTCTCTGTTCTTCCCTTTAATTGTAAAACACAGATCATGTATCACTTCTGCAGGACTTCACTTAGACAAGTAAGTACTTCTTTTTCTCTATCAAACTATAGAAGCATCGGTAGGAAAATAAATACACCTATCAATTGATACCGGAAAAATTCACTGCAGAGATAAACAGAAACAGAGGATCGCTGCGAGGAGCACCTCACCGTAGATAGCCTATGCTCGCCACTCCAAGGAGTCCACCAAGAAGATAAGAGCTAAACTCGCCACTCTAGGAATCCACCTAAGAGATAAGAGTTTGATTAACAATTGGGAAGAACTCCTTCTCCAATTTGATTATTATTACTGATAAGATTCAAGTCTGTCTACAAATGGAAACAACAGTCCCTTTTTAAAGGATAAGGACCGGAAGAAAAACAGAGAGACTTCTTATTCAAACTTGAATTAAACATAGCTATATTTAGCCTTGAGTGCAGCTGCACCAAGGTTTCTTATTCTCAAGGTCTGGATTCTCCAAATCAGAATTGAATGTTCCTTGGAACTCAGTTTCTTCAATCAATGCTGCGACTCCTTGGTTACATCCAAATTCAGAGTCGTCCTCTGTATTATTCGCTTCCGCTTCGCGTGAACTCGTCACTGAGTTCTCTTCACAATCATTCTCATGGTATGGCGAAAGGTCCGCGACATTGAAAGTTGTTTGAACACCATAATTTCCAGGGAGTTCAATCTTGTATGCATTGTCATTGATGCGTTGGAGTACCTTAAAAGGACCATCTGCTCTAGGCTTCAGCTTGCCATGTCTTCCCCTAGGGAACCTTTCTTTGCGAAGGTGAATCCACACTAAGTCTCCTTCTTTGAAAACAGCTGGCTTTCTGTGTTTGTTGGCTTGAGCTTGATACTTAGCATTCTTCTTGAATATGTTGTTTCGCACTTGTTCATGTAATTGCTTGATATTCTTGGCTTGGTCTGCCGCATCATTGCTGAATTGAATTGTTGTTGGGAGAGGAGCTAAGTCCAAAGGGCTGATAGGATTTCTTCCATAGACAACAAAAAAAGGACTGGTACTGGTTGTTTGGCTTGGAGACCGGTTGTAAGCAAATTCAGCTTGTGCCAAGATCAAGTCCCATTGGCGAAGATTCTTTCCAACCAAACTTCGTAACAGATTGCCTAGACTGCGGTTGACAACTTCAGTTTGCCCATCGGTCTGAGGGTGATGAGAAGAACTGAATTGTAGCTTGGTTCCTAGCTTCCTCCATAAAGTGCGCCAAAAATGCCCAACAAATTTTGAATCTCGATCAGAAGTAATTGTTTTTGGAATGCCATGAAGTTTAACAACTTCTTTGAAGTACAAATCAGCAATGTGAGAAGCATCATTGGTTTTGTTGCAAGGTATGAAATGGGACATCTTTGAAAATCTATCAACCACCACCATGATTGAATCTTTATTCCTTTGGGTCCGGGGCAAACCTGTCACAAAATCAAGGCTAACATCTTCCCATGGAGCTGCGGGGACTGGCAGAGGAGTGTACAACCCAGTATTCTGACCATGGGTTTTGGCCATGTGACAAGTCCTGCATCCTTTTATATGCCGCGCAACATCTCGCTCCAAACGAGGCCAATAAAAATGCTCTTTGATGAGTGAAAGGGTTTTATCCCTTCCAAAATGTCCAGCTAAACCTCCAGCATGTGTTTCAATAATTATATTTTCTCGCAAGGACCCCTCAGGAATGCAGAGTCTATTTCCTTTGAAAAGATAGCCTTCTTGTAACAAATAAGAGTCGACAGGACCCTTAGAACATTCTGCCCAGATTTGCTTGAAGCATGGATCTTCTGGGTACTGCTCTTTAAGAATTTCGAACCCTGAAACTTTAACTTGCATTGTGTTCAAAAAGGAATTTCTCCTGCTCAAAGCATCTGCTACTTGATTCAACTTTCCAGACTTATGCTTGATATGAAAAGTATAAGCTTGCAAAAATTCCACCCATTTAGCATGTCTGTTATTCAGCTTATGTTGCCCGTTAATGAACCTCAAAGCCTCATGATCAGAAAAAAGAATGAACTCCTTGCAAATAAGATAATGCCTCCAATGATCTAAAGCTCGAACAATGGCATAAAATTCTTTATCATAAGTAGAGTACCTGGTGCGAGAATGATTTAACTTTTCACTAAAAAAGGCAATAGGTTTACCCTCTTGGCTGAGTACAGCGCCAATACCCACATTTGAAGCATCACAGTCTACTTCAAAAACCTTGTTGAAATCTGGAAGCACTAAGATTGGAGCTTCTGTTATTTTTTTCTTTATCAACTCAAAACTTTGATGTGCTTTTGGATTCCACTGGAACTTTCCTCCTTTCAAACATTCTGTTATTGGGGCTATGATGGTGCTGAACCCTCTTATGAATCGTCGATAAAAGGAAGCCAAACCATGAAAGCTTCTGATGTCATGAATTGTAGCAGGAATAGGCCAATTGACAATTGCTTCAACCTTGTTTGGATCCATTGTAATTCCTTCGCAAGAGATAACATATCCCAAAAAGATTAATTGGGAGGTTAGAAACTCACATTTCTTTAGATTCACAAACAACTTCTGCTCTCGCAAAGTTTGCAACACTTGTTGTAAGTGCTTAAGATGAGAGCTCTGGTCTTTACTGTAAATGAGAATGTCGTCAAAGTAAACAACCACAAACTGACCAATAAAAGGCTTAAAGATGTGATTCATAAGCCTCATGAATGTGCTAGGGGCATTAGATAGTCCAAAAGGCATTACCATCCATTCATACAAACCATCTCGTGTCTTGAAAGCAGTCTTCCATTCATCTCCTGGCTTCATGCGAATTTGATGATAGCCACTTCGCAAATCAATTTTGGAAAAGATGGTAGCTCCATGAAGCTGGTCAAGAAGATCATCAAGCCGAGGAATTGGGAATCGGTACTTGATGGTGATTTTATTTACTGCTCGGCTATCCACACACATCCGCCATGATCCGTCTTTCTTAGGAACAAGCAAAGCCGGTACAGCACACGGACTCATGCTTTCTCTAATTAAGCCCTTAGACATCAACTCATCCACTTGCCTTTGTAATTCTTCAAATTCCTTGGGATTCATTCTATAGGCTGCTTTGTTAGGAATGACAGCTCCCGGAACAAAATCAATATGATGCTGGATATCTCTCATTGGGGGAAGCCCAGGAGGGATTTCTTCAGTGACAACATCCTTAAATTTGTCAAACACACTCTGTAGCTGTGGTGAAGTTTCTGAGTGGCCTTGGGGTGCTTCTAAGATCACAAGCATAAAAACTGCACGCTGACCCTGCAGTTCTTCAAGAAATTCTGTTCTTGAAAGCAAGTTGTTATTTCTGTTCCTTCTATTAACTTCAGATTTCTTAGTATACTCTGAACTCTTTGCAACTTCAGTTTCTTTCGCAGGACCAAGAATAATCTTTGCACCATCCTTCTGAAAAGTGTAGGTATTTTTGTACCCATCATGAACAACTCTTCTGTCAAATTGCCATGGTCTTCCAAGCAGTAAATGACAGGCATCCATGGGAACCACATCACACCAAACTTCATCTTTATAAATTGGACCAATTGAAAACTGAACTAAACATTTTTTATCAACTTGTACCTCATTTCCTTTTCGTAACCAGGATAGCTTGTAAGGCCTCGGGTGTTTCTCAGTGTTGAGATTTAATTTTCCTACCATGGTAGTAGCAACCACATTTTCGCAGCTCCCTCCGTCAATGATAACTTCACAAACTTTTCCCTGAGCAGTGCATCTTGTATGGAAAAGATTGTGTCGCTGCGACTTGTCTTCCTCTGTAAAGGAGGTGTTTAGGCTACGACGAACCACCAAACTTGACCCTTGATCTCCATAAGTGATTTCTTCATCATAAATTGGCTCACCGTCTCCTGTGAAACCTTCTTCTTCAGAATCTTCCTCAACTTCTTCCACTAGGGACACAATCCTGCGGTTAGGACACTCTGAGGCAATATGTCCTAAACCTTGGCATTTGAAACATCGACGTGAGCTAACACTCGAAGAACTAGGTTGTTGCTTATGTCCAGATCCATTTTCACCGTTGGATGAGGACTTGGACAAAGGTTTGGCAACTGGAGAAGCCTTGAAATGAGAATCAGTTCCTTTGCTAGTTGAGGCATCACGACCTGAATACCGAAAGCTACCTCCACGAGCTCCCTTCTGTTGCTTTTCCACCTTGAGAGCCAACTTACAAACATCATTAAAGGTCCAATACTGCTGCAACTGAACCACATTACCAATCTCAGGCCTCAAACCTGCAAGGTACCGAGCAATAGTCTGCTCTTCTGGCTCCACTAGATCACACTTAATCGTGAGGTCCTCAAACTCTCCAGTAAAATCTTCTACGGACATCTCCCTTTGTTTAACATTGTGCAGCTTCAGGAAGTTATCTTGCCTATAGTCTTCTGGCAAATACTTTCTTTTTAATTCCCTTTTCATCTTCTCCCATGTCACTATCTTGCCTCTTCCTTCTCGAGCTCTCTGCCGCATAAGTTTTTCCCACCAAGAGGAGGCTCGTTTTCTCAACTTCACTGCAGCAATTTTCACCTTGCGATGATCTGCAACTTCCTTCAAATCGAATATTCGTTCTACAGTATGAAGCCAATCAATGAACTCATCAGGTTGTGAACGTCCCTCAAACTCTGGAATGTCAACCCTAATATCAAAATCTTGTTGGCGATTCCGATTTCTTCGAGGACGAGTAGGAGGAGAATCCTCTTCACTGGAATTTTGACTTGGAACTCGGTGGAAAGGATTTTCATCTTCATCTCCGTCACTGGAAGTTTCATCTTCGGTATCATGGATATTACGTTGATCCAGACGTTCCTGAAGTTCCTGCACTTGTCTCTTTAGTTCTTCTATCTCAAAGTCACGACCAAGAAATTCATCATTCTGTGATCGGCGACCACCACGACCTCGTCCAGCACGACCCCGTCCAGCCATCTGCTCTGATACCAGAACTGATACCGGAAAAATTCACTGCAGAGATAAACAGAAACAGAGGATCGCTGCGAGGAGCACCTCACCGTAGATAGCCTATGCTCGCCACTCCAAGGAGTCCACCAAGAAGATAAGAGCTAAACTCGCCACTCTAGGAATCCACCTAAGAGATAAGAGTTTGATTAACAATTGGGAAGAACTCCTTCTCCAATTTGATTATTATTACTGATAAGATTCAAGTCTGTCTACAAATGGAAACAACAGTCCCTTTTTAAAGGATAAGGACCGGAAGAAAAACAGAGAGACTTCTTATTCAAACTTGAATTAAACATAGCTATATTTAGCCTTGAGTGCAGCTGCACCAAGGTTTCTTATTCTCAAGGTCTGGATTCTCCAAATCAGAATTGAATGTTCCTTGGAACTCAGTTTCTTCAATCAATGCTGCGACTCCTTGGTTACATCCAAATTCAGAGTCGTCCTCTGTATTATCAATATTCAGTACGTAGAGATTAACATATAGACAAAATTTGATTGAAGTCCACATTCGATTTATTCCTTTTCAATCTTGCAGACTCAACATCTAATTTTGTTGACATGATTTTGTTTTGTTTTTGTTTTCACATTATTCCTAGTATGCCCATTTGTTTTTTTTTTTTGCGCAGAAAATAGTAAGAATTAATGCATTAATTGATCGCAATCATGATTTATTACTATTTTGATTAATGTAACGAGTATAGTGAAATTATATTTAAAAAAATACAAATTTTGCAAATTCGATAGGAGGTTGACTTTAATTTATATCTTATTGAATTCTTGATTGAAATTCAAAACATCAACGATTTATCCCTTACTTCTTCCCATATATTAAACCCTTATTCTTCCATGATCTTGTTCATTATGTATTTTCTTCTTCTTCTTTATCCCTTAATCATTCCCTTACATTAAAGTTCTCTAATTATACCTTGTGTTTAGGTTAACTTGATGTTCTTCGTTTTCTACTTCTTGATAAGGTTTATCGATCACATGCACCATATGAAAAATTCTTATGATATAAATTCAAATATATACCTCTCTGTAAGATGAAAATATTTGCTTCTACGTACATGAGGTTATACATTCATGTTTGCATACTTTTTCACTATTTTGATTTCAAGTTCTTTAATTATACCTCGTGGTTAGCTAGGTTGACTTAATGTTCTTCATTTTGTATCTTTTGGATAGGTTTATCATATATTTTATAGTAGTACATTTTCATAATTATTGATGAATTTTAGGGATGATTGTAGATAATTAATATGTGTGAATTCAAATTTAAAATTAGAAGACATAAAACTCAATAATTATGGAAAATTAATGCACATTATCAGTGAATTTGTTCTCGACTCTTGAGGGGCAAATTAGACATCCACTCTTGAGGGGCAAATAAAATAGTCAATGTACAACAATTAACAAGAAAAAGTGGACTACATCCACTATTGAATTAAGAAATTGGATATTACTTTTCGGAGTGTTGAGTCTGCAGATACGGAAATTTCGTATAATCATTTGATTGATGAATCTTTTTCGCGGTACCACAATTGCGTGCTTTGGCGGCAAGAGATTCGCTAGTTGTTTTAGATGATTAGTGAGTTTTTGTCCTTGTAGGCTCGTTGTTTCAACGAGCTCAGTGGTCTACAATGAGAGGTATTTGTTAAAGTCTTTAGTTGCCTGACCGACAGATCTGGTTGTAGGTCTAGGAGTTTGATATATGCATCTTTCTCGTTTTGATAATATATGAATTATCTGTTTCTCAAAAAAAAAATTGGACATTGATTAAAATTCCTCAAACAGATATAACGTATAGGAATTCATTTATTCAAATATTATATATGAAAATCCTTCATCATGCAGTACCATATTAAAATTCTCATGTAATCTAGTATGCATTAAAAAACATATATTAATTTCATTTACCTCCCTGACTTTTGCACCTAAAATCATTTGTACCCCTATATTTCCAATTTCCTCACATGTGTCCTTGAATTTTTCAATTTAATCAATCATAGCCGATTGCTATCTTGTCAGTTAAATTTTCTGTTAATTGCTGAAGTGGCGGGGTTTTACGTCAACGCCGCATCATCAAAGATGTGTGCGGTGTACCATGTTAGCGCCACATCAGCAATCAACAAAAAAAATGATGGACAAGTTAACAGTTGGGTATAATATTGATTAAATGAGAGAGTACAAACATGATAAAATTAAAAGTGCAGAGGCACAAATGACTTTAAGTGTAAACTTGAAGGAGGTAAAATGAAATTAACCCAAAAAAAAAATCTTATTAGCTTTACAAAGCAACATCGTTGACACGCAACTTCTCTTATACAGTATAAGCCTAGCTAGCTTGAATTAATTCTTTTTAATTGATAATATATATGAATATCCATGTATATATATAGGTGCCACGGCTTACAAAAATGAATGAATACGTGCTAAAAAGAATTGCTGAGCATCTGAAGCCAGTGAGCTACAACAGAGACAACTATATTATTCAAGAAGGTAAACCACTTGGGAAGATGCTCTTCATCACCCAAGGCATTGCATGGACCTACACAACCAATGGTGCAGCTGGAACAGTCTGTGATCCCAAGTCGTTAGAGAGAGGAAGTTTTTTCGGAGAAGAACTTTTGGATTGGGCATTCAAAAGTTCTCCCCCTTCTGACTTCCTCATTTCAACTAGAACTGTTATATCCCAAAAAAAAGTTGAAGTATTTGAGTTAATGGCCAGCGACTTGAAGAGTGTTGTCTCTAAATATTGGTGGTACTTTAGGATGAACGTAACTAGCGTTTCTCAAGTCGAGAAGGATGCAGCGTCTTCCATACAAGCAGCCTGGCGTCGCCATGCAAAGGTTAGGAGCCGAACGTCCAATTCCAAATTGTTGTGTTATGGTCAGAAATGCTTTTAAATATGTTGTGGCTTTAATTGCTTTTCGTTTTGTTGTGAGAATAATCAATTAGTGTGTGGTAAACTATTTTTGAAAAGTGTTAAGACTAAAAAGCAATTTTAAGATGTTTGATAAACAGTAAACTATATGTTAAAAGTGTTGTTATGTGTATATTACCATAAAGGGCATGAATAATGAAAGTGCTTCTATAAGAGCATCAGCAGTGGGGACTCATTTTTTGGACTCAAATTTGAGCCCAAATTAGCCGGAATAGTGATATGAGTCCATCTGAATAGTGTACAAAAGGACTTACTTTTATTGGGTGCTGCAGTAGTGCAAGACTCATTTATTTTAGACACATATTTTGGGACTCATATTTGAGTCTCAAAATATGAATCATCACCACTGTGACACATATTTGGACTCAAATATGAGTCCAAATCTCTTTATGGTTTGCACATAGGGAGGACCCCACAAATGAGTCCAAAACAATATAGGTCCAGTCTTGGCCTATATTTGTCTAAAACTAGACCTATATTTGAGTCTCAGGCAAATATAGGTCCATTTTATTCCGACCCACTGTGAGTAAGATTCTTGTCTTTTGGACCCAAATTTGGGTCCCCATTGTGGATGCTCTAACTAGTATATGTGTTCTCTTGTGCAACCAAGTAAAGGTGAAACCTCTCTCATATATTGCCGGCAGATAAGTGAGCCCAAATATTAACGGAAGTGAATCATGTATATGGTACACATACATGATGGATTAATAAATAACAAATTTAATACATCTATGGTTGTCTAAGCTTCAACAGGTTCAAAGCTTGATTACTTTGGGCACGTCTAGAATGTACCATAGTTGATATGTAGCAGTAACAGACGTTTATTAGTATCTTAGTTTTGAATTTTTTGACTCTTCATTCCTCCATCGTTTGTTAGCGCGTGTAATAGACTTATAGACATTAATTTCCTCTATTTTTCTTCATTCATTTTCTTCTCTAATCTCTCTCTCTCTCCCGTGTGTGTTTCTAATACTTACCAAGCTCATATGTCTCTATCTTTGCAAGTCTCTCCCATTTTCTCTTGTTCTTTTTTTATTTATATAGAGAAACAAGGTTAGAGAGAGAGAGAGTGAGAGAACAAGTCAATTAGTCAAATCAACTAACGTTATTAGTCTACTATTCTAATTTAAATAATAATCAAGTTCAAATGAACGGTTGTCCATTGGCCACGTCAGTTGGTACAAGTATGTTCTGGTGCATTTCAGAACTTGCCGATTACTTTGTCTTTAAACACTAAACCAACTGTAAGCCAAAAAAAATTTAAAATTTAAAAAAAAATATCCCAACAATATATACTTTTTTAACTAAAGTTCAAGTGGAAGGTGATTCTAAGCTCATCATTGATTGTGTTCTCAACAAGTGCTCAATTCCTTGGCGTCTCAAATCGATAATCAAAGACATTCAGATCCTTGCCTCTCAATTTCAAGATATTCACTTTGTTCACATCTTTCGGGAAGCCAACTTCATTGCAGATGCAATTGCTAGTATTGGTCACTCGCACCCGACTTGTCGAATTTGGGAACGGAGTCTGCCTCTTTCTGTGCTTCCGGCCTTTAATTTTGATTCCTCACATTTAGGTTGTTGTAGAGGTTTTCGCTTGTAACTTTCTTTTCTTATAAAAAAACAATATATACTCTTTTTAATCCAAACCCTCAAACCTTGCAAAATTGCAAGAGCCTCTACTGCATGGCTGAGGTGATTTACAGACAATGGAAATGATACAAGCAGAATTCTAAGCGTGCAGAATAAAGTTGAAAGAAATCAACTTGCTAATTACTCGTAATCTATCACAAATCCTACAGCTTTGCAAGTATGAGCTGAAGCCAACTTCAATTGTGAGTTCATACTCCTAATTTCAATTGTGGAACACTGGAACCCCCAACAAAAGATTTTTTATTTTCACTTTGCTTTCCTACAAGATTGAAAATAAACTATTCTACCTGGCATATTTTTGTTAGTCTCTGAATCAGTATTTTGAATACGAAAGAGCTCCAGAATTCAATTGGGAAAAACTCAAACCAACCCAGAACCCTAATCTATAGTTAAGATCTTTAGTCCCAATTAATCTCACTGGATTACTGGAAGCCTTTCTTCTTTTACTTTTTCATCTCTACAAGATCTAAACCAATCGATATACCCAAGCCTCTTGATTATTGAAAGAGTAATTCCATACCATTTTTTTTAGAAAAGCAGAATTTCATTAATTAAGAGGCGATTGCAATCCTAAACATGGACATTAATTCTGAAATTCCGGTATGGCAGGATGTCCCTACAACTGTATAGTTGTGATCTAAACACTAATAAGAGAATATAGACAATTTAAAACTTAACTCTCCTATACATACAATTGTTCAAACAATATAATCACATATGCAACATACACAATCGATTGAGCAATTCCTAAAACCCAAAGAGTGCGTCAAACTAGCACTCCACAATCTAGTTTTTACCAGTGTTCTAAAAGGCGGCGCCTAGGCGAGATTTCTAAAACCCAAAGTGTGCGTCAAACTAGCACTCCACGGTCTAGTTTTTACCTTTCACTATATGATGCAATCAACATGCACAACAAATATAATTACAATTATACAATGTGGTGAACAACAATTAACAAAGCTACAATCACACAAACCACAACACAATAATGGTAACACGGAACCTCTACTTCTAGAGGAAAATTGGAGAGGAGCCGTACCCTACACTCTTGAGTAATACTATGAAAAAACCAAGTCGGCAACACGTACAAGAGGGTACTCGGTCTCAAACTCAACACTATCTACCTATAGACTAATTAATGGCAGCTCTAAACTTGTGTAGTCTCATTTGCTCTTCAAGTGATCCCTCCTCAAACTTCTCCGATTGAACTCTACCGGCGTGAACCTCCAACCACAAGAACTACGACTATGCAATGAGCTAGTGTGTATGTGTGTGCGTAAATAAATGAATTCAATTCATTTGACACTGCAAGTTAACAAGAAATACTTGCTATAATCAAATTAATAAACCGAATTGAAAAGCCTTGAAGTGATTCAAGGGTTAACTTAGCATATAACAAGGAACATATGCTAAATCAACAAACAACAAAGAGATTGAATATAGATTCAATCATTCAATTCAACAATTCAACTTAGAACAATTGCTAGAGTCGAATTGAATCTCCTAAATCCAAAACATATGCTAGCTAAACTAGCATATATATATATATATGCAAATCAAAGTGTTTAGCTAAGGATTTATGTGGAGATGAAAGGTGAGAAAACTATAGCATGGAACTAGGATCACTCACTTAGCCAAAGAACTCTCTCTAGATATTTTCACACGAGGGAGAAAGAAATGAATGAGTTAACCGAAATGAATCGTTCAAAATCAATTAATTTTATAAAAACCTGGAAATTAGAATGTGATCGATTGGCCGATAAGTTGTGATCGATCGCACTACATAAAATTAGCACAAATTTGTACTGTGTGATCGATAGTGGACAAGATGCGATCGATCGCGTAGTGCAAAACACATGTCCAGAAGCTACGGGAACCGAAACTTTCATTTGTGATCGATTGCATAACAGATTATGATCGATCGCACAAAAACTTCCAATTGACATATTTTGAACTGCAACGGTCATAAATTCAAATGACATATTTGCCACGTGGCACGATCAATCTCATGAACAGTGACGATCGTCACATGAAAGTGACGATTGATCGCAAGGCTTAAAACAACCTTAAACAGAAATGAATACTAATAAAAAAAATCTAAATAAAGATCTAGCAATTCTAAGATGATAAAACGAGATGTATGAACCAAATGCATACATGATTATAAAAAACCTAGGACAACAAGGAAGACTCAATAATAATGAAGTGCATGCATGTGCATATCATATCTTGAGGAAGCTTGAACGAAACCTTCAATTAATAACCATTGATCGAAGTTCGAAAAAAAAACGGATAACAACAAGTCTTCGACGAACCAACTTCGAGCAAGAACAACCTAAGCTACGACATTTACTCCCTTAAAAACCTAGCATTGAATACAAAATAAATGATAATATAAAGCAAGAGGTTTTGTCAATAGAAAATAGCCAATAACAATAAATATTGCCCTTACACTTTGTGAAAATGAGCAATACATACCACAAAATGAGAGCAGCTTCTCTTTTTCCATGGTTTGCATAATTACTTTTGCCCCTAAAGCTGATTTTGAAGAGTTTACCAAACATCCTAGTTCAACATAGAAGCGATTTTGGGTTCAAAAGCACATTCCAAACTGGACCTTTATTGGGACAAAGTTAAAGTTAATTAGTTGAAATTAAGTACCAAACCAGCTATTTGTAGTTAGGCTACGATCGATAACATTTATCTATTTGTAGTTTCCTATCAGATTGTATTATTGTATTTTCCTAGCTTGTTTGTTGTATGTTAACTTTCTGCTTACTACGCTTTCAAATAAGCAAGGAATGCCTACACATTTATCCTAGAAAATTAATGAACTTTGTTTACAAATTCTGAATCAAGGAAGGGAGTTAGGGGAGCTCAATCAATCACACATTAATAGCTGTTATACCAAAGGTTTCGCATCCTAATACATGTTACCAATTGGCTCTTATACCAAAAGCTATCTTCCTGCTATTATAGCTCAATCTCAATGTTGTTAAAATTAATGCTTTCATGTCGTGATTAGGAAAGATGTGTTCTTGAAAATTAATAATATGTTCATCTATTTGGATAACTAATTGATTAGAGAGAGAGAGAGAGAGAGAGAGAGAGAGAGAGAGAGAATACAAAGGCAAAGCACTGAAACTGTAAGTTCAGACCTCCTTGCCATGCATGCAGCTTTTTTTTTTTTTGAACAATCCTTGCCATGCAGCTAATTGTTAATTTTCTTTATAGAGCTCTTTTTCTTAGTACTATATTATTGTCTACTAAAACAACACCACAGATGAACCAATAAGTGGTCATGTGGTATAGTAGTCTCTGAAATTACTTTACACCTTAATTGCCTAACATTTCTTAACTTGTCAAGGACAAATCACTTTGATCGACTTGATATTAATAACATAGTTTTATTTCTGAACTAAAATTGCTTACAGCTTCACTTATATTTTTCATGCTCCACTTGTTTTAATTCTTCGATGCTTACTTTGTCTAAACTAGGAATAAAGGATAGTGTATGAATTTTGAAAATACGTTCACTGCATGGGAAAAGTTTTGCTATATTTGTAATTCATGGTAATTTGTTAAAAAAAAATAAAAGAGGTTGACGACCTTGGAGGAGCGTGTATATAACTATTTCATAGTTACAGTTCTCTACAGTTCCTTAATAAAATAAAAATAAAAAGGACCGTTTAGTAGAATTTCAGGGTGTTTTGGTCATTACGAACGAAATGCAACAAACAAATCTCAGGTTCCCTCTATCACACTGATTGAGCGGGTATTCAGCTATCATTTCCTTAACCGAAATAACCCCCGAAACGGTATCACCATTATCACCAAATCTGAAGCCCTAACCCTAATTTTGTTTGATCTTCTTCATTCATTCATCTCTGTCATATAATGCCGGTGTTTTGTTTTTTAGGTGTTGAAATTGAAACATGGATCGGTATCAGAGAATACGGAAGCCTCGGCAGGAAACGCCTATTAACGAGAATGAGATTCGCATTACCGCTCAGGGAAGGATCAGGAACTACATTACCTATGCTACCACTCTGCTCCAGGTCCTCTCTCTCTCTCTCTCTCTCTCTCTCTCTCTCTCTCTCTCTCTCTCTTCTTCTTCTTCTTCTTCCTTCGTACGTTTTCGGAATCATGATCTGTAATGCTTTGAACGCTAGTGCATTGTGAATGATGATTAGTTTCTGTTCATGTTTGATGCAATTTCATGTGATCACTTGGGTTAGATGTTTATGTCACTCTGTTAATTTAGAGCCGGAAGGAAATTAAGGGGAGCATTTTGAACGAATCGCATTGTCATTGTATCAACTTTGTTGTATAATATTGGTTGATTCTAATGGTATTAATTAACTTCAGTTTACGCCGTTCCTAGGTATTGGTATCACCGTCACTTCTTCACCATGGTGATGGCTCATTATGTGTTTCTAATTTGTGTCATTTTGTCTGCCTTTACAGGAGAAAGGGTCTAATGAAATTTCTCTTAAAGCCATGGGCAGAGCTATCAACAAGACTGTGATGATCACTGAACTTATTAAGGTTCTTTGAATCAGCAACTTGACATTTCTTTTTGTGCAGCTTATCTCCATGTGATAACTGCTCATTAGTATATTCTTATTTTCTTCAGAGGAGGGTTGCTGGCCTTCATCAAAACACATATATTGGCTCTACTGATATAACTGACATGTGGGAGCCACTAGAAGAAGGCCTCCTTCCGTGAGATCATACGATGACCCTTCATACGATAACCCTTTCGTCATGATAGATAGTTTCTCACACATTTCTGTCATCTTGATGGTGATTGTTTGGGCTAATAAGTTTCTTATAAATGCAGCCTGGAAACTACTCGACATGTATCAGTGATAACAATTACTTTGTCCAACAAGGAATTGGACACATCCTCTACAGGGTATATGGTAGAAATAGATTTGTGCCTAAAGCTTATTGCTAATTTTTCTAGATACACCCTCTGGCAATATCAGGCCATCATTTATGCTTCAACATTCATTTCAGTTCATAGACTCACTCTTTTCTGAAGTAAACAAAAACAAAAAAGAAGAGACATCATTATGATGGTATATGTATTATGCATTCCATTGGTTTACTTATAATATGGTACAGGTATCAGGCACCTATCCCAGCTGATCGATCAAGTGAAATCATGGACTGAATATGATTATGAAGGACGTAAGGCCACAAGTTATGATTGCTACTGTAATATTTTTCTAAGCATTTAATATTTATTTGACTTGCTGTGGTGCATGCAGAGGGCTCTCCTAGTATGCGAGGTAGAGAACGTGGCCGAGGAAGGGGTAGATGAAGAGGTAATAGAGAACGTTTAAAATGCTTCAAAGTGATTTTTGGGTTATTTTGCACTTTGAGAACTAGAACATTTCGTTAATTTTTCTTAGTAATGCATACAAATGCTTAGTCATTCATTAATTTTACTGATCATGCATGAACTTATTAAAATTTCATAATCATGCTTATTTGTCGACTTACCATACAGATTACATAATTATGAACTATACTAGTAAGTTAAGTAATTAATAATAAATGGATAAAATTAATAGCCTTAGATTGCTCATCACAAAAAGAGATGTTTGAGAGCAGATACATATTTGTGAGAGAGTGAGTCACATTTATCAATTGTGAATTTGTGATAGATAGGTTATATTGACTGTAGGGAGGTTTAAATGTTTAATTGAGTAATTTTGATGAAGTGCCTGAGATTTAGTGTCAGTTTGTTAGATGTTCATGTAGATAAAGTATTTTAGGTGAAGTGCATTATTCATTCATGTAAATAATTGTGGTATTGCACATAGAGATAGATACTGAAACTTTTTTTTGTTGGTTCTGAAACTTTTTAACTCCTAGGAAGTCTATGTAGTATGCTATGTTTGGGTAGTTCACCGTGCAAAATATGGAGTATAAAATGGTAAATAATTGTATTGAATCATTGTAAATGAAAAGATGAGGAATATTGAGTCAAATGTCTTTGCAATTAAACAAAACAATTTAATAGTTTGTATTAGTGGACAATGTATCCATGCTAAACATGTGAACCTACTATGCACAGCTTTCCCAAACTTTTGGTGAAAGAAATAGTAGATAGTCTACAACTTCACTTGTATCTCATTATTGAATTCATAATTGCTGTTGTTTCTCTTCAATTTGGCCAATGTTGGTATTCATTTTTTCAGATACTCAATTTTTCCCAACTATGCCAAATTGCCAATATCAACAACATCGATTTTCAGTAGCTTGTATTTTTTTAAAATTTATATGAACGCTGTATTGAATCATTATAAATGGGGATTTGATGTATACAGAGGCCAATTTCATTGTGTCTTGCATACAATATGAGTTAGTGCATTGTATATGCCGAATCATTCCAAAAAAAAAAAATTGACCAAAATAATAGGTAGCTTTACATACTTTTCTCATATTTTATGCTGTAGTGTCAATAACTCATTTTGTCTCAGCATTTGTATCAACTTGTCAATGATTCTGTTGCTGGATAATTATTTTTGATTAACAATGATGAACTATAATCTCAAAACAGAAACAAATAATGTTTGCATTTGGCTGTATGAGCCATTTGCTGGTGTTATTTTTCCTCCCTATACATGTTTGTTTCATTGTACTTGCTCATTTTTATTATTTAAGGGATTTTAGTTGATGTCTCTTTTCATACAGCGAGTTTTAGCACCGAGTGAGGGAATACAATGGTGATGGTGGTCGTGGCTACGGTGGGTATGGTGGCTTTGAAGGTGGGCGTGGCTATGGTGGCAGGGATCGAGGTCGTGGAAGAGTCCGTGGGCGAGGATATGGCGGTGGAAATATGCAACCACAATGGCGTGGCTATACTGTTTATAATGACTATGGAGGTGGAGCACCTTCTGCACAAGGCCATGGTAAGCTTTGAAATTTGTATTACCGTTTCTATAAATAGTTTAGCCAATAATCTATTAGGGAAATGTATACCCTGCCCCTTTGAAGGATAAACCTTTTTCTCTTTCCACACTTTCTCTTTTGGAAGCTTGTTGGGATGATTTTATTTGCATGCTTCAGTATAGGATCACTGTAGTATAGTGTCATTGGTTCCCCAACAAAATCGATGCAAGTGTTTTAAATTCTAGTCCAAATGGAAATTCTTGATGAAAATGGTGAAACATAATATTAGTTTCATTCTGTTGGTGGGATTGAGTTTCTTCGGTGCTGAAGTGCTTACTCTATCTGCGAAAGTTGACTTCCATTCTTAATATAGGAAATGCAGTATAAACTACTCAAGGTTACCATCTTTTATTGGTGTCTTTCAGGACGAGAGCACGGACGAGGCAGGGCAAGAGGCCGTGGTCATGATCTAGGTGTTAAATTAGATGGACGTATCCAGAGTGCTATGTGAGCTCAGGATGAGGTACCAAAGCTGGTTTAGGTTGCAGAAAATTTTGGATGCCTGCTCTGCTATTTATGTCTATTTTAGGGGCAAAATGGGGTTTGGGGGTTGGGTTAAGCATACTGGCTTTAGTGAGCTGCCCACTGAATGTGTGGCAGACATGTTTTTGTAGTTTGAAACATAGGTTTTTCTTGTTTAGAGCTTGACTGACCAAAATTTGAACAATGTATACGTTTCTCCTTTAGAGAATAATAGAGCAGTACATTCATTTATTCTCTTTTTATGCTTCATTTGTCTGGTTTTCTAATAGGGTCATGCAGAAGTTTTAGCCAACTCTAGGATCTGCACTATTGTGCCAAGTTGGTTCGAAGTGAAATGAACATTCAGTATGTTCCCAGTAAAAGTCCCAAATTTATCTTCAGGTTGGTGCTTTGGTTGAAGTTGTGCTGCCACAACTGTCTGTGCTTAGGTAACGTTTACTAATGATTAATTCTAGGCTAAGTTGAATGACCGGATAGAAAAATGTGTCGAGCTGTGATTTATGGGTAGACCAGTATACAACTTCCATCTTCTTGACTAAACCAAACTGTCCACTACTCTTTCCCTCTTCCAGGAATATGGAGAATGAAATGGGCAACCCCCAATTTACATTTCTCTCCAATCCCCCTTCTTCAAGCTAGAAGCGAGTGTGGAATTTAATTAAGGGGCGCCAGTTTCACTCACAATGGTTAAAGTAAAATTGTGGTAGCTTAAATAAATGATTTAACCTACCTAGAACAAATTCTCTCATAGGCAAACCACAAAATAAGCTATTAGATCATCAAAATAAGCACTTCCAACATTAAAAGAATGTCTTTAAGGTAAAGGTGCAACAAATCGGAAATATGTAGCAGGCAACTATTTAGCATTATGGATTTGGAGAGAACAAAAGACAAAAGTTAAAAGTTCAATTGGAGAAGTAACCATTTAAATATAAAAATATCTGCAATAAAATAAAACTCGAATGCACAGAGTTTAAAATCCTTGGTACTTCAAAGGAAAACAAATAACAATAACAAAACAAAACTGTCGCAGCATAATATCGTTTACATAAAAGACTTAAAACTGTCAAAAACTATGATAGCCGAAAGCTGCCAAACAATTCTCATGCTCATGCCTTCAGTCGTCCATAGTACTTCTGTTTCTCCTGTGTAGTCTGGAAGCGACCATGCCCGAACTTTGAGGAGGTATCGATGAACTTGAGCTTGATATCCTCAAGAGCAAGACGAGAAGTCTGCTTGAGCAGCGACTGGCGAAGAGTAACGACCCTCTTCTTAGGTCCAACACAGCATCCCTTGATCAGAATGTAGTCATCCTTCACCACACCATAGTGAGGGAAGCCACCAATTGGAGTGATGTCTTTCTCAGTCCTGGATTATCAGTATAAACAAAGTCAGAAACTCTATTTAAATATACAAAAACTAGTAGACAAACAAACTATAAAGTATAAATCACAAATTCAGGTCCCAGCAAGAAAACCAACTGAGAACAAATATTGAAAGGAAGCACCACAAAACAATATAGAAAGTACAATGGAGCATATGCCAAAATACACCACACAACTAGAAATACCCAAGTTAATCGAGTGAGACACTAACCTGTCAAACTCAGTGACAGCAGTGTGCGATTCTAGTCCAGCCTTTCCAAGCTTATAAATTTTTTTGTTCATTTCAGTACGGTGGTGGTATCCATTCTGACCAGCCCTGGCAACCGTAAATGATACTCTAGCAGGATGCCAAGCACCAATACAAGCAACCTTACGCAGACCCCTATGAGTCTTACGGGGAAGCCGGGTGACACCCCAACGAGTAACAACACCTTCGTAACCTTTACCCTTTGTCACACCAATGATGTCAATCATCTCATCCTTCTGGAAAACAGCATCAATGGGGATTTGCTTCTCAAAGAAGCTTTTTGCAAATTCTACTTTTTGAGCAATTGTCCCTCCATTGACCTGGATCTCCATAAGATGTGCTTTCTTCTGCTTCAATCCCTTCATCTTCCTGATCTGCGCATCATTGTTGGAACATGAAGAGGTCAGAAAAGCAAAAAATAGCATCCAAGACATACAAGTTGCACAAGACAAAGCATTTTTAAGAACATGGAATCCAATAATAACATAATTCAACAGAATTGTATGTTACTTACTTTCATGCAAGCTGAATTGAATGAAGGTGGAACATTTTATGAATAATAACCATACAAAAGGGTATATTGGCTTAAAACTTCAAAATCTTGAGAGAAGCCATGTTGGGAGGCTTCCATATATTTTTATCTACTTAAATAGAAGCCATCATAGCAAAAAAAACTCTTCATCTACTAAAACATGTAAACTATTAATAGCAAAAAGAATTAGGCGGGGGAAAGTACACATGAATTTATTTATTTATTTTTAAATATTCCACACAATATGCACTGAATCAATTCAATAAGTATTATTGATACCTGAGTGTGAGCCAAAACTCGAATGACAGTAGAATATTTAATCAGTTTCTCAAACTGTCGTTCGATATTCTTCTTTCCCTCATCAGTTTCATAGGTCTTCGAGTACTTTGCAAAAGCCTTCTTCTTGGACTTGCACCAATTCTTGTAAAACCTCCTCTTAACCTCCTCACTGAGATGCTGAGCCCACACTGTGTTCAAAGTACGAAGGCCACGTGGTGTCTTCGCATAACCCACAACTCCAACAACCACCATCGGAGGAGCCTCAATGATAGTGACAGCCTCACATGTCTCCTTCTTATGAAGCTCTAAGAAAGTATTTTAAAAGTTTGGTGAGAAATGACAAATCTTTCAACATTTTCAGCATGCTAAAAATTATACAACAGAAAATAATAATATGTATTGGTACAGAAACATTAATAATGAAATTCTAGTTTGCTAAGCACAACTGTAAAATTACATTGATAGAGAACTCAACAGAAAAAACACTAAGAAATTTTTTTTGGACAAAAACAAAAATCACTGAGATATATCATTAACCCACAATTGGATGTGAAACCAAAAGCGACACCAATTGAAAAGTGGCTTACTTGATCCAGGTTTCTCGACATCCCTGACAATGTGAGTCATCCCAGCCTTGTAACCTAGAAAAGCAGTCAGCTTGCAGGGCTTGGATGGGTCATCCTTGGGGAAAGCTTTCACTGCACATTCGCACGATCGACAGAGCATTAATACAAATAAAAATTCCAGCAATACAAACACACACACAAGAAGACGAGCATAACCCATATAGGCATTGCAAAGATGAAACTAGCTACCGAAACTTCATGAATGCATCAAACCACAACAGGATTGAAGAAAACAGTATGCTACAAATCTTTATAACTCGTTATAACATCTTCAATAAACTTCTTAACAAGGAAGCAGCTTACAAAGATTTTCCAACTTCTTCCATTAAACCGAATGAAACAAGGAGTAGTATACCTTTTCCTCTGTGACGAGCAGCTCGCTTCCTTGGAAGAAATCCAAGGGATCCATGTCTGGGGTGCTCAAACTTCCTGTGAGACATTCTTCTCCTCCTTCATTCGATTAAACACAAAAGCACCACAAATTAGCACAGCACACACTACAGGTTCTATATACTAATTGCAGGATCTATACATCAATTACAGTACATCGAATAAAATCCTAGTGTAGTAAGATGAACCAAAATTCAACCACGAAATAAAATTAAATTTGTAGAGTAAACTCGGACACAAGTAAATCTCATTTTACGAATGAACCCTAGTTTCAGTGAGGGAGAGGAAGAAGGAGAACCTGAGCTCTCCAGCAGCGGCGAGTAGTACACAATGTCGAGAGTTAAGACTAGGGTTTAGTTTCTCTTAAATAGTAGTCTATTTTACATAAGAGGGCCTAAACTTCTTTGAATTCTGCGAAAGCCCAATTTGTTCCATTTCAATACATGCTTGCAATTTGGGCCCAAGACGGATAATTTGGGTCACACTACATTTTTTTTCTTTTTGGTGAACCGTGAACGAGGGGTTGGCTATGGTACGGTGATGTATGTCATACTCTCATTTACGACTTTTTTGAACCAAAAATTACATCAAATTGAACCAAAATTACTACAATAATAACAAAGTTACCACATTCGTTTAACATTATTTACATAAAATTGAACCAAAATTACAACTTTGACAACAAATTGTTCACAAACTTGTAACAAGATCGTAGATGAAGTAATTACCTCTAACAGAACTAAGATTACACAAAAAAAGACTCTCGTTACCATAATGATATCAAATTTTGTTGATTATTTGTAAGTGGAGGTATGACATACATCTCAGTATTGTAGAATTGTCCCCGTGAACGAACCCCCTAACTTTTATTTTTCTAGCCAACTAGTCTTGTTTTATTTCCATTTCTATTAATGTAGTAGTTGAATCGTGGCCATGACTATTTTGGTTTAGCGACAAGAGTCTCTTTTATGTAAGTGGGAGGTTAAGTTCGATACATGGACGACTAGTTGTACAATTTTATTTTTAATTTAATAAAATTAAAGGCTTTTTAACACCAGCAGGATCTAAATTTTCGTGTACCGTACATAAATGTATCCAACTTTCAAAAGTGATCAATAAGATACTTGAACTTTCAAAAATACATCATCGGATATCTCCGTCCATTTTTCGTTACTTGACCGTTAATTATGAAGACATATTAGTCATTTAACATATCTCAACTTTCAAAAATGATCAATAAGGTACAAGAACTTTTAAAAACACATCATTGGAATACCTCCATCAATTTTTTGTCTTAAGTCAGTTAAATGAGATCACGTGTGGCCTATGTGAGATATTTTTCAAGGGTTTTACCGTATTTTCTCATTTTTATTTTGTTTAGCTTATAACCTCTTTTTTCCTCTCTTTTTCTCTTCGACTCCTACCGATGTGAGAGACTGAATCTAATGACACCGAAGTATTTTCTCATGTATGGATAATACACATAAAGTGCATTTGAATATAATGTATGGATGAACAAGATTTTGAATTAGTCAGTACTTAAATTCATATTAATTAAAGTAATCAAAGTAATACCCTCTAAAAAAAATAGCACATACCCTCCAAAAAAAATAATCAAAATCTACTTAATTGGGAGAGTCTCTAGTGAGGACCTTACAATAAACCAAGTGAGGACTTTCAAATGAACGGTTAGATGAGTGCTTTAAATTTTAGTTTATATTTTAAATTTTCAACATGTAAGTTCTCTAACCGTTCATTTGAAAGTCCTCACTTGATCCTTATTGTGAGGTCTTCACTAGAGATTCTCTCCTACTTAATTATTGATTATAGAAAGAGCATAAGGATGAAGTTTTGAAGTGCAAATCTGGAAGAAGAATAATTAATTGCATTGTTAATTTTGGAGAGAAAAGATCAGGTGAGAGGAGGGAAGAGATATGTGTTTCAACATATTTTATTTAACTGACACATCATGAAAAATGGACGGAGGTATCCCAATGATATGTTTCTAAAAGTTAAGATACCTCTAAACATGTCAAACTATGTCAAATCCCTTTTCCCTTCAACTTTGTCCATTACAACACTTCCCCAATGTTTAAAAAATGATTTTGAACGCGTTTCCAACAGACTTTGCTCGAAAAATTTGAGTCGATTGTGAGTTATGATTTTTCAAAGTCGGAAAACTTAAAAAATCATAACTAAAAAACGAGTCTGGTTTTTCGAGCAAAGTCAGTTGGCACACCTTTAAAAAATCATGTGTTACTAATGGTGAAATTTTAACACTAGTAAAGTTGAAGAGAAAAGTGTAGTTCACAATAAGGCATCCCAAGGTGCCCCCAACACTTCCAACGATGATCATAAAGCGAGGCTAACTAACGATGCTCATGCAAGAAAGGGCCGGGTAACTAATGATGCATACCCAAGCTAGAGAGGCTAAAGATGCCTATGCCCATGCTAAGGATGCTCATGATTCCCATGCGATTTTTCAAAGTTGACAAACTAAAAAAAATTTAAAAAAAATAAACGATTCGAGATTTTTGAAAAAAGTCAGTTGAAACACCTTTTAAAAATCATGTCATACCAATGATGAAGTTTTGGTACTTGTAAAGTAAAAGAGAAAAGGGGGTTGGCAATGTTTGGCATGTAGTGACATCTCCAAACGTGCCAGATCATGTCAACCCCCTTTCTCCTTCCTCTTTAATTAATTTACCAAACCTTTTAAAAATCATCTTTAATTTACCAGTGGTGAAGATTTGACATTGGTAAAGTTGCAGATAAAAATGCAATTCACAAGGAGGCATCCCGAAGTGCGCCCGACACTTCAACCGATGTCCATGCTAACGAGGCTAACCAACGAAGCCCATGCTAGAGACTAGCGAGGCTAACAAACGATGTCCATCCTAGCAACGGTAACTAATGATGTTTTCCCATGATAACATGACTAACGATGCCTATGACCATGCTAAGGATACCCAAGATGCCCATGCGATTTTTTTAAGTCGGAAAACTAGAAAATTCATAAAAATTAAACAATTCGAGATTTTCGAGTTCTATCAATTGGAACACATTTTTGAAAAAAAAAATTGTTTTATCAATAATGAATTTTTGAGATTTTTTTTTGCCGAAACCATAGTTTTTCACCCAAAATCGTATGTTCTTATTTTAACACCAAAATCTTTCCACATTCAAATCATAATTTTTAAGGACTTACCGAGTTGACAGAACGTAAAAATATCAACTCGTTTATTTTTTACGATTTTTCAAAGTCGGAAAACTAGAAAATTCATATGAACAAAACACAAAATAAACGATTTGAGATTTTCGAGCAAAATGAGTTGAAACAGCTTTAAAATCATGTCTTACCAACGGTGAAGTTTTAGCATGAGCAAAGTTAAAGGGCAACGGGGGTTGACAAGATTTGACATGCCGTGACACCTCCAAACGTGTTAAACCATGTCAACTCCTTTTTCCCTGCAACTTTGTCAGTGACAAAACTTTACCAATCTTAAAAATTAATTTTTAAAACTTTTCCAACTAACTTTATGTAAAAAAACAAGAGTTGTTTGTGAGTTATTATTTTTAAAAATCAGAAAAGTTAAAAAATCATAATTTACAATCAAGTAGGGCTTTTAGAGCAAAGTCAATTGGCACACATTTTAAAAATCATATTTTACCAATGGTAAAGTTTTGACACTAATAAAGTTGAAGAAAAAAGTACAGTTCACAATGAGGCATCCTGGGGTGCCCTCGACATTTTCAACGATATACATGCTAGTGAGGCTAATTAGAGATGCACATGCTAGCGAGGCTAATGATGCATATACTACTACTAAGGATGCCCACGATGCCGATGCAATTTTTCAAAGTCAAAAAACTATAAAATTTATATTTAAAAAATAAACGATTCGAGATTTTTGAGTTCTGTCAATTGGAACACCATTTAAAAAAATATGTTTTATTAATGGTAATTTTTGAGAAATTTTATCTTTTTTGCCGAAACCATGGTTTTCATTCAAAATTGTGGGTTATAACACACTATTTTTTGCCAAAATCACATGATCTTATTTTCGTACCAAAATATCACACTCAAATCTAGATTTTTAAGGACTTATCGAGTTGACAGAAAGCAAAAATATCGACTTGTTTATTTTTTTTACGATTTTCCAAAATTGAAAAACTTGAAAATTCATAAAAAATAAACGATTTGATATTTTCGAACAAAGTCAGTTTGAACTTCTTTTCAAAATCATGCATGTCCCTTACCAAGGGTGAAGTTTTGGCATGGACAAAGTTAAAGGGCAAAGAGGGTTGGTATGGTTTGGCATGCCATGACACCTCTAAACGTGCTAAACCATGTCAACCATTTTTTCCCTGCAACTTTATCTGTGATAAAACTTTATCAATGCTCAAAAATGTTTAAAGCTTTTTCAACTTACTTTAGTCGAAAAACTCGAGTCATTTGTGAGTTATGATTTTTCAAAGTTTGAAAAGTTAAAAAAGCATAACTTACAATCGAGTATGACTTTTCGAGCAAATTCAGTTGGCACACCTTTTAATAATCATGTTTTACCAATAGAGAATTTTTGACACAGATAAAGTTGAAGAGAAAAATGCAACTCACAACGAGGCATCCCAAGGTGTGCCTCCGACACTTCCAACGATACTCATGCTAGCGAGGGTAAGTAGCGATGCACATGCTAACGAGGCAAATGATGCCTATGCCCATGCTAAGGTTGCCCACGATGCCTATGCGATTTTTCTAAGTCAAAAAACTAGAAAATTCATATAAAATAAACGATTCGAGATTTTTGAGTTTTGTTAATTAGACCACCTTTTAAAAAAATATGTTTTACCAATGGTGAATTTTTTAGAAATTTTATTTTTTTTGTCGAAACCATGATTTTCACCAAAACTCATGGGCTATTTGATTTGTATGTTATTTACATACAAATTAGTCCTCTAATCACTCTAGCAATGCTAATCCAAGGGCCGTTTAGTGTCTTTAATCCTTGAATTGCACCATTATAGGGTTCACGAGCATTGGATTGATATCGGGAGTGAAATGATGCGTTTTGGAGCTTTTAGTGGATTTTCAGCAAAAGGACGAAAAGTCAACCCAATGACTGAAAGTGAACTTGTGGTCAACCCCGACTTTAGAGCGTCAACGAGTCAACATGAAGTATCGGAAGTGAGTCGCAAGAGAATTCCGGAAGTTTGCCAAAGAAGTAAAGAAGTCAGGCAAAGTCAAGTCAGTCAACTCCGAAGGTCAAAGTCAAGGTCAACGACGAAGTCAACCTTGTGACTCATCCACATGAGCATCCAAAAATCAGCAAGGAGTATGCTAGATATGGTGAGGTCACCCCTAGACTATTCATTCATATTGTCCCCTATACGATTTTACCCTTTTGCCCTTCATTAAACTTCATAGTCATTAGATCTAACTCTACTTCATCATAGCCTTCCATTCACTCTCCTCCTAGCCTATATAAACCTAGTCTTTACCCCATTAGGTCATCCAATTTCATTCAGCCCCAAATTCTTCCATTTTTCCTTTCCTTTTCCTCTCTCCACCTCTCCTTTAGATCTAGGCTCGGCACGGCTGTAGACAGAAGGTCGACGATCGGTCGATGCGCGGCGGTTCAGCCACTTCCACCACTTCCTCACCTCCATTCCGCCTCCACCCTTCATCAACTTTCCTCACCACGACGTCTACTACCTCGACCACCACTTTGGGCAGCTGGGATCCTAACTAAGTCACCAAGATTCATCGCCAAAGGCCAAGAAGGAGCAAGAGAGCATCTATTGAGCATTCCTCATCTTTATTCTCTCTTTTCCTTATGTTTCAAGTTCATAATTATAATTTGATGATGTTTATGTTGATGATTAGTGAGTAGTTACCTTTGTTGGGGACTAGGGTTGTGTGCCCTAGTCCAATGTGACTTTGTGAGTTTGTGATGCTTGATTGATAAATAAATGTCTATATGTTTCATGAATAAGTGTTTTGCCTAGTTGAATATGTGTTGAATGTGTATTTGAAGAATTGATCACTCTAGATGTCACGACCCCAAACCCGAGACCAATGTTATATGGAAATATGGTACCCGAATCTGCGGTGTGAAACGAAGAAATCATATTTTCCTCAATAATAATAAATCAAATGAAACAAATGTCTAAAATAATACGTTTACTTGAAAACGAAAACATTGTTATCTTACAATACCAGAGTTTACATAATATTTATTTAATTAGAATCATAGTAGAAACATATTCGTTTATATGTTCATCCCCTTTTCCCCAAGCTTCGTAACCTGAAAACAAGGAGGTGTAGCATCATGAGCAACACAGGCTCAATAAGTACAACTTACATTCTTATATTAATGTGTCTTATAAGACATCAAAATTGAACAACCAATCAAAAATGTACTTAGAATATTTTATGTTACTTCATACCAATTTTATTGAATATAATCAATAACGTTTTTAACCCAAATAATTCGGTCTTAAATATAATTTCACTTTTCACCGAAATGATTATTAATGCATCACTAGTAGATGATTAACTTAAACAATATATCATTTCATTTAACAACATAACATGCTATCGCAAATAGATAATATTCAACTACATACCGAATATGCATGACAACATATACGATGAGAATAATATATACCTCACTTTTCAATGAATATTTCAGGTTGACTGATAATAATTCATAAATTCATATATTGAGGTCCTTAATACCAAACATGAATAATAATCACAAATTCACAGGCCAACAAGATATGGCAAACAAATATTCAATCACTTCACTTTTCAATGCATAATTCAGGTTGACTAATAATGATGCATCAATTCATATGCCGAGGTCCTTAATACCTAACACAAGTAATAATGATAGATTCCATATGCCAATAAGATGTGGCAAACAAATATTCAATCAGTCAGAATATTATATACTTCGCTTAGTGACACTTTCGGATAGAGATTGACTGGTAACCAAAACATAAGACCTGTAATGTAACAGGTTAAGCCGCAGCATATCTGGTCCTTAATACCAAGCATGTACACTCACGGTCCTTAATACCTATAAGTATAATAGTGCACTATCTGAAGGGACTAGGGCCCACAGCTAACTCTGAACGTCCATAGATCGTTCATACCAGTAATTCACTTAAGCTTAATCGAGGATATACCGACTCCCGGTTTCAAATATAATTAGAATTCACAAATATTGTCTTGTTGTAAGACAAGTCGCAAATTATATCATATGTACATATACACATGCTTAAACTTTTCATATGAATGCATATGTGATATAGATGAAAGACATAAGTTGGTAAATCACATAATCAAGTTAATTACCAAGGTAAGCATATTAGATATATATATATAATATATATTAGATATATATATAATATATATTTGATATATATATATATAATATATATTTGATATATATATAATATATACTTGAAGTATGCCCGGATTTATTTTTATAATATATTAGAGATATACTAGATATATACATTAAAGCATGTTAGTTATACAAATATCCAAGTCGGTGGGATTGGTTTGTTGCCTATGTTGCTTTCCCCGTGAAGGGTTCGAAACCCCTTAGCAGCAAAATGATTTTTTCTTTTGAAATTTCAGTAAGCCCGGCCCGGCCTTGACATATACGGCCCGCTAGGCCCGGCCCGATCAGGCCCGATCAGGCCCTCTTCCAGGGCTGGGCTTGGGCTTTCATATTATGATTAAAGCTTGGCCCGGCCCGGCCCGATATATTTATTATTTATATTAAAACCCGGCCCGGCCCGATTAAAGCCCGGTGTGTATGGGCTGGGCCGGCCCGGCCCGGCCCATTGCCGACCCCTAAGCAAGCTTATGGGAACATTACTTGTGTAATTGTTATGAGAGTAAACACTTAACCCTAAACACTGAGCGGAAATAATTAGTGAATCTTGTGAGCTTTAGTGGTTAATGTTGTTCATTTGTGCCTATTGGATTGTTTGAAATTAATTGTACACTCGGTTTTCACACACTTCACTCGAGCACGAATGAGATGTCCATGTTAAACACTTAGCAAATTCGTGAGCCTTGATATATAGTTTTTATTCTTCTGGTTATAATTCTTGTGAACTCGTTGAGGGTTATGGTTGGAAAGAATTTCTGTTTTGTGTTTCCCTTTCTGTTTTTGTGTTGTTCTGTTTTTAGTTCTGTGTTTGCTAGAGGACTAGCAAAAGTTCAAGTGTGGGGGTGTGATGTGAACGTAAAATACGTTCATAAAGTGCTCTAAATACTTGGATGGATGCTATTCTGAAAGCTTATTTGTCGGTTTAATGTTTGTTTTCGTGTTTTCAGGGAAAATATGTGAAAAATGCTTATTTACACATAAAAGGTGAATTTTGGAGATTTACAGCGCAATATCGGAAAGTCAACCGTGACTTTTCGATTATTTAATGACACCGGTCATTCCTCGGATGTGGAAATCAGAACGTGTACGAAGATTTCGAAAGACGTTTCGAATCCCGGCAATTTTGCCGGCGAACCACCACTCACGGAGGCGCAACCACCACACGCGGTGGTGAAACATATTTTAAATCTCAATTTTATTTTCCCTTGTTTATATTTTAGATTTATTTATATTTATTTTTTATTCTATTTTAGTTTTTATTTTCTTTTGTTATTTTATTTATTCCTTTTATTTTCTTTATATTTATTTATTTAAATTCTTTTCATTATTTTATTTTATTATTATTTTATTTCTTTTGATTTTCGTTTATTGCAGCCATGTTACCCGCTCCTTATTCCCATCATCCAAATCCATCTCCACCACTCCAGCCGGCAAGCATTCATCACATACCACTTCACCAAGATTCCTCCCTCACATGGCCGGCTCCTTCTTTTCCACTTAGCAAGCATCTCCGGCTAGTCTTCCACCTTCAATTTGAATTCAAATTCAGAAATTCACTGCTACTTCCTCCCTCTATAAATACCAGCTCTGTCTCTGTTTTCCATAGCCGGGGTTCATCCCTGCGCTCACCAACTCTTTCCCCTTCTTTTCCTCCCCACCCTTCTGGCGTCCATGTAGCTCACCTAGCTGCTTTCTATCCTTGCCCCTATACCCTCGATCATTCTCTACACTCAAAGCGTCCGTGTACGGGGAACCTCCTCCTCGTGCCTTCTCTTCTCCCCAATCCTCTGTTCTCGTTCTTTTTCTTCTCGGTCAATCACAAACCATAATCATCAATTAATCAATCACCATCTTCTTCCCCTCTTCCATAATTAATCAACTGCAATTTCACAATTCACGGTCACAATCACCATCACAATCACCCAAACACCACTTATCCGCAAGTTTTGTTAATTAAACCCAATCTGCACGGACACACACGGGGTGGCCGGGGGCTTCTCCTCCGGTCATCTTCTTTCTCTCTAACTTTCTTGGTTTTTCTTTTGCAGATTTCGCCGCTGCCACCAGGCTCGTGCCTCCCCGTTCTCTTCCCGTCGCCATCTGCAAATCCCGGCCGGCAAGCTTCGGTCCGTCTCGTCGGCTGCTGCAATCCACGATTCCAGCGGTGCCGGAAATCCAAATGCCCGAAGCACCGCCGCTACTCCAATCCACGCCGCCGCCGCAGGTCTGTTCATCATCCCATGGTTTCTTCCAGGCCGCGCGTCCCTTCCTAGCTCACACATCGGCCCGGCGTCATCCCCGATTGGCGTCGAGCCCGGCTCAAACTCCCACCATCATCATCGATCCACCGCGCCACCTGCGCCGTGCCCGTGCCTCCTCTCGCGCCGTCGATTTCGCAGAAATTCCAATCCCGGACCGGCACCGCTCGCCCCTACTCACACCGCCTGTGCCGTCTCACCAAGCGATGCAACCAGCTGCTCTGCCGCTAGCATCCAGCCGCGTCGACCCATCTTCTTGCCGGCGCCATCTCTCACCTCACCGTGCTCTCACCTCTCTGATGCAAAGAAAGAAAAAAGAAGGAAACTGCAGAAATAAGTTGGCCGTGTTCGTTGTGAAGAAGAAGAAAAATAGAAGAAGCGCAGGTTGACTTTTCAACCAAGGAGAAAAGGCGACCACGGGTCAAGCACGCCAAAGAGAGACTCTTGGGTTTGACCGGAAAGAATTGGGCTTGGGCTTTTTGACCAAGTCAAGGCCCAAGGCCCAATTGCTATCTACACCTTTAAGCCTCAAGCCCAATTGCCTTCAGGCCCATTCTGAAATTGCTCTCTACACCCGAACCTCGACAATGGCGAATCCGATAAGATCCTTCGCCGGAATTTATTGAGCATTTCTTTCTCTCAAACTCAATTTAATTTTATGTTGTGTGATTTATTTGATTTATTTGTATTTTGAATATTTGATTGATTTGATAATTGTGTGTTTAATTCTATTATTGAAAAACCCAAAAATATGTTATTTGATTAATTTGTGTGTTAGTTTAAATTGTTAGTTCAATTTATATTGTTCTTGTTTTATTTTATTTTCAAAGATATTAAAAATCCAAAAACATTTTCCTTTATTTATTTATTGTTTTCAAAAGAATTTCAAAAACTCAAAAAGATCACTTTTGTATATATTGTATATTTTTGTAAATAGATACAATATAGTTTAATTAATTTCGTGACATTAGAAAAGTAAATAAACAATCCTCTGTGGGAAAAACCTCTACTTCCCATTATACTATTCAAACGACAAATTGTTAGGTAGTTTAGGTAATAATTAATGACGTCGGTAAAACCGCATATCAGTAGATAATCAAGTGCTAGTAAAACACATATAAAGAGAGGCATATGTAAAACAAGATATACATATGTTCATAAATGTAAAACATAAGTAATTGAACTCATGTAATAAGCAAGATCATTATCATAAGGTTAAAAGCATAACCAAGTAATTAAGTTATTGTAAGACTTGAAATAAGCAAAGGAAATAAAGTTATGCACAATTAATAAGATAAAATCAGATTTAGAATTTCATTCTTTAGTCCTTTAGTCCAAGTCCATGAAAGAACATTTTCATGTTTCTTCAATTATAATCATTGAAGTTCAAATTCAATATCTTGTTCATCGTAAATCCGATATAGGTAAGTGAATACCCTATCTCAAAGGGAATTTCATAAGGAATTCAAAGGTATAATCCAATTAATCACGTCCAAAGTGTCCAAGTCCAGAATCACAAATTAACCAAAACAGTACCTAAATAGGTATTCATAATTTTAACCTTAATTGCACAAATTACTACGTACTGTATTTTAATCAATTATTTATGATATTCTCCAGATCACAAGTTCATGTTATGAGCTTCGTATTGATATAAAGATCATAAAATTTGGCTCAGAAATGAGTGAGATATGACAACTTGAAGTTATGAACAGTTTATACGTTTTCCAGCGAGTATGCTGTCTAAAAATATGGATTACGAACGTTTCAACCGTTGGATTATCGTGAAATTTAAGTATGAGATACAAGACACAACTTTACACAACTTCCATGAAGACGTTCAGATGTAAAAATGAACATAAATATTAGTTTCAAGCTACCAAAGTTGGCTTATGGGATTAATTCCAGAAAACAAGATTAGCTTTCTATAAAACTTATCATTTTCTATTTCCTTCTTGCTTGTGCACTTTGATAAATCTTAAAGACAAAAGACTATAAGGATGTATTCTGTACTTACCTTAGGATTTCAGAAGCTAAGTAGAAAAGCTCTTGAGGTTTTGATGCAAAATTGGAATCTTTCATATGAAAGTGCCAAGTTTAGGCAACTTTCTTTCCTTTCTAGTCTATACCTATTCATTAAATCTCTTAGTGAGAAATCTGATATGAAGTTGTGGTTTGGAGAAGGAGGAAATGAGGTCCTTTTATAGAGTATGAGAATGGGTAGAGTTAAACATGTTGTGGTTACAAGTTATGGTTTCAGTTAAGGTTAATGAACTAAAATTACTTGACCCTTAGGATGATGAAGAGATGTCTTTGCTAATTGCTATGCTGGAAATGATGTGATCAGTAGCTAAAATGCTTAGGTCGGTTCTAAGTCATGCTTTCCTCAGCTGCAAGTCTTGCTCACCAAGTTTTGACTTCAACCAATAATCTTGTGCCACGTCATCTTTCATCAAATCTTAGAAAATTCATTAAAAACAGCTCGGAAGTCCGAAAAATTATCCGAAAAATACCACGAACTCATGAAGATGTATACTTTCTAATTTTAAACTCAAAAGTATGATATGAACAACTTCAAAATTCGGGACCCACACAAAGACTTTCCAAAAATATAATAAACTTCCGCTGACCATAACTCTTTCATACTATATCAGAATTTAGCGTGTCACACGTCTATGAACTCGTATTAACAATCTCTACGAC